>JAWNNQ010000155.1:0-234597 GCA_035044765.1 Leucophenga montana | reverse complement strand
TATTCAGTATTCATATTGATATGCTACGCCCATTTCTTGGAGTGACCCACATAAAAACTTAGCAACCACTTTTTTGTTTTTGTACGAAAAACTTATTTAGTTATCATTATGATGGCTCCTTCACACACATATACGAATGGACAAGTCCCTCCCACTTATTGCAGTAAATCCGAAACAAACCCATCATCCACGTTTATGTTATGCAATATATTCATTTCATAGTTTCAAATACAAGTGAATTCAAATCGCGACATCTTTCTAAAAGTTGTTCAATGAAAGTGAAAACCGGAGCATGGGTATACCTCCAATTGTGGAGAGAAATTTTACGTTAAATATGTTTTAGAATTGGTGTGTCTAATTATTACGCGTAGTTTCTTTAGAAGCAATTATTCTGCACGTTTCCACAAATATTCTGATCCACATTTGTGTGGAGGGTCTAAGTAAAATAGTAACAAAAAAAAAAAAAAAAATTAAGAATAGACTTTAGAATAAACGCAAAGTAAATTGTATTAAATAACACAAGAAGGAAACATTGATAGTATCAGAAGATGACTCGATGTAGCTATGTCCGTTTACCTGTCTGTCTGGTAGTATGAAACACGCGATTTTCGCAATTATTAGAGGTTCGGCATTTTCGAAGTATGTATGTTCAGCTATAATTTTTTACCATGTGGAGCGATTTTAGTGATTTTTGTTTGATTTTTAAGTCGTTTCATTTTTTGCTTGCGAACACTTCTATTTTATACTATATGGCGCAAATCTACATAATTATGGGCTCGGGTATTTTCAAGTCGTGAACTCACGACTTTGGCAAGCCAAGGTATGCACTATGTCCGAGGGCTAATCAGGTACACAATGAACCATTATGTAATACTCCGGTGCATGTGCCATAACTTTTTGCACGGACTGTAGGTGACTATTTCCACTTCGCGGGGGCTGCTAAAGGATTTTTGAATAGTTTAATATATCAATATTTTGGCGAAGAAATCAACTTCAGTGATTAATCACATTTTAGGTTGAACGGCTTCATGAACAAGTCAAATTGCAGTATTTGAGGAACAGTATCAAGAGTGTCCATTGAATTCAGAGAAACTTCTTATTTGACGTGGATATTTGTTAGGCGGCGTCATCTTCCGAAATGAGAATGGCCAGACGGTGACTGTCAATGGAGTACGGTACCGGGCCATGATAACTGACTTCTTTTTGCATTAATTAGATGACATTTGGTCCCAACAAGACGGATCAAAGTCTCACTGTTGCAAGATAAGTTCCAAGAACTCATTATTTCCAAAGGAACTGATGACCAACTGCCGCCAAGATCGTACTTTAATATTCATTCATTGAAAGTACTTTATTCCAGAATTAAGTATGGGCTAGTATCCCGAATGTAAAAAATTATTACTTAATAGACAAACGGATTCCGCCCTATGCTCCAGCGAAAATAAAATAGATCTTAAATGTCAAGAAATATAAAAAAGTACTAGAAAACCAACTTTTTCCATTGTAACTTAATATTTCCGGTGCCCTTAACATATTTACCAAATCTCATCCAATTGCATCAAATAGTTCAAACTAAGCACTAATTTTTTTAGTATTTTTTTTTGGAAATTTATTCGAAGTCAACACTAGGTATAGTTACAGAGTGCAACTAATATTTTTGAACTGACATTTGAAAGATAACATATATAAACATATCACATCCACCATATGTTCGTATGCACGAGTGTCAGGTATGTATGTACCTACATATATATACGGATAAACGGGGAAAAAAGAACCTCTCTTAACCGCAGCTGTGTGTTCGCTGGTGTTTACTTAGTGTATTCACATGTAATTTACTAGAAATGTATGTATATACATATGTATGTATAAATATGTATGGAGATATCAATTTAACGAATTTGCATTCACATCATTTTTGGGGATACATGATAATGTACATATGTACATAGATACATATGTATATGCAATTGTATTAAATGTTATATTATATTGTGGCGCGCTCCCATTTTCACTTTTTTTATGTTACGTTTACGTTTTTTCGACAGTAAATGTTAAATTTGATTAAGTTTACTGTCATTTTAGTTTTGAAAACGTAAAATTAAATGAAGATGGTGGCACGGCACGAAATAAACATTTAAAATAAATTGGCGCAAATCTCCCAGTGTTGTTCAATCATTACTAGCAATTTTCTGGTAGTTTTACAACACACTTTCACTCCTAGAATTGCATTCAATTATTTTTATTCGATTGTAATTATTTCAGTATTATTACTTTTAGCTTCGTTGAAGATAAGTTGATGCCTTTTTAGTTGCGCTATATTCGCCTACACTTTTTGCAGTTATCCTGAATAAACCACGCGTAATTATATAATAATTAACCAAAATCTATAGTGTTAGCGACTGTCTGTAAAATTTGGCGGGATATCAAAAGAATGGTAGCGGGTAGATAACACTACTGCAAATCCGATAGACAGAGCCCTATTATATATTCATCCTGCTTACACTTGGCCGAAATAAGGCCAAATCACGAGAGTGTGAAAGAGTAAGCGAGCCTAGGTACATCTCTATCCATCACTATATTTAGCTGTTTCCGGTTGTACCCGATTCAAGTGTGGAACTCAACCCAGAACATGGCTGCTCGTAGTGGATCTCTTTATGTCTTGATTGGTCACGTTGACGAACGCATAGTTTTTCTTCAAATTTTGCAAGAGCGCATTTTGGACATTATTTGCAGTGGCAAAAACTACAAAATAATTAAAAATTTTTGTACCAACAAAAACTGCACAATTTGCACAACGCATTTGCGTTGTTTCTGCATTCGGATGTGTCGAAGGAAAGCGGAAATTTCGTGATTAAAAACACTGTCTGAGGTACAAAGAAAATTTTTTACGCAGTCACAAAAACGACGCACGAATACCGAGCGACGCCTGCGATGGCTGTCGTGTGTGTATCATTTTCGTGTGTGTGTGTATATATATTTATTTCAAAAATCTGTACATGTGTGTGTTCTCATGCATTTAGCCGCGGGTGAAAAGTAAAGTTAATAATAATAATATAACGAAGAAAAAAGAACACAAGCTACGGGTTGTATCGAAGTATAAATACTCTTCACACTTGCAATTAAAATCCAGTATTAGCTTTTGCAATTTTACCTCTTCATATATGTACATCTGTACATAAATATGTATATGGATTAAAAAAATCTCTAAATAAATTTTTGGTGTTAAACAAAAAAAGGTGGCTTAGATTAAATAATACATTAAATACTTTTTCATATAATAATATGGTTAGATTGACTTGGCCATTTCATATAGATTTTCACAATTGTGCTTTTTCTGGTTTCGAAAAGTTTATACTAACTTCAAAACCAGTATCATAAAAATTGATTGTTTAGTTGCGATATTTGAGCATCAGATAGACGAAAATGGCTAGTAAAATTCATTATTTACATATGTATATTTACTACTTCTGGGGTTTTTAATGCTTCGTTTAAGTAATTCGAATATTTATAATATACACTATGTGTGAAGGGTAATGAAAATAAAAAAGTAAATATTTAATTAGTGAGTTTTAAGTATTGAATTTGGGTATAATTCAAACAAAAAGTAGTTTAATTTTAGATTTTCCGCTATTTTTTTGATGGTCAAATCATATTCAATGATGTATGAGACCGAACGTAAAAACTTTATTATATATGTTCCTCCAATTTTTTCGACAGTTGTTACTCTTGTTTCATTGTATTTTCAAAATGAGCTGTATGCTAAAATCTCGCATTGGTTTTTCACTTAATAGATGCCTCAAACATGAATGAAGGTGATTCAGCAGGAGGGGGGCTCAGCCCGGCCCCTCCTGCTGTGCCAGACCGCGTAACATTACAACAAATCGACACTACAACTACTCCAGAATTTTCTGGAGAAACAAAGTCAGCGAACGGCTGTACATCGACCATTGGTAGTAATCAGCGAAGCTATAACCAGCCGATTGCTACAAATAGTAGGTCGACGTCAAGCCCACAACCGAGTTTGCCTATGCAGCAAACATTGCTGCAACAGCAATCAGCATCGGCAGCAGTGGCTAAGGCTTCGGATCAGCTTCAAGCACCGAACTACCAAGTGACATCTAGTCAAGGTCCGCCCCTTGCCAAGCGTCAGCGCGTGGAAACTCCGAGAGACGCAACGAGCATAGTCGGCACAGCGGCCAACAACGTGGTTGGTTCCCTGCTGCCGGCGGCGGTAGCATCAGTGACAACGGATTTCAGCATTGCCACAGCTGCGGGTATTGACGCACCAAACGATTTAAATGCGCTAATAAAGCGCATACTTGAACAAAAGTATAAACGCTTACGTAGTCTTAAGGGAAGGTTTGTATATATGCAATACTCTTGTAAATTATAATTAAATTGCCCTTTTTAACAGACATTCTGAAAATGTTGCCGAATATTTTTATCTTCAAAACGGCGGCAGTATGATGGAGTACACCGCGTGGCGTAAGAAACCTCCCACACCGCAGTTCATTACTTTTAGCAATGCCCATCGCTTGGACCAGTTGGTGGTCGAGGAGAGAGCTACTGGCGTCGCAGGTGGACCGGTTGCACTGTCCACACATAAACAAACGGAAGCTACAGGAAATGGTACAGAGAGTACACAAGTCCATAAGCAAGATGATGCACCTGAAACGGTTAGTATATATATTTATATACATATACTTTATTATTTTTCAAATAATCGAGTATTTTCCGTGATGACACTTTCATACTGAGTGATAGCTCCAATCTGTTCTGGAGAGGAGTTGTCTTTAAAAAGATGTTCGCAGTTGCGAGGCATTTGTCTGATTCTTGAAAAATTGCATGCTTATGTTTTCACTTGATATCGGTTTATATTGCTAGCGTCACATTATCCATTTACAGAATGCGGAATCTCAATTGTCCACAATACTTGGCACAGACAGTAACTCGGCTGCTTTTGGCAGGCCACAATCGAGTCTCTCACAGAGCAGCGCAGCAGCCTCTGCAACGGCAGATACCAGTAGTGGTGTAAATCTCTTGCCAGAGGATGCCGAAATCAAAATACCGGCAGTAGGAGCAACCCCTGTCGCAGTTTCAACGAAATTACCAGCAGCCGTTGTCCAACTCTCACAACAAGGTAAGCGGTCTCGAACCAGTTATCAATGGTTATCAAGAAATGAACTACATTTTGTTTTGTTCGATCCTTTCCCTTTTTGTTTAATAATTTCCGTATTTATTTACTAAACAATAACGCAAAATTCAAATGCAAAATTCAAGATCATCTAACAGTCAACCATGTCAGTCATATTTAGCCTTTTGCACGCATTGCACAAATAAATATTTCATCTATCAACTCGTACACACGCCACACTTATGTACACACTCTCATAAATGCTAACACAGTCATATCTTTGTAATGAAACGAAAAGGCACTTCCATTAAAATGTTCTTGAAACTTTTTGTTATTGTTTTTATTTTATTAAATATAATCTCACAAAATAACCTTTACCTCATTATCAATTCATAATTGTATCATTATAATTTAGGTCACATACCCGGAAGACCTTTAGGAGGTCGTCACGGTATGGTCTTCGGTCAGATATCCGCGCCTCCCGCCGTAGGAAACTCTTCTGTTCCCCTGGTGCCAGGTGCTTATCGTTTGCCTAACAGAAAAAAAAAAAAACAATTTTTTTCTTTTTCTATTCAGTGTTGCTCTATTTAGTTGTTAAATTATTTGGAAACTTGAATTTATTATTTATAAAGTAGTGCATCCGTATATTTCCTGATTATAATTTTGCTTAGATTTGGCGCTTTTTTTTTGTTTGCTGAAGCCGAGCGTAGTGTTTTATTTTATTCTCTTCCTTAAATAACGGACAATGATTTATTGAATTAAGGAACAGTAATTAGAAGAGAACATTATTTTTGCGACTAAAAACGTTTTCTTGATAGCTAAGTCGACACGAGAATCTTAGTTGTGTACTACACATAGATGTGTTTAGAAAATCGTTTTTCGCACCTAAAAAGCGTTTTCTTGACCGTTAACAAATCAAATCGACCTGAAAATCCTAGATGTGGTCTTAATCAATAAATGTACTAATGACATACATTTGAGAAACAAAAGATTTAATTAATATTCTTTTTTATTATAAACTGAGGGGGTGGTTCACATCAAGACTAAACTGATTCGTCGTAATGATCGTCCATTTAAATGCCTATATCTTGCAGACTAAAAATACCCATGTACTAGGTAGAAGTAGAATGTATCTCATTGTCGAGCATAGTCAATTTCAGCGTTCTCTAATTTGTGTTAAATCTTCATTGTTGTGGGAGAACTTACTGATTGAAGCCCTAGATTTTTCTCGCCGCCAAAAATATTTGTAAATGGCTTGCTTATGCAACGTTGCCGCATCAGTAATGTCGTCACTGCGATTTCGAAGAACGTAAAACGTCTGCTTCGTCTCTACGAAGTAATGCTTCACGGCGGTACCGTAGAGCTGATAGTGGTAAAGTTTTTACTACAATTTGTTTTATTTATAGGTCTATAAACAGACGGCTCTATGCTGAACAATCTCTTTCAGACTTCCGAACTATTGCTATATTATCCCGAAGTTGTCATAGGATAGGACAAAGCACTATACTCCTATAATAAGACAGTCAAGCACTAGATTCTTCCACAATAACATCAAAAACCGTTACTGACTGTCGCAGATCTCAACGAGATGGTCCAGCATTATAGTATACACCTCGTTTGGGTAGTCATAGTTACATCGTGTAAAACTCCGGAGAAGACGAGCTTGCGAGACAGGATACCATCACCCAGTAAGGTCTTGGTCGGGATGCCTCTGTCAACATGCTCATCGATGGTAAAAACATCCGTAATCGTGGCACGTGGTTTCTCCAAACAGTATACGACAAAAGACGAACCCTGACAATTTAAGGTTAAACGTAACCGATCGTATCTCGATTCGAATAGGTGACCTAACAGGACATTTTCTATTGGGCAGAAATGTGATCAGGCTACTAATCAATCCGACCTAAGCAGAAGCTGTGAAATCAGTGAAGATAAAAAGATTATTGATTATTGAATAGATTCAGAAATATCCAAAATTGGGGTCAGAAATGTAGTAAAATTAATTAAACCGTCCCAATTGTCTGAAAAAGTAACGGTTTTTATCAAATAGATATTTGTTTTACCGTAAGTTAGCTCTTTGGTTTAAGTGGTGGTTTTTCTTGTCGCAGGCCACTCAATCTAACCTAACCTTGCTTTATTATAACTTATAACAAAGTTTAAATGAAAAATAAAAACAAAAACCATAAAAAACGCTAATTTTGATTGAACCGAATCTCTAATACCATTCACACGAAATTTTGAATAGTATTGTAAAACCTAAGCGAGGGGATTTAAATAGGGGCTACACCAAAAAGTGGGCGGGCCACGCCCATATTCTATGTACATATCTTAAGTGGCTGTCTATAAAAAGGCACTTTATCGCTTTTCAACCTAATATTAACTTTAATAAAGAAGTTTTTATACGAAAAGTCAAGTGTGCAGTAGATTTGTATGGGGGCTACCCCAAACTAATAAAAATGATGAAAGAATTTTCAATATTGGAAAATGTATTTCTTTCCCTTTATCGAAATCCGGGTGACTTAATGAGCCGACCAAAATATTTTTATTTCAATAAAATGTAGCAAGAATTTAGTTTAGACCTAATATACCAAACAATTAAATTTATTAGGCCACAATAGTAGATGTATTTGAACAGCATGTGTGTTCCATCTACCTCTTATGTAGTATCTACGTTTATACGTTTATTCGGCGATTTTGTGATTTGAGTAACACACAAAAGTAGATCATAAATTTGCATCGAATTTATGCACTGTATCCACCAAAAACATTTGTAAGTTATTCCATTCATGAAAAATATTTCTAACGAAATTATAAGCAGCAAATTGTAAATTGGTCAAGATTTAGAAAAAAAATTAAATTAAAAGTTGCTGAATTGAGCGGATTTGTAGCATTTTTTGATTAATCTATTTTTGTCGGTGACTACTTGATGTGAGATTGTAGCATACACATCGATAATTACAATGCAATAAAATTACTAGTAAGACATGCACCTAAAAGCGTTTTCTTGCTCGCTAAAGATCGTCAAGAAAATCGTAGATGTGTGCTATAATAATTTAATAGCTCAGTAGCAAGTGACTTCGGTATATACATCTATTGAGGTCCGGTAATTCTGAGTACATTACTGGAAATATAAATATAAAACTACAGCTTCGACGAAAGAAAATTACTGTTACAGACTTCTATAGAGTAAAATATGTGTTTATAGTAATATAATATAAAACGTTTTTATATATGTTAAAAATTAGTTTTATTTAAATACATACATTTCTCCGCTGAAATCTACAGTGATTTTTTGGTGTGAAGTGGTATGTATTACACACTTGTTTGTATAAACGTTTGTAACGCATTATAGCAGGTCTTAGACATTATCATTCTGCATGGTGCCTCTCATGTTTACGTGTTTTGTTTCATCGTAGACTATCGTACGAGGCTATCATTCTTGTTTGATTTATTGTTGTGCTGTCAACGATGTAGATTGCAAACGATATGCTTTTCGCAATTGGGGCTGTGTGTTTAAAAAGAAGAGAAAGCAAATGCAGTCCCATACAAACTGGCCCTTCATTTTTAAGTTTTTGTATGTATTTTTATACCATTCACACATAGTGTTAATCGGTATTCTCAGTTTGTCTGAAAGTTTGTAATGCATTGGAGGAGGCATCATAGACCCCATAAAGTATATATAATCTTGATCAGCTTGACACGGCGAGTCGATCGAGCCATGTCCGTCTGTCTGGCTGGATCTTGTTGCTTATTTTTTAAGGTATCCGGTTGTAAGTTTGGACATAGCCAGCTTTTTGTTGCAGTTTAATTGACATGGTGGCTTCCTACGAAGGGAATCTTCACTTATATATCAATGTGTGTGATACCTCCACTTTTTGAGGTAGTCCCCATACAAACCATACGTCCACTTTTGCCTTTTTTATTGAAGTCAATGTCACCTTAAATATTGGCTGGTGGCTACACATAAATATCAAGCGGCGCGTCACGCTTACTTTTGGGTAGCCTCCATAGAAACTTACCGCCCAATTTTTTAATTTTGCATCGAAAATTTCTTATTACAGTAAATATCAACTAAAAATTTATTGTAGTGGTTTCTTATGGACGAACGCCTCACATATAGGGAGATAGAGTAAACCCACCATCCACTTTTGGGATTCATGAAAAACACATTTCAAGCAAAATCAATTTAACATTTGGCTTCATATAATTATAAAGAGGCTTGTCGCGCCCAATTTGGGGTATGCTCCAACAAACTTACCTGTTAGCTTTTACAAATATCTGCCCAAATTTACAGCTTGAAACTTCATGTGAATGGTATTAAAACTTCGGTACAAGTAAACGTTCTTGTTTTGTTTATTTTTGATTAAGCTAGAAACGCCAAATGGTTTATCTTTTGTCAATTCTAATAAAATATGTATCATATGTCCAGATCGGGGCACTAAATAGTATAGTACCATACAAATATACACTCGACTGCAGCGTTCTTGCTTGAATCCTTTATTGACATGAGCCGAGACGTCCTCTTGCCTCAAAGTTTTTTTTACATCTGCAAGCAGGTACACAAGACGTCCGATCCTTTTCCCAAATGAGTGAAGGATCATTCTGCCGCATACACAGTTATGTAATGCCTGAGATATCGAACATGACTTGTCAAATATATAAAACGATTTGATTTTTTATCATGCAACGTATGTGTGACACATAAATATATCATTAACTATTAAAGTTTTGCTTCATGCAGAGTGATACTGTCTAGGGCCTATTAAAGGAAACATTGCAACCCATAAAGCATATATTTTTTCTTCAGCGTGTTGAGGCGAGTTGATCTAGCCATGAAGCTTTTATTAATTTCACACACAATTTCATTTAAAATTAAAGTGTATTATGAATATATTATTCAAGAAATACAGCTACAGCTGAAACATTTTTTAACAAATGATGTGAAATAGTGAAGACATATACTATATGAGTGGAATCAAAGGAAATAATAAATAAGGAAAACAGTAGCTTCAGTGATACCGATTTTTTTTACTACTTTTTACACGCATCTTAAATTAACCCTAAATCTGTGCAATTAATTATAGTGTTATAATCCAATTTAAAAATATTAAAAAAAAAAATGTTTGAAATGTGTGCTGTGACTCATAGTTGTAGACATCGTAATTGCAATCGATTTAACTCATCTACTAGCCATGTTAAATCCGTTCCTTCAAATGTGCTGCATATACATATTTATACAAAGACCACATCGTCCCAGGTTTCAAATTGATATTGCTCATTACTAGTAGGTCCCCGCATAAAACTTCACACTTCAAATTTGATCAAAATCGGTTAAGCGGTTTCGGAGTCTATAGGGAATATACACACTGACTTAATCCTATAAAAATAAGAGAAAAATGTAGCTTTGGTGTAGAACCGATACTTTAATACACTTGATACACATCTAAACATTTAAAGTTCAAATAAAATTAAGTTCATACAAATTTATATTAGGGCGACCTCTAAATGTAGGCGAACAAGATCATTAACTTATATGTAAAGCATCCGCAATTTCAGGTTGGTGTTGGTTTTCATATAATGATTTTTCATATAAAAACCTTAAAGGGAGAGGATTTTATGGCTTCCACATATAGAGGACATCCCACCATGTATATTGAGAAAATCGAAAAGCCTGCACTTATAAGAAGCTTCCAAAATGTATTTTCAGACTATATGTAATATAAAATTATTATTATATAATCTATATAAATAAAAATCAAAGTAAGTATGTTTGTCCTCTATGGGTTCCTAAACTATCCGATAGTGATGAAATTTTGAAAGGGGCAGGAGGAAGGATAGCAACGCGTCGGGTACCAGCTACTGGACATTGGGAAGGGGGTTAGGGATGGGGTCAGGGGGAAGTGGTGCAACGCTCCGGGTACCAGATAGTTTTTACACCATTCACACACCGTGTGAAGTGGTATTATCAGTTTGTCTGAAAGTTTGTAACGCATTAAAGGAGGCACCTTAGACCTCATACAGTATTTATATTCTTGTTCAGCTCGACGAGACGAGTCGATATAGCTATGCGCGCCTGTATGTTGTTTTGTGGTATATAGTTCATAATTGGCACATGTACTCTTATTTTTATTGCAGTTTAATTGAGTATGCAGATCGTCCACTTTTTGGTGTGCCCCCATACAAACCTACCCATTTAGCAAACTTCTTTATTAAAATTAATATAAGGTTGAAATTAGATTTAGTGGACAAGCCGCTTCATATTCATATACAAAGGGGCGTGTCCCGCCCATATTTTGAGGTAGTCCTATACAAACTATGTATTTCTATGAAAAACGTTAATATCAACCAGAAATTCGATATGGTGGAATCATATAGATGATCGCTTCATACACATCTACTAGTGGGCATGTATCGCCACTTTTTGGGGTAGCCCCTATTTAAACTCCCACTTATATTTTTTATAATACTATTTAAAATTTCGTGAGAATGGTATTAGAGCTTCGGTTCAACCGAAGTTAACGTTTTTTCTTGTTAATATAAAACTCTAAAAGTTGTCTACGTATTTGTATGGTACCTACCCATAACATGGGCAGTTTGCATATTTGCCGAGCTGATCAAACATAAATCTATTTTATGGTGTTTCCTGTCATTACATTATATGTACAAAGATTAATACATATCTGAAACATGGTTTTGTGTAGAATATAGGAAATATGACGATATATTTTATAAATATAATATGGTGTATACATTGCAAACTTGTCGACATTGCATTTTTTTTCAGTAAGGCTAATTAAGAAAAAAAAAAATTGAATCAGGTTTATTTTTTCTAGGTCGAACCTACGTATTATAGAATGCTTGTTGGTTTCTAAGAACTTATTTTTGTTTTTATTGTGTAACTATTTTTATTCTTTAAGATTAAATAGCTAATTATTTATATCCTATGTCAGTTAATTCGGATGAATATGGAATACGTCTATTGATATTGTTCACCTAATTGGTTTTATTTGTATTAATCGTTGTTGTAAATTGTAGTTGCTATTATATTTCGTTTTACATGTGCACATACTCCTTAAAAGCATGCATTAATTTACAAATTCTATTGATTAAAATAAACAATCGCTAATATAGCCTGTTCTCTTTTAAAAGGAGGAACTCCATTAGTGCCCTGTAGCACAACAGTCGGTACCACAGCGTTAAGGCGTACCGATAGCAGAATACCGCCCAGCAGCAACAGCACATCTACAACTCCTCCACTCTATACCCCTTTAGCAACAAGCGGCTTGGTAGTGTCAGACACTGGTGCTAATGGAAATGGTAGTGGTACAGCTTCTGTTGGAGGTTCAAGTCCGACGCCCCCAATCTCTGCGGCCTCGGCAAACAATGCGCAAGAGTTTTCTTTTAAGGCTAAACAAGAAGTATACGTGATACAGCGCGTGTCTGAATTACAACGAGAGGGATTATGGACTGAGAAACGATTGCCGAAATTGCAAGAGCCAAGCCGACCGAAGGCCCACTGGGACTATTTACTAGAAGAAATGGTCTGGTTGGCTGCTGATTTTGCGCAAGAGCGCAAGTGGAAAAAGAACGCAGCAAAGAAATGTGCCAAAATGGTGCAGAAATACTTTCAAGACAAGGCAAACGCCGCCCAAAAAGCTGAAAAGGCACAGGAGCTACACCTGAAGCGAATTGCGGCTTTTATGTCGAAAGAGGTCAAAATGTTTTGGTCGAATGTTGAAAAACTTGTAGAATATAAACACCACACAAAAATCGAGGAAAAACGTAAAAAGGCTCTCGATCAGCACTTGAGTTTTATTGTGGATCAAACAGAAAAGTTCTCGCAACAGTTGGCGGAAGGCATGAATAAGAATGTCACTGACACAGCGAGCTTAAACTCTAGCCGCATAACATCGCCAAAACGTGAATCTGATGGTGAGTTTTATAATATTCCTATGAATTAAAATTTGAATTATTGGCATTTAAATTAACATTGGAATGTCGCTGGTTCATATTTAACGCTGCTCCACTTTATTTGAAATCAAAACACTATAAAAAATTTGAAAGTTGAGAATATAAAATGATGATAAAATGTTACTGAAACATTGTTGTGATCTATTCTTGAACGCAACGATGTCTTATGGGATGGTCGCTAACGCGAGGCATTTGTCTGATTTTATTTACATTTCACAGAAAGTTCACCAAGTTTTGAAGTTTTTGTTTTACCATGAAAATTACTAATAGTCAAATCTTGAGAAATTGTAGTTCAGTGATAAAATTTATTTAAAACGGAGCAGAATTGTATATGATTTTATTTGTAAGATTGAAAATTCATTTATTTTTATATATAGACGAATTTCGTCCGGAATCAGGCTCAGAAGATGATGAGGAAACCATTGCTAAGGCTGAGGAAGATGCTGCTGATGTTAATGAAGAAGTAAAAGCGCTAGAGAAAGAATCTCAAATGGATTTCGATGATTTTCTTAAAGACTTACCCGATGGATATTTGGAGAACCGAGACAAAATAATGCTTGAAGAGCAAAATTTGACACCGGGAGATGGGGAAAAGTTGCACGTCGACAGTGATGATAATTCATTTGAGGCCAACGAGGAAAGTGAAGACGACGAGAATACCATAAGCAAGCAGGAAGAAGAAGAAATGGAAGTCGACCACAAAATGGAAATCGACGAGTTGGAGGCCGACAATGATCTCACTGTTCAACAGTTGCTTGAAAAATACAAATCAAGCAAGATAAAAAATGCTGAAATTGTTCCAGATAAGGACGATGATGTCTGCACTTCAACAGCACTGGACTCTGATGATGATTCCACCGTTGTCGAGTCTAGTGATGACAGTGAGCGTGAAGAAGATGAAGAGGAGAGCGATGAATTTGACGAAAATAAGGATTCAACTATAAGAACAGACACAGAGGTCAATGAAAATGATAAGGAAAACGGACTCAAGAGCTTAATCGAGGACACAGATTCTGTAGGTAACAAAGACGATATGATTAACGATGCAGCAGCACTAGCAGAAAGTCTGCAGCCTAAGGGTAATACACTTTCGTCCACAAACGTGGTTACACCAGTTCCGTTTCTGTTAAAGCATTCTTTGCGTGAGTATCAACATATAGGCCTGGACTGGTTGGTTACAATGAATGAACGCAAATTAAATGGCATATTAGCTGATGAAATGGGTTTGGGTAAAACCATTCAAACAATAGCTTTGCTTGCCCATTTAGCTTGTGCTAAAGAGAACTGGGGACCGCATTTGATAGTAGTACCATCATCAGTGATGCTTAATTGGGAGATGGAGTTTAAGAAATGGTGTCCTGGATTTAAGATTCTTACATATTATGGTACTCAGAAAGAGAGAAAATTAAAGCGCGTAGGCTGGACTAAACCCAATGCGTTTCATGTGTGCATCACATCATACAAACTGGTCGTACAGGATCAGCAAAGCTTTCGACGAAAGAAATGGAAGTACCTAATTCTTGACGAGGCTCAAAATATAAAAAATTTTAAATCGCAACGCTGGCAACTGCTTTTAAATTTTTCAACTGAAAGGTAACATTAAAAATTTTAATATTTCATTATTTTTGTTTTGTTAGTCGCACCAAAATCAGTGTTCGTTCGTTTGCTAAACTAGGACGAGTACTACGCTTGGGTGCAGAAAATAATTCTCTATAATGTCATTTCTCCTTTGAACAAACTGAAATAATGGTTTGTTTGTGGCATTGTTTTGAAACAGAATCTAGTAAAAAAAATTTTAGGAAAGACATAATTAATATAATTTATTTCAGACGTTTGTTGCTAACTGGAACACCTCTGCAAAACGATTTGATGGAACTGTGGTCGCTGATGCATTTTTTAATGCCCTACGTCTTTTCGTCGCACCGTGAGTTTAAGGAATGGTTTTCAAATCCAATGACTGGCATGATAGAAGGCAACATGGAATACAATGAAACATTGATAACTCGTCTGCATAAGGTATGAAATATAGACTCAAATTTTGTGTTTCTATTCGCAACTAAAAGCGTTTTCTTGAGCGTGCAAACTCGTCCTGAAAATCGTAGATGTGTGCAAGAGAAAGCCATTTTAGAAATCAGGAGCAAGTGTCTTTATTGTCGATTGTTAAAGTCCAACAACCCTGAATACATTACTAGTCCTTAGTAATTTTTTTGCAAGCGCACTCTGTGTCACATTGATTGTTCCACATGTGAAGACAATTTGTAAACTTGCTATATCAAATTTGAAGTTTAACCATATCCTTGTAGCAATTTATAAATTATTATTGCATCATTGAATTTAGACGTCACATTAAAAAGTTCGAATAATTTTACACTAGTAAGGCATACGAGAACATTGATTTCTAATAATAAATTTTATTTCATACTCAATTTCTAGGTCATTCGTCCATTTCTGCTTCGTCGTCTCAAGAAAGAAGTGGAGAAGCAAATGCCAAAGAAATACGAACATGTGGTCATGTGTCGTCTCTCCAATCGTCAGAGATATCTTTATGAGGACTTCATGAGTAGAGCAAAGTAAGTTTTAAATTTAAACATTTCTTTATACGTACTTTAAGATTAAACTTTTACCCATAATCTTTTAGGACGAAAGAGACACTGCAGACGGGCAACCTACTAAGTGTGATAAATGTTCTTATGCAGTTGCGTAAGGTCTGCAATCATCCTAATATGTTTGAAGTTCGACCCACTATTTCGCCCTTTCAAATGGAAGGTGTAACATTCCATACTCCGCGTATAGTCTGCGACATTTTGGAGTACAATCCTTTTACTGTAAGTTTGCTTTCCTATTGGTTTATATAAGATTTGTTCAAAAACTAACTTTTAAAAATATCGGCACAAGTACGAATGGCTTAACTAATGTTCATATATTTGTATTCCAAAATTATATTTAATTCATGGGTTCAAAGCACTAAAGAATGGGTTCTGGGTTCTTTAGGTTTTAAACCAGAACGAACCGCGGTTGAAATGGTTCAGGCTTGTTTAATTGTATTGTATTTGTATACCATTCACACAAAGCGAAAAATGGAATTAGAGGCCATGATCAACCATTATGCATATTTAGTTTGTTTTTGACATATTAAGATATGCTTGGCAATTTTTTGGTATCGAAAAAAATGGATCAAAGAATCTGTATTAAATTTTGGTTTGAAAAATAAAATGAAGTGCTCTAACGCACTTAAAATGTTGACTGTGGCATTTGGCAAGTCTACCTTACGAAAAAAAAACAAAAAAAATGTTTATAAGTAGTGGTGCAAGCTCTTCAAAGAATGCCAAAAATATGTTAATGACTATGCCCACAGTGGACGCCCCAACACGTCAACAACCGATGCAAGCAGTGAAGAAAATTGTTGTGGAGAATAAGCATGACCAATTTTTCGGATGTTTTGGGCATGAAACGTGTAGCAGCGAAGTTTGTTCCAAAATTGCTACATTTTGATCAAAAGAACCGTCGCATGAAGATAGCTTAGTTGCTGTTGAAAAATGTAAGGACTATCCAGGTTTACTGAAAACAGTCATAACTGGTGAAGAAACATCGCTGGAAGAGCTCCAGGCCATTTCAAAAAGCGCATATCAGAAGTGCTTCTAGGATTGGAAAAAGTGTTGGCACAAGTGTATTATTTCTAAGGGAGATTATTTTGAAGGGAGAAATAGATATTGATGCAGAAATAAATATTTTTCGAGAAAAGCATGCTTTTTTTTTAAGTTGCGCTTAAAATGAAACGCAGCTGTAACATATACCCTAGACTTACTTTTATTTGAAAAAGAGTATCCACATTGACATGCCACGCTTATTTTTTTAGGGTAGTCCCCCCATATAAACAATACGCCCACTTGTGAAGTTTTTATGAAAAACTTCTTTATTTAAGTGAATATCAGATTTTTTTTTCTTTCATGATAATTACTATTCAAGCTTTGGTTCCACTTAAGTTAACGTTTTACTCGTTTCTTGTTATTATAGTCAATATAACTAGAAATTTGACATTGTTGTTTCTTATAGACAGACGAATTCGCATATGTTAATGGAATTTTAGGGATATATCACCACCCACTATATACAGTTTAGGGCACAATCATTTTGACAAACTCTACTTTTGACTATCGGCTTGTTTTCTTGAAGTGTTTAAGATAACGGTATATTTTTTTTTACAAGCAAGGTACACATCAACAAGAACCTGCCTGAAAAGTTTAGTCTATAACTTTATGCACACTATTTGTGCTGATTGATTTATGGAACAAGTGATTGACACAAATTCACCTAAGAAATGTGTCTCCAGGATAAATCCTCCCCCGTGGTTCACTTTTTGGCAAACTCGAACTTTTCAGGTCAGTTGACATTCACTTGCAAAAACACAAAAGAGAACTAAAATTAGAAGCTTGTCAAAATAATTGTGCCAAAAATCGCTGTCTGCTCACATTTTAATCAGAAGAACCAGATTGCACAAAGTAATTATCTAAAGACTTTGTTGTTGATACGTATTTTATTTTTAAGAGAGCAAAAATGTACCTTTATCAAACATAGCTCAACCGTCATAAGACGTTAGTCAGAAGCAGACTTTGACCAAATAACGAATCAAAATCTCGTGTGAATAGAATAGAAGGTTCAGTTTTACTGAAGCTAATGGATTTTTAGTTGGCTCATCTTTAGACAATTAGGAACATGGGGCCTTTAGTCGCATTTTCAGTTTTCATAAAAACGAACTAATTTAAAACAGAAAACTGGACATACTTGTTTAGGTACCAGTCACAGACCTTTATCAGCAGTTTTGTGTGTTACATTTTTCACTTTCGATTTGCTTTGAATTACCTTTTAATATAAATAACTTATGTTATTGTAAAACATTGTGACTAAAGTAATTTGTACTTGTTTTGGTTTTTATGATGACATCTTGTCACTGAGCAATCGGTTCCATCTGTTCTGGAGCGAATCGATTTTTTTATAGGATGTTCGCTTTTGCGAGGCATTTGTCTGAATATATATATTTTTATTATGAAGTAATATGTCAAATATAGAGACTGTATAATTTTGTTTAATATATATATATTTGCAGCAAATTGATTTGCGAACTGTGAACTTACTTTTGATTGAGTTTGAGCAAACGCTAACGGCGTATGTTTCGTACAAATCGCGTACCTTAGCGCCCCCACGCAAATTAATCGAGGAAATCGATAGTGCGCCCGAGCAACCACCTTGCGTTCCCACTGGAAAGTACAAATTCCATATAAGATTACGCGATCAACAGGTTGGTCAACATATACGCAAACACACTTCACAAACGGTCCGCGTCGGTGCCAGTCCAGCAATGAGAGTCGAGGGTAACAAATTTATACCTTTACGGAGCAACGATGCACCTAGCAGCAGAATATTGAAGCGAATCAGTAACACTATTAATCCGGTTAATTTGGCTAAAAGACCAATTATACTGAGTGCGGATGCTGTTATTTGTGGTGGCATTTCAGCAACAACGACGCTAACGCGCTCCCAAATCGGTGCGCCGACACCTGCAAAGGTGGCTAAGACAGTACAAGATGGGAAACCCTTCTTTTATTTAGCCCCGGCAACAAGTGGAGAAGGTGGAAGTGGTGCACGCCTGACACTAACTAGCAAAACAACGTCCATCATAAGGCCTCCTGCTGAGAAATCGCCTATAGTGAATGCCTTGGCAAAAGAAGTCAAAACGACAACAGCAAAACCTACCGATGGCGAGGATTCTTTGCGAAAAACTGAAGTCGATGACACTTGTTCGGAAGGTGATCCAATTTACAATATGCAAGATATTTTACAACAACGAAAGGAAAATCGATTAGCACGATTAAAAACAATGGCAGCGATCAATAAACGAAAGACGGAACGTGCGCCTATTTACGGCGCTGATTGCCGCTGCTCAATCGGGCAATGCATTAACGCAACGCGATCCTTGGAATTTTCAACATGGCAGACGCGAGGCTACACCAATTGTCAGATGGCAATGCAATTGCGTGACAACTGGTCGCTTAACAAAATACTCAAAAGGTATGAACAGAGGTGCGCTGACTTCCAGCCATTATTTAACAACTTTGTTATTTACGTGCCTGCTGTTTGTGCGCCACGAATTCGTTTCTATGTGCAACACCTTAATTCAAATTGTGTGAAGCGAGATGTTGAAATTGAAAAGTTTGTCACAAGGAAAGTATCACCAACGCTATCGATTTTGCATCCGATCATATCCGCAATGACAACACAGTTTCCTGATCCCCGTCTTATACAGTATGACTGCGGTAAATTACAAACATTAGATCGATTATTGCGCCAGCTCAAGACTGAGGGCCATCGTGTACTTATATTTACACAAATGACAAAAATGCTTGATGTACTAGAAACTTTTCTTAACTACCATGGCCACATCTATCTACGCTTAGATGGTTCGACGCGCGTTGAACAGCGTCAGATTCTAATGGAACGGTTTAATGGCGATAAGCGGATATTTTGCTTTATACTTTCCACACGGTCGGGCGGTGTCGGTATAAATCTTACTGGAGCAGATACTGTGATATTCTATGATTCTGATTGGAATCCAACTATGGATGCCCAAGCACAAGATCGGTGCCATCGAATTGGTCAGACGCGCGATGTGCACATTTATCGCTTAGTGTCAGAAAAGACAATTGAAGTAAACATTCTGAAAAAGGCTAATCAGAAACGGATGCTTAGTGATATGGCTATCGAAGGAGGAAACTTTACGACGTCTTACTTTAAGAGCTCAACAATCAAGGATCTCTTTAACATGGACCAAGCTGAACAAGACGATGGACAGGAAAAGGCAATGATTGCAGCTGGCCCCTCAACATCTAATTTGAGCACAATGAACGCCGAGGCTGTTGTGGACTCCGAAAAGCAATCACTTCGCGCATTTGAAAGTGCATTAGCTGCTGCTGAGGATGAGCAGGACGTTCAGGCGACCAAAACGGCAAAGGCGGAGGCGGCGGCGGACTTAGCTGAATTCGATGAAACCATACCAATTGACGAAGTGGTAGTTGAAGGTCCCGCAGTAGTGGAAGTCAGCAAGGCCGATCTAGAAATGCAGAATATAGTAAATCAGGTAAGTAATAGAATAAAGAAATATTTGATATCGGCATCGACTATTCGCTTTTAAGTGGTGGATTGTTTAAACCACTTAGAGAGTAGCTGGTGCCTAGAGAAACTGTAATTCAGCAAAGACGCTCAGACATAGTTAAAGCGACTTATATCACGCTTGATTGTATCACTCAACGTCTGACATTATTGAACTTTTTTTTTTTTTAAATTGACTTAACATATTAAAATGTAATTCTCCTAAAAACATATTTTTTTAATCTACAGTTATCGCCCATTGAACGCTATGCAATGCGTTTTGTTGAAGAAACCGGTGCTGCGTGGACGGCTGAACAGTTGCGTGCGGCTGAAGAGGAAATCGAGGCGCAGAAACGCGAGTGGGAAGCAAATCGTATTGCCGCAATGCAGAAGGAAGAGGAGATACTAAAACAAGAAGCTGAAGCTGAAGAGATGCTTACCTATAGTCGGAAAGATGCAATGAACCAGGTTAATACTAAACGAAAATCTTCAACTGCATATAAAAGAAGATTATTAGCCAACGCGAAAAAATCTAGGAAACGTCTAATAGGCAGGAGGCAGAGTAACAAGGGCGAGCGTCAGGGCGGGTCCACCCGCTCGAATAAAACGCGTTCAAGAAGGTTTAGTTATAATGGCAATTTGTCACAGGTAGTGGTTGCACATAATAGCAATAGTAGTAGGAGCACCGGTGTAAATAGAAAGCAGGTTGGTGCACTATCGACGATTCCCAGGCGAAACACCCGCCTGCATTCGTTGGCAGTAATAAGTACACCAACACCCATTAGAAAGACAACACGCACATCTATAGCAGCTGCCGCTGCGGCAGAGGTAGAAAGTGAAGGGGAGATTGACGAGTTAGAATCGGAGAAAACAAATCCCTTTGGAAGAGACAGGCCAAAAAGAAATTCGGCGACTGTTGCAATGTCAAAAATAGTAAAGCCTGTTGCAGTGGCTAATAAAAGTGGAAATAGTGCTAAGGTTATACCTTTGGAACTGAGACGTTTGAACAGTACAATACCAATTCGAAAACGTCACCAAAGTATTGCAGTCAAGAGGATACCACCTCCAAGAAGAGCAACAATATCCTTACCCAGTTGTAATAGTCGGTCTTTAAGAAATTCTTCAAAAAGAAAAGACGATTGCTCGACGGAAGAGGATGAGGACAACGACAGCGAATGCGAAGGCGATGATAACGATGAAGTAAATGAAGATTTGGATCCTTATACCGGTACTCCGAAGATATCTTTCAACAACAGCAGTGCGAACAGCGATACAGATAACAGTGCTGAAGAATTAGATGAAGAGAGCGACAATGCCATTGTCATACTCCCTGCAAATAAGCGAAATACCAATCTGTCTAAAAAGCGAACTGCATCAAAAACACCCAAATCAGTTTTCAAGCGACCTTCTGAAACTATAGTGACTGATTTGGACGATGAAGTAGATGTCTCATCCAATGAAAAGGCAGGTTATATAAGTTCAGGTGACGAACAATCATCTAGTTATGCCACTGCAGGCGGCGAGTCAAATTCTAATAGTATGGAGGGCTGGGATGCGAACGCTCAAATTCAGGACACCACAATGACTAACTCTACATACTATAATGTATCCGACGAGTCAGACACAGATGATAACAATGACCCTCTTGCAATTGGGCACAGTTCAAAAAGGATCGGTGCGGGAGGAAATAGTGTATTGCAACGATTTCATCATAACACTCCACAAAGTTCACAGCAACAAGGTCGTAATGATTTAAATACGCCCCGAACGAGGTCACGAGGGTCCGTTAAAATAAATTTATGGTCCTTGGACGACAGTCCTGTATTGCCCGATATACGTACGAATGCGTTACGAAACTGTAAGAAAGAGGATAGAGTATACCGTCCTTCAGAGCAAAACGATAGTAGGAAATCAAATCAATCTACGCCTCTCCGCAGATCTGTAGCTCAAGTGAACGAATTAAGTATGAAAACGTCCCCTTTGTGCCGCAAAGATGTAGCAAATCGATTGGTGCAAAAGAGTACAAGTCCATCTATAGAGGTCACTGCAAGTTCACCGAAGTCCTCAAATGTGTGTGGTGATGGTAATTTAGTATCGGGAACTACATTGCACCGCTGGCTCGTCAAGACACCGAAGGTTAATTTAAAATCTGTGTCCAATTCTTCTAAACCGGCTACTACAACATCATCCGCTGCCAAAACCACCGTCGTAAATGTGCCAGCTAGGTGATGCGAGAATACAGTATTAAAACGCTCAGTTGCTTATACCGATCGTTGGGTACGTTAGTTGCTTTTAACATGTGCGTTGTGTTGTTCCTTTTAATGGGTCTATGGCAAGAAAACAGTCCTGCAATCTATTAACTACTATTGCAATTGTGTGAATCTACATATATGAACGAGTATATAATTCTATAAACCCTGAACTCACTTTAAGGAATAGCTTATTTTGATAAGTATGTATTTATAGACTGCAGAAAGTTTCCTTTTTGATTTTAGTTAGTTTAGGTAGGTAGGCTACCATGCAAGCTCGAGGTTTTAGGATAACAAATTTATAGGGTATTATGTATAGGAGCTGAAGCAATTATTCCTAAGTATAATGTTTTTCGAAAGTATTCAACTGTAAATACCACTATCAATCAACTCAACCGTCATTATCATCAACAATTATAATAGCATTCTGAAACAAATCCGTTAAGAGATGCGAAAAACTTCCCATTTAGCCTTTTGTTAAAAAATTTATGTAAGTTTTAGTTTAATTTATAGATGAAGGATGTAACTGTTAAAATTTTATAAACATAATTTATTATTGTATATAATTTTTACGTGCAACTTAATTGAGACTAAGAGCATGATTGACTAATAAATCAATTCATATGCTTTAAGAAGTAATATACAAACAAATTGTAAAATCGCTGTTGTTTTAATTAACGAACAATTTCGAAAAGCCGGGAAGACAATTAAAAACAATCTTTGGCCCGATAATTTGTGTGTGCGAAAAAAAGCTAAAGCTAGTAAATAGAAAGAATCGAATCAATCTGTAAATATTATTTTCTAGAAGTCTGTTTTGGTGTCGTCGGTTAACTTATGTCGTGCGGGTGTATCATTGAGAATAAAAATTTGGCAGCAATATAAAAAAAAAAAAAAAAATTAATAAATGGCTCAGGAACACTACGTTATTCGAATTCGGGCACCAAAACACTCTTTGCCTCGAAGCATTTCCAAATCGGCCAATGATATGTTCTATAATTGTTTTTCCGACTTCCTTGAGATTATTCGCTAAATAACAAACGATGCGAGCCAAAATTGAAAATACCATTATCCGATTGCGAAAATTAGCCATTAATTATTTAATCAACACCAAAACAGCTTCCTCTTGAAAATAATATTCATCGATAATTCTTCTCTTTCCAACTTGCTATCCAAATCGGCGGCATAATTAGATCTGGATTTCTCGCAACACAATGGAGCAAATGCCGGTAAGTGGATATGGTTTCGTTTTTATCACATTACATTAATTTGTACTCTTATTTTTATTTACAAAGATGTGGTGTCCACCGACGCCGCCACAAGATGAAAATGATGTCTACATTGATTACTCACTGGGATTTATGTACAACTTGGATCCAATACCGGAGTCTGAGCTGCCACCAGTGTACGTTAGGAAGGAGTACAAGCGTTCTCGATCTGATGCTGGTTTTAATTTTGACGGCAGCAGGCGACCGAACAAAATGCGCCGTGAGGATAACTTTGTAGCACCACGTTCGCTGTTTGATCGTCCGTCATTAGCTCTTGCGCGATTGCGACGCGACCTGAAGAGTCAACGCTATCGCGGCGTTTTTAAACCAAACGTACAAATTCCGGGATTAAAGCCTCAGGGGCCAATAAAACCACTCACCGAGTCGGAGACCATGGCTGAGTGGGGTGTTTTTGAAGACATTGCAATACTGCACGTATTGGTTAATTTGCAGGGATTGCCATGCAATCTTATGCTGCTATCACCGGGCCATACGCCGAACTGGGATCTTGTCTCAGAAATAGTCAACTATCATTCGAAAACATATCGATCGGCGCGACAATGCCGTTGGCGCTACGAAGCACACATACAGCCACGTGAAGAGGGTAAATTAGTAGAGAGTCCAAAAAAGCAAAAGAAACTGAAACCCACATTAAAAAACGAGTACGTAAGGAGCCCGCTACGCTATTTGCGTACCACTCAGCTATATGCAAGTGACAACAATGCATCCTTTTTCAAGGTGATGCGCTCGCGTTTTGAATGCGTTAAACAAGCTTACATAAAGAAAGCACCGCCGCCGAAGCGTCTTTTTAATGCACCTAGTTTGATGAATCCTAAGCATTTGGAGGTATTGCAAGAGTTTGGAATTCACAATTACGATCAGCCTATTTCGCCTATGAACATCGCTGTAATGAAAGCAAATAAGATACGTGAAAAGCAGCGCAGCCAGTTGCCACCGCCGCCACCACCAGCAATCGTCACGGCGGTAGCTGCAACACAACAGCAGCAACTACCGGCAGGTGTCAGTCCTGCCACTCTGCCACAGTCCACAACAGTGCAGCACCAAGCTGCAGCGCAGATGGAAATTATTCCGCAGACTGCTCAGACGACCATGGCAATAGCTTCCCCAGTGCCGAGTGCGAGTAACACCCCGATGCAGCATATACAGATTCAACATATTTCTGGAACAAATGTGCCCAACAGCTTGTCACACCAACAACAACAAACCGCAATTGTGCTGCACCATGCCACAACCTCAAATTTGTCGACACAGTCGCAGCAGCTGACAGGAAGTGGCACAACTGTTGCACCAGTCTCCCAAACCCAGCTTATGCGCGGCCATCAACTAGCTACGCCCCAGACCCAGATCGTGAAGACCATTGTCGGTTCACAGACAAGCATAATCACGGCTGGTCAGATGCAACAACTTGCACAACACTCATCGGGCGGCGTGCCGTTGCAACAGAGCAGTAACCCGGCATCTGTGTCAGTGGTACTCACTACTCCAGTGCAGAGCCTGCCCTCAGTCGTGCAGGCAGCTCAGCAGCATTCAAATGTTATGCAGACAAACTCTCCTGGTCCAACGGCTTCCACAGCGCAAATTGTGTCCATATCGTCACAGACCATACCGACTAACACAAACACATCTCCGCAGGTTGGTAGCATAGTACAAACGCAAACTATACCCCAAGTGGTATCGGTCTCCCAAATACCCACCGTTGGCACAGTGCTTACCACTTCGTCGAGTTTATCACAGTCAGGGCCTGTGACTACGCTGAACGCATCGTCACTTCGTGGTCAGCGCATTGTTACTGCATCTTCCGGTACGTTGCAAGACGTAGTTCTGCAGCAACGATCGGGTAATCCGAATTCAACTATCGTATCTATGTCTAGTCTTGGTCAAAACGTCGCACCAGCACAATTTCAAACAGCACAACTACGTTTGGCAACTGTTCCTGGCTCTTCACAGCAAACTCAATTAGTCACTAAGGGAATACCGGTGAGCGCACTCCAACAAGGCAATAAGGGTATTGGTGCCGGCAGCCAGCAGTCTGCAACACAATTGCAATTTTACCGTCAGCGACAGTTAAAAGTGTTGCAGGCACCACAGTCAGTAACAAGCGCAACTCCAGCACCCAATTCCACTGTAGTGCAAACTGCCACTGGCACAATAATACAGGCTGGTAACATTATGCAGACAACTAATACGCATGTGTCCGGTCAAAAAGTTGCGGTGACAAACGTATCAGGCAATCCACAAGTAGTTGCATCTGGAACGCCAGGCGGCGTTGTCACCTCAGTTGGTACAGTTCAGTTAGCACACAGTCAGGGACGTACACAGTTCATCAAGCAGATGACAACCACCAATAAACAGGGAATTACGCGCCATGTTATGACGGATGGCAGCGGGAGTAGTGGTGAAATGTTGTTAGTCAAGCGACATGCTGTTCTCCCTTCTCAAAAGGGTCAAGTATTGCAACAGGGTCAAATTTTCACGACCACAACGACTACGTCAGGTAATTTACAACAACAGCAGACTCAGTTGCCAGTAGTAGGCAACAATACATCATCACCACAGCAAGGAATACCTCAACAGATCGCTACCTTGGTCAAGGCATCAACAGCGGCCGTTGCTTCAGGTACAGGAAATAATGCTAATAGCGGCACCGTAACAGTAAATGCTACCGGTGCTCAAACTACGCAGGGGACTGTAAACATGGCATTATCACAATTGAAGTCTGGTAGTCAAATAAAGGTGACCATGGCTAATCAGATGCGTCAGCTCCAAATGCAGCAACAGCTTCCATTGCCACGCAAAATAAATCGGATGACGCAGTTGGTGAGTAGTGCTGTGCAACCGAACACAACAAGCATTGTTGCTACCGCCGGAGGACAGCAACAGACGCCTGGGGGCGTAACAGTAACTCAGGCAACTTCTGTCGGGGCCTCTAGCATACAGTCGCAACAACAGCAAAAAGGAGGAGGTGGCAGTGTGCAAACTCAACTTGTGCACATCCAGAATACAAAATCATTGCCAAGCTCTGTGACAGTTCAGCAAATACAACAAGTCATGCGTCAAGGCCAACAGGGAACGCTCGCTACAACGGGTTTAGTGCTCGGCAAGAGTCGCATGCTTCCCGTTTCAGTTGCGTCGCAGGCAAATCAACGCCAAACGATACAGGTAAGTCTTCATTTTGACTATTGATTCGAAACGTATAAAATACGATATATTTTAGGTCGTATCGGCTGCGTCCGCACAAGCGATTGCGGCCAGTAACTTGCGTGCACATGTTGCGAGTGGACAAAACATAACTGGGACTATAAAAGTTTCCGGGTCTGGTAATCAGTCACAGACGCAGCAAGCACTTATTACAGCAATACAGCAGCAAACCGTGGCTGTACAACAAGGGCAACGACAAAATGCCAGCCCGATGCGTATACAAACCACGGCCGGTGGTAGCCTCGTGGCGGTGGTGCAACAACAACAACAGTCAAATGTTATAGGTACATCGGGCCCAGCAGGGGCTCAAACCGAAGTGATGACAATCACTCAGACAACGGCAGGCGGTTCGATGGTTGCATCGTCCCAGCAGCAACAGATACAGCAGCAAAGTGCGCTGCCAACACAGACTACAACGCAACAGGTACGCACGCTGGTTAAAAAAAAAATCATGCAGATCAGAAGTGAGAAAGAATAAAATCATGTAATAGAATCAATTATGAATCGACATCTCCACTACCACCAAGCTCATCGACGCCATTTCTTTAATACCACTACTACAACTTTCGATCACAAAATCCGAAATTTAAATTCCAAGAAGTCATTATTAAAGAAAAAAATCTGGTCAGAATTGGCGTTTTTCAAGAGAATTACTTTCGAAATTATCCATCATTAATCAGTGTTGCAGCTCAGTCAGTCAGAGCATGCATTTTTAAACTTGTTACTTAATTTTTTCGTGGATTTTACAGCCATGAGAACTGCTTCTTTTGCTGCTCACTCCGAAACGAGATACAAACGTTTCGTCAACATCGACGTCGTCATTCTTCTCATGATCGGTGCTGCCAATTTTATATGGAGCACGCACAACAACTATAACTTGTAGTATTATAATTATTAGCTTTTCGAATTAGTTATAATTTATGTTGATGGCACGAATAATGCGTCCCAGATGCATCTCACTGCACGGTGTAATTTATGATAATTCTATTTAATAAGACTTAATTTAGATAAATTAATCTATATACCCCTTAAACATACATTAATTAATAAATGTAATTTGTATTATATACATAGTTTATTATAAAAAAGTACATATAAAATAAATCAATACAAATATTTAAAGTTTAGTTTAAAGCTCAATGTGGGTTTATTTTAAATGTCATCCTTAAATTGGTAGCTGGTCCAACTTTTAACTAGTGTCAACATTCAGTTTTTGTGTTGCGGCCATTGAAAGGGAATAAATTTTGCATTTTAAGGAACATGGATACTTTTCGAACGAGACGAGATCACCGATTTAAAATAAGTTTATAAATATTTTTTTACTTCAATATGAACCGTAAATTTTGGAGAGCTGAAAGTAATTTTTAACAAAATGTCAGTCTTCTCTTCTCTGGACCTTGATAGCTATATCCGGGGACCATAGGTGAAGGTTGCGCTTCGGTATAAAAGTTATATTTATATAGGTCGTATTATAGAGATTTCGATCTTCATGAATGATTCGCTCAAGCTCTTTGATAGCAGCCTCAATTTCTTCGCCAGTGTCAAACTTTTAGTTTGGATCAACATCGTTTTCCAGCCAAGTTGAGTCCTCCCGGAGACCAAATAATTTTACCACAGCAGCATGAATCCAAGGAAGTACAACTGGTGCTTGTACGGCAAAACATAGGTCTGATTTGATCATGATAGCTTCTCGAGCTCTCCCACCCGGGTGGTTGGAACTAACCAGATCCTGAAGTATGACATCACATTCATGTTGGTTTCCAACACAAAGAGGACGTCAATATTACTCGTTTTGAGAAACAGCTCGACACATATATGTATTTGGGTTGAATTTCGCCTTTTTGGCGGCAGTGGACTGCATAGAGGGTTGTGTATAATTTTGTTGCTTATGAAATAAAAAAATTTAAGTAACTCAGTTAAAAACAAGAAAAAACGTCCCAGATGCAACTTCGGTTGAACCGAAGCTCTAATACCATTTACACGAAACTTTAAATAGTATTGTAATACATAAAAGTGGTGGTTTAAATAGGAGGTGGTACACGCTCAATAGTTGATGTGTATGAAGCGATGTAGTAGATGTGTAAGATGCTGCCATATCGAATTTCAAGTTGATATTGACGTTTTCCATACAAATGCATAAAAGTGAACTGTGGGTTTATATGGGATTACCTCAAAAAGTGGGCTGGCCACGCCCAATTGTCTATATATGTTTAGCGGCTGTCTCTTAAAAGGCACCATATCGCATTTCAACCTAATATTGACTTTAATAAAAACGTTTTTCTTACAAAAAGTCAGAAGTGGACCATAGGTTTGTATGGGAGCTACCACAAATAGTGGGCGGTCCACGCTCGTTAGTCTATGTATGTTAAGCGGCTGATCATAAAAAGGAACCACATTGCATTTCAACCTAATATAGACTTTAATAAAGACGTTTTCTTACAAAAAGTCAAAAGTGGGCAGTAGGTTTGTATGGGAGCTACCCCAAATAGTGGGCGTGGCAGGTCAATCTTGATACTCTATTAAACTACAATAATCAGAAGTATATGTGCAAAATTTCAACTGGGTAGCATAAAAATAGGTCCCCAAAAATGCGCAACAACATACAGACAGACAGACGGACATGGCTAGATCGATTCATCTCGTCGAGCTGATCAAGAATATATATACTTTATGGGGTCTACGATTGCTCCTTTAATGCGTTACAAACTTTCAGACAAACTGAATACCATTTCACACTGTGTGAATGGTATAATTAAAGAAAATTTCAATTGGACGGGGGTTGGAGCCACGTCCTCTGGCCAGCACGCTAGTATTTTCAGGGTAAAACATTTTTTTGTAAATTTCGTGTTATATATATATAGACCGTCTCTTTCGTGTCTGTGCATCGTGGACGTGCGTGTTTGTAACTTCGGGTTCGAGTTCGGCCTTGCCTAAAAAATCAGGCACGCACCTATCTACCCGAGATACATATTATTGTATACATGTTGTAGATTGAAAACACTATGGGCGTACTCAACAATAGGGCGTACCAAGGAAGTAAATAATAGCTTGGTAATATAAGGTTCGTCAAACTGTTTTGACTATCATTTAAAAATCATCCCCAAAACGCCTATATATCGATGTATTGACAATTACATATTGAAATAAAGTCCACTTTTTGTGATGAAAAAGTGGCGATATACATCGCAATGAAAACGTCAGTTTTCTCGATACATCGCCTTCAATATATCGATATATATGTCTATATTTGTTGCAGCCTTCATTCACCACGCTTATATCCGCAGCTCATCCGAACTAATAACGTACGCCCGAAAACAACATGGTAAAATATACGAGTATATAAAACAAGAAACGACTTTCACTACAGCCCCGTTGCTACAATAACAAAACGGTTTCGTCTAACATTCAAAATATTGTGACAATCCTTATTGTCATAGCAACAAAGTTACCTACACAAAAGAAAACAATTCAACTACGTTGTATTTAGCGATTGAGAAATATAATCTAAGTTTGACGTGGCTATGTCGCTTTTTAACGTCTGCAATTGGTGGTCCACACAATGCTCAGACTTAGGAGAAAATTACGATGTATCTAGTTTGATGTGTGCTCGTTTTGGACTCGAACTGGCTGAAAAGGACTATATAATCGTCGGTTCACAATCGGGATATTTAAGCATTTTTTATCCTACGCCGGAGTTTCAAGTTCGAAACAATGGTGGTACATTCAAACCCACAGATTTGTTATTGGAAATACAGTTGAGTGCACCTATTTTGGGTGTCTACGCCGGAAGATTTAGTGGGTAAGTGTTGGTTGCCTTTGAAATTCATTGTATGAATATACAGAGCTGTAATGTTTATCATCAGTAATCTGCGTAATGAAAACACCAATCAGCTGGGTGTGCTGCACCCAAATTCTATAGCCATATATAACATACAAGTAGTTGCTGGCATGGCCGAACACGGCACTCAATTACGATTGCAGCTGCAGGTCGAATACAAGTTTCGGCGTGTAGCATTTTCTTTATGCAAGGGGCACTTTGGACAAATTAAAGGGCGAGAATTTTTTTGTGTGGTCCATCTTGACGGTACGCTGACATTCTTTGAGCAGGACGGTATTTCGTACGAATGTAAGTTTCCTGGCCAACGTGCACTGCCTTCACCTGTAGTATACTGTGAACGTACGGACAGCTTCTTTCGATTGAATGCTACATGGAATTTGGAATGCTTCAGGTGAGAAAGCGATGAAACCAATTAAACTTTTTTTAAACGTTTATTTACTGGTCGTAAAAGAACTTTAACCAATGAGAATATGGATAAAACAATTACAGCTATGCTTATTCAGATAAGTTTAAATTAAGTAAAAAAAAAAAAAAAAAAAATTGATAAACAAAAAATTAATAATTTTGACCGCAGAGATAATGACGGAGGATGCAATGTTTAAATTCTCCTTAAATTTAGGTCTCAAGGAAGGATCCTTTGTAGGCGTCTTTTTATTGACTCTTGAATACGTTCCAGGAGGCGTCTGGCTAGCTGATTAGGGTGACCATTATGTCTTTCTAAATAGTCTGAGGTCTGGTTGTTAATGACATCCCCGATTTTGTACCATGTACAAGGGCGCTCCTGTTAGTCTGCGGAGGATCTTCCCCTGCAGGACATGTATCTTATTGGGGTGAGATTTTTAAGCAAAGCCGTATACTTGTATCCCGTAACGCCAGGCTAGTGCGATGATGGCCTTGTAGATGTGCAGCTTGTTGCTCAACGACAGTTTGTTTGTGCCGCTGAGAAGCCAGCCCAATTTGTTAGCCCTGGCGTACAGGGATTTCACAACTGATGTAATGTGGGTTCCAAAGGTGAGGCGCTTGTATATGTACATTCCTAGATATATATAAACTGTATCAGCTGGCCTAGAAGGAAGACCCCAGGACATTCATCACGTTTGAGTCTGTATGTCGAATTTGAAGAGGTATAGCAGGAGCATAACAGTGGGGTTATACATGAACGCGTCTGTGGCAAGGAGGGCCGTGTCGTCATCGAATGTAGCAGTGAGAAAGCCCTGAGGATTGTCCATCGAGATGGAGGGCGGTGGAATCGATTTCAGTGTCCTATTGTCGAGACCATCTTCATCGAGACCATCCTGGGGTTTTTCTATTCTTCAGTAATTTGATGTGGGACTGGATTTCAGCGAGAGTAATGGGTTTGGCTGGGAGGGCCACCTAGCCAGGAAGGTCCAATACCCTTTGTACACGTTTTCTAAAACTTCCGGAGGTGGCGTATAAGTCTTCAGCAAAAGTTTCCGCACGCTCGTGGGGGATCTGGCCCAGCTACCGTCTGCTTTGAGAATGGGGAACTTTGGTGGTGTTTGCCTCTTTTATCGTTTCGTAAGAAACCAGAGAGAATAGTTCGTGTTCACATCCGGAGTGAGCAAGTAAGAATAGCAGCTCACCTCTGCTGGAGGAAATTTGAATGGTAGCCATTTCAATTTTATTCATCTTAAAGATTCGTGCTGGAAGGAAGATTATTGCTCCTTGACTAGCGCTACTGGTCCACCCTTTGGTTGGTTGCAGAGACTCCAGGCTGCATCCAGGCTTCTGCTAGGAACAGCTTGAGCTCTCGGACGTTCCATAATCAGAATCTTAGGTGTCTAGTCATCACACTTTAATGTTTAGTAAGTTCAGGCACATTTGTTTGAGGAACTGATTCGTTTCTTGTAGTTCCTTAAACATAAATTGTAATGAATCGATGGCAGCCTCCAGCCTTTTTTTGCTGCCTGGCCAGAGCATGAGTGCACCCACTATCGATCCTTCTAAAAGTGGCAGCATACGATATGTCTCCTCTTACTAGCGCAGCCCGGACCTAGCCTAGCTTATTCGATTTGGCCTTTGACTTATTTGGTTAGGTTAGGTAAGGATGGCCCAACATGGTTAATCCCCACATTGTCACTTAGGCCAGCATAGGCCCCTTGTGATACCATATTTGTTCCTATTTCATCCGCAGCTACTCAGGAAACCACTTTGTCAGTGTCAAGAACGTCGAGGTGTGTTTAATATCTTTTTCTGAGATCTCAATTAAGTTGTCCAGGAAGGGGCGCCCTAATAACGTCAGTCTCTTCCTACTGTGGGCCGGATAATGACATAGCAAGTGCTCGATCATATCCTCCTCTTCAGCGTTTCCGCAGCTTCTGCAGAAGACCCAGGAGTTTAAACCTAGCCTTGTGGCGTGTCTCCCTATTGTACAGTGGCCTGTGAGGGCTCCCACAATAACAGCTAACTTATCTCTCTTGTACTGAAGAAGTGTTATTGTTCTTTTAAGATTATATTTTGGCCAGGTGAGTCTAGAGATTCTACACGTGGCAAGGTTACCCCATCTATTGGTTGCTATACCCATCATCTCTGTCGAGATCTGTAGTTTACATGTAGCCATGGGTATACCTACTGTGGCCTTCCCCGGAAGGATATCAGCAGTGGTACCCTCTCTTGCTAATTTATCCGTTTCATCATTTCCCTCTATGTTTTTGTGACCAGGCACCCAGATGAGATGTATAACATAGTGCTCTGCAATCTCGTTAAGAGATTTCCGGCACTCTGTTGTGGTTTTAGTGTTGGAGCTGAAAGAGTTCAGCGCTTTCAGGGCAGCCTGACTGTACGAGAAGATAAACACATGTTCTTGAGTATTTGAGTATGATCTTAGGAGATGCGTAGCTTCCTGAATGGCTAGCATCTCCCCCTGAAAGACGCTACAATGATCGGGCAGTCTAAAGGATTCTCTAATCCCCAGATCCGGTGAAAATACACCTCCTCCTACCCGACCATCAATCTTAGACCCGTCTGTAAAGATATTGATAGCGTTTTTTCTACAGTGAGGAAAGTTGGCCCATTATAGTCTTGTGGGTATTATGACGTCATACTCTTTAACGAAGTTAATGTTTGGTGTGTCGAGTGTCGAGTGTCCAAAGGAACTACCGTACCAAGCTGAAGATTCCCTTAGTCTGAGGGCTGTGACTATTGCCTTCTCTTTCGCAAGGAGATCAAGTGGGATGAGATGGAACAGTACATTTAATGCGTCTGTCGGTGTGGTACGCAGCGCTCCACTGGTACAGAGTTCAGCACTCCTTTGCACCTTATGCATTTGCTGAAGGGTAGAAGCCTTTTCTAGTGCTGGCCACCATACACATACTCCGTATAGCAGAATGGGCCTAACTACTGCAGTGTATAAACAATAAACGATAGATGGAGCACGTTATTAAAAGCACCCTCTATGTCTAAGAATGCAGCTAAAGCAAATTCCTTTTGCTCTATCGACTTCTCGATATTATGTACCAGGAAGTGCAAGGCTGTTTCTGTTGATTTGCCTTTACTATACGCATGCTGAGCATTGAAAAGAAGCGAGTGATTGACTGTGCTTCTTATATGAGCGTCCAAGAGCCTCTCTAAAGTTTTTAGTAGAAAAGACGCTAGACTAATTGGCCTGTAGTCCTTGGGTACGGCGTGAGAGGCTTTACCTGCCTTGGATATAAAAACTACTTTGACTTCCTTCCAATTTATTGGAATATGATTAAGGCTGAGACAGCTATTAAAAATTGTGTATAGCCAAGGTAAAATATACTCTTTCGTGTATTGTTGAGCTGGGAAAATACCATCCGGGTATAAAGGGCTGAAAGGTATCAAAAGCCCATAGAATCTTCTTCCTACTTATTATATTTGATATAATTGATATATTTGATATTCCCCCTGTATTTCTACGTTGATTTGCTCAGAATTCCCTGGGAAGTGAGTATCTAGTAGCAACTCTAACGTTTCTTTACTAGAATCTGTCCATTCACCTGTTGGTTGCATTAGGTACCCCATCGAGACTGGTGTCTTGGATAGGATTTTTCTTAGACGGGATGCATCCGTAGGATCGGAAGGTTCAGATGGTATCCAAACTCTCGCCCTCGGGCGGGTAAGGAATATCTTTTCCTTCCACCGCCTCCAATTTTGCGCCGGGATATACCTCTCCTAACTTTGTCACTGCGGCCTTGTGTAGGCCTGCCGATTTATATTCCCTTGGTACCATCCTGCATCCGAGTGTTTGGTGCCGGGCCAGGGTTTTCTAACATACGTCTAGCGCTACTTTAGATAGCGCCCTCACGACCCACTTCCATTGGTGTCGCGAGAGTCTACCAGCTTCGTCATTTGTGTTTATGACTCCAAAAATTTTATGTTCCTTGGCTATTTCTGCAAAGGATTTGGCCCATGGTGTGCCACTGGTCTTCACTCTCTGCTGCTAATTGACCTTCCTCCATCGACCTTTGTCTCTTGTTGACATTGTTCGTTCTATAGAGCTTAATGCAAAATCTGGTACCACAGCTTTGGCCCATTCAATATCTTCTTGAATCTTGTCCAAATCCTCTTTAGAGGTTTGATCTTCCTTAATAGGATCAGTAGCATGCCTCTTAAGTATTCGACATGCTCCGCGACGGTCAGCCTTGCTGGCCTTCTTCGGGTCCGGTCGAACGAAGTTCTTAGCCCGTCCACTAACAATCTTGCCATCCTTGGATAAGCCACTAGTTGAGGGAGCAATCGCACGCTGGTTGGTAGAACACCCAGTAGTGGAAGCCTTCGGTGGTAAGACGTTACCTTCCGGCCTCCCTTCGCTCTTTGAGGAGCTAGAGCTCAGTGGTGCTGTAGCTATTACTCGTATGTCGGAATTTGTAGTACTTTCCGGTTGTTTTTTAGGTGTACCTTTCTTACCCTTTTTTCGGAGTTGAAGAGTTGCTTCTTTATATATTTTTATTTAACTTATCCATGTTAAATCCCACGAGTTGCGAAGAAACAAGCGGTCCACCCGGGCAGAGATTTGCAATACCCGAGTAAGGCATTTATTAGAACAGGCGGTCGCCACTTGCCTGAGCTCTGAGACTGGAATATTTTGTTTAAACCTGGGCCTCCAGCCAGACTGACCCTCGGCACGGGTCGAGTTGCACCTTGGTCCAGCCCAGGTATGAGATGAGGGATGGAATGAAAGCGATGATTAATGGGAGTAGGTAGGTAAGGTATGTATGAGACTATGCTTTATCAGGTGGTCATATAAGCGCCTTGACAACCCTGTAATACGTTTGCGATTACAGGACCCGCTTGCTGTCCGGGACTGCTTATTAGCGAAAAGGGGTACTAAACGCCTATTCACAGTTGGCCTCAATAGAGGTCTTTCGCTATCCGCAACCTGCGACCCGACCGGTGGCCTCAGCTTGGCCTCCCAAGAAACCATCTCACCAGTTTCTTGGGATCATCAGTCTTAGGTGGCTACTTAGGTGGCTATACAACCGTCTATCGAACACCATTCGGTGCCGGGGTTCATCCGGAAGAGGTAATCATCCCAGTGCAGCTGCAGAAATTTAATGTGCTGTACTATGTCAACATCATCATACAGCTCATACAGCTCGTAGTGAAAAATATCTTACGAAAAATCTTTCTCTCGGACACTCCTGAAGACGGTGTATCCGTTCATCAGGGTCCATGCTTCTGCATACAGCAGGACCGGGATTATTAGTGTCTTATATATTTTTATCTTCGTACTTCGAGAGAGGGCTCTACTTCTAATTTGCTTGCTGAGCCCAAAGTAGCAGCTATTAGCAATCGTTGTTCTTCGTCTGATCTCTCGGCTGACGTTGTCGCTGATCCCAGATAGACGATGGTTTTTACAACATTGAAGTTGAAATTCTCGTCTTTGACTTGCTTCCTTGAAAAGCAGTGGAGAAGCTTGGCTTTTTACTGCTTAGTTACGACTGGTCGACTTGGCAGTTCTTACTCCCTGAAGAGTGGTTCTGCCCTATTCCCACAATCTTTCAAATATTGGTTTGAAAGTTGGTATGACAACTTTTTATAACAAGAAGCATCACTGGTTAAAACATGAGCGTGATTTATTTATTGGACGGTATAGGTTACACTGGCTGACTCCTTGATAGAGGTCCTTAGTGAGATTAGAAGGTATAGCTCCCATATAAAAATTATTTATTTTGTTGTTTCGAACATGTTTCAAACATGTTAAATGTTAAAATAATAATTGTTTTTAAATTGGTCAACTAAGTATGTGCAGAAGGTGAATCCAATTAATAATAATGATATTGTATAAATTGTACATTATTAACAGTAAACATTTGAAGCATCGACAGTTCAACTATATAGAGAGCTGCCTAACATTCCAAACGACCTGTGTTTAATCCTCACTCGATCCTAAATTTGTTTAAATTTTAATTGATTTCTAATTTAATTCATTTTAATTTTTCTAATTATGCAGGTGTAAAGCTTCGTATTAAAAGCTTCGGTCCCTAGGAATTTAACGTTTTTCCTTAATCTTATTATATTTTCACATACGCGGCGACCAATTTTTATAGTATCGAGTTGTAAATTGGCACCTAGACTTCGTTTTATTGCAGAATATCAATATTGACCCGCCACGCTCACTTTTTGTGTTGGCCCTTCACAAATCACCCGCATACTTTTTGTAAGAAAAACTTTTTTATTGTAATCAATAACAAATTAACAATTGCTATGGTATTGATTACAATAAAAAAGTTTTTCTTACAAAAAGTAAGGACGGATGCTTCACATATACATCAATGGGTCTGACCCTCCACTTTTTTGGGTAGTCCTCATACAAACCCACTCATGTGTTTTGTATGAAAAACTTCTTTATTCAAATCAGAATTAGCTTGAAATTTAATGTGTTGGCTACAACTCAAACTCATGGCCCATTTTGTCCTTTCGCATGAAAAACTTCTTTAATTAAGGCAATATTAGCTTGAAATTCTATGTGGTTGTTTCTTATGAACGACTACATCACATACATATAGAAATAGGCGTGTTGTATTTGTTTTAATTTTGGAGCAGTAATACACTTGTCATAGCTTTGTGCAACGAGAATACTGATGTAAGTGTACAATATTTCCATTTTTAGTTACCAAGATCTTTCGCACTCATCGGAAAATAAGGCAAGCTATAAACCTACATGGTCGGTTTGCATTGGAGAGGGTTTGATCGATATGTGTGTTATACAAGTTAAGGAGTAAGTGTTATATTCGTTTGTAGACTATAAACAAATGTTTATGAATTTACAACTTTTCGTTTAATAGATGGGCCACCTGGCTGGTAAATCTTATTGAAGAACGTAGAATGTCGTTGGCTGATTTAAAAAAAAAGCTGAAATTACGAAGTGTACATGTATAGCAGATGACTAAGTTGGATAAAGGAATGGGCTTCTTTTCATGCGCAAATTTCGACATTCGGAAAAGCGTACTTCAATTAGAATTACCAGTCAGATGCTCCCGATGTTAAAAATTTGAAATATCATACTATAATATTATTGTAGAGGGTCGTCTTGGATTTTAATAATGGGTGAACGAAACTTTATATGCTTGAATGATAATGGAAAGTTAAACTTTATTTTAAAACTGGACTATGTACCAAAGTGTTTTCACACTTTCATGGTAGGCTACTATTGGGGTAAGTGCAATCAACAGTGCCTTTGGTAATCATTAATAGCTGTCTATGTTTTCTCGTTAGAACCAACAGCGCGGTTGGTAACGGCCATTATATCGGATGCATCTAAATTGTTTATATATGAGGAGTCTAACATTATTTGGGCTGCACAGTACCAGAACGAGGCACCAGTTGCAATACAGCGCTCGAACGTTAACGGACTGCCCGGTAGCATCGTTACACTGGGACCAAGTGGCCAGTTGATCATTGGATATTTGGGTTCTGATCCTTTTCTGTTTAAAGTGCCACCACTCAACATGGAACAACTAAGCTTTGCCCAAGCGCACAAAGAACTTCAGCAGCTAGAGGATGAAATCAGCGAGGCAGTGGACATTCGTAATGAGGACAGTCTGAATCAACAGGCAGCAGATAATGTTCGCCTAAGCTTCTCCATTTGTCAAACAGCTACAGACGATCTGGATACCTTGCTCCTGGATGTTCCCGCCGATGTGGCAATAAAGGAGCTGCCGTCGGCATCTGGTACATTGAAGCTTCGAACCAAAATAGATATCAACGATTTGCAGGTGGTATTTAACGCGCCACCAGGGGTGCGATGTAGCCTTGAAACGCTATTTCTAGTTGACATGACCGCTGGTACCACCAAGGAAGTTAAACTGGATTTCTATATTGCAGAGCTACTGCATATGCATACCGCACGTGTTGATATTGTTGTCTCTTACATCAATACACGGGTACGATTCAAATGCTAGAAGGTGTGTATTGAATTTGATGTCTCTTGTTTTTCTTTCAGGGAATTCCGCGTGTTATTCAGCAAGGGGCCTATTTGCCACTGAGTATGTTCTATAAGACACACCAGCCTCAAAAATCCGCTGGTACTAAGCTAACCTTTACAATCACATCAAAAATTTTAGAGCCGAGGTTGTCAACTTTCTTTCCGGAATTTGTTACTTTAGAAAGCGACATCCAGGCCTTGGGATTATTGCTTATATGTCCCGGCCGAGAGAGAATGGAGGAGGTTATTACCATTGTGGCAGCAAAGAGCTCTAATCGTATTCGGTAATGGCTAGAGCATCCTAGATTATTGCACTTTTTAACTCTCATAATATAGTTTACAATCAGATAATTTGGAAGCATTTCCGTTAATTCTGGAGAGATTAGTACAAAGTACTGTTGACTATGACGAGTCCAAAAGTTTTATAAAAGCTGATAGGACAAAGCCAAAAAAGGGTATTCTAAATCGGCGAGCACAGAGCATTGTGGCAGCACCTTTTATTCCGGTTCAAGAGATTTTACATCGCATTGACGTTCATCATGAAACACAGAAGAATATTCAAAAACAAACGGTTCGAAAAATGTTTTCACTTTCAATAAATAATGTAATACCTGTATAAATTAAAAATATTCCAGGATGAACTGGATGAACTATGGTTACAGTTTAAAGTACTGCAACGCAAGCTACAGGAGAAACCGGACGACGAGCCTAAAGAATCGTTGGTTATGCAGATTGAGGAGAACTACGATCATCTTATTTTGGAGGGTGACAAACTGGTTCAAATGAGAAAGGACGAAAGAAAGTAAGATTTAATTTGTGACTTAGTCAGAATTCATGTATTTACACCATGGTTCCTACCCACACATTCCAAAAAAAAAAATCATTTACTTTAGTTGAACCGAAGCTCTAATACCATTCACACGAAATTTCAAATCGTATTGTAAAACACAAAAGTAGTAGTGAGTTTGTATAGGGTCTACTCCAAAAAGCGGGTGTAGCCACTATTCCACGTCTTTTAGTGTGTGTAAAGCGATCATCCATAAGAAGCCACTATATCGAATGCACAGCTGATATTGAATTCATACAAAAGCATAAAAGTGGGCGGTGGGTTTGAATCTGGGCTGCCATAAAAAGTGGGCGGGATGCGTCCATAAGTATTTTTATGTGAAACGGTCGTCCATAAGAAGCCACCATGTAAATTTCAAGGTGATATTGACTTAAATAAAGTTTTTCATACAAAAACATAAAGGTGGGCTGATAGTTTGAATGGCAGCTATCCCAAAAAGCGGGGGATCACACTAATTGATATATGTATATGTAAAGCGTCCGTCTATAAGAAACTACCATGTCAAATTCTATATTAACTGCAATAAAAAAGTTTCTCATATATAAATTAAGGAGTGGGCAGGTGGTTTGTATGAGAGCTACCCTAAATAGTGGGAGTGGCATATCAATATGGATATTCTATTTGACTGCAGAGGACAGACGATTAGACACACGGACATGGCCAGGTCGACTCGTCGTATATACTTTATGGGGTCTATGATGTCTTCTTTAATGCTTTACAAACTTTTTTGATAAACTGATAATACCATTTCCCACTATCGGGGGTGTCACAGAAATCTCTTTCACCCAATTCCGACCAAAATCAATTTCGTAGGTGTCACAGAAATCTCTTTTAGACCGTTTGAAATTTTCAGCCTTTTGCTAGGCGAAATTGTTAATTGCATTTGTAAACTCATCAAATCATAAGGTAAAACCTTCGTAGCTGTGTCTTTGGATTTAAACATTTAGTAAATTTTATTATTTAATTCAAATTTATAAAAATGTGTATTTATTTACTAAAAATCGTCTAGGTCGGTTTACACAACAACAGCGAACTAATTTTTTAAAGAAATTCAAATCACCAGACGGATTTTTGACTAGAAATTTCTGTGACACCTCCGTATGTGTGAATGTTATAAAAAAGTTAAATTTGTTTTGACTATTTGAGTTCTTCACGGCCCATTTTTCAAGTGGTATTTATTTCTCCCAGCGCCATTTTTTATAAGAATTGCCTTCCAATGTGACATACCATCATCCTACTTTCAATAGTTCCTACAATTTTGCGATTTTACGTAGTGGGTGCGGCAGCGCCCAAATTTTATATCGTAGTCTTATAAAATTCCATAAAAATAGTTTCCGAATTCACAAACAAATCACAAATTATATGTGTATCGATAAAGACGGTCAAATAAATCTGACACATTTTCACATTGTGTTAAAAATAGTTTCATATACAATATCTACAAATTTTAACTAAAAGTGATAGTAAACTCAACAAAATTTGTTAAACATTTAATTTCGTGTCGACCAAACATGCCTTATATATGAAAGAACGAGAATGTTCGAGTTCGAAATTCCCATCGATTTGGAGCTGTATTCCGATATGAACCTATGTGGGATGTTTTATTAGAATTGACATAAAATAAAAACATAAAAAGTAACCAAATAAAATAACTTAACTTACAGAAAAAACAAACAAAAAAAAAAATTTCGAAAATTTCGGGCAGGTTATACTAGTAGTAGCGTTGGTTCGTTTATTTATATTTTATCTGAAGACGGAATTGGTTAATTTTAATATCCTTTATAAAAATATTAAAATCGGCTGTGAGACCTCCCCCTTGATATTGACTACAACGAAACAGTTTTTAGTTCAAAAACCCGAAAGCGGACGGTGGGTTTGTACGGGGGCTACCGATAAAAGTGGGTGTAGCCATCCTGAACGAATGCCGGCTACAGAAAGTCTCTATACTCTAGACCAGCTATACTCAAAGTGGGGCTACCTAGGAACCTAGGGCTCCGCGAAATGAAAAATAAAAAACAGTTTCATACCTCCCATTAGATTTTTTATAATAAGTAACTGTTACCTTACATTGTACATACTCGTATTATGCTTATTAATGCATGAAGACATTTTTGTTTTTTTGTAGAGTTCCGTCAAGTATTTCGCTTTCCAAAAGGGTTCCCTCACCAAAAAAAGTTTGAGAACCGCTGCTCTAGACAATGCCTATATTGACTCATCTTTTGAGCTGAAAAATAATATAAATATTTAATGGAGTCTCTGATGTCTTCCTTAAAATGTTCAAAACACATTTGAAGAGTTCCACTTTTAACTTTTAATTTCCCTTTCCCTATTTATTCATGAAAAATTTACCAACAAATTCTAACATGTAAATGTTTGATTTACGATTTTACTAGAGTGAACGGCAAGCCCAATTGTAAATTAATTTGTTATATTAATTTTTGTCCGATCTTGGTCTGTTTGGCCTTAAAATTGTTGGACTTGAAGGATGCATCGTAAACGACCCCATAACAATCTATTCGATCTAGCTATGTCTGGATGTTGTTGCGCCTTTTTTTTATAATATTTAGTTGTAAAGTGGCACATAGACTTTATTTTTACTGTAGTCAAATAGAATATCCATATTGACCCGGCACGCACATTTTTTGAAGTAGCCCCCATACAAACCCGCCGTTCACTTTCATGAATTTGAATGAAAAACTTCTTCAGTTAAGTCAGGCTTGAAATTCAATATGGTGGCTTCTTATGGATGGTCACCTCACACACGTATACTAATGGGCGTGTAGCATCCACGATTTAAAATTTCGTGTGAGTGTGAGTTAACCAAAGTTAACGATTTTTCTTGTTTATATTTAAAAACAAACATTTATTATTTTCATTAGTTTATGAAATGTGGCAGGGTTTTTCGAAGTCGTTTATTTTTTTGAGAATTAAAGTTTCAAAGTCTAAATATGTTCACATTAGCAAAGGTGCATTGCATTTCATAGTCGTGAGCACATGACTGCTCCCTTCTTACTTTTCTTTTAAATTGTTATTTTTACAGGCATCGCAATGATCTGAACTGCGCAACATCGACAGCGAATTGGATTATCTCATCATTAAACATCGAAGAGCGCGTGGTAAGCGTTATATCATCAGTTTTATGTGCACCCGTCAATGATTGGACAGAATTGGTAAAAATACCAAATTTTATTTTTAAATGTACTAAATAACATTTTTTTTATTAGAGCTGGGAGGAGTCCATATCGCCAGGCATTGATATGCTTCATCATTACGGCCCTTTAAGCCGTTCTAAGTCAACGCGGGCGAATGGTCTCACAGATTCAACTGCTGCTTATGAGAGTTTTGATTTTGCGAGGTTAAGAAGGCATTTTTCAATACTTTTTGATCGTATCGTTCGTCTTGCAAGCGCGGAACACAATCAAGGCAACCAACATCATGTCGCGGCTAATGAAAACAAAATCCCAAGTGTCCAGATGCGAAAGGATGAAATCGGTGAATTGAATCGAATGCTAGAGCTAGACTCCAACACACGCAGCATTAGAAACTCTTCGCTAGAGGCGGTTGAAGACGACGAGGAAGAGTATGACGAGGAGGATTTGCGCCAAGTGGGCTACCGCAAGGACTATGGCATCGGTCCAAATAATCAATCTGAGTGCTCTGAATGGGTTAATGAAGACTTTGAGTTGCCTACAACAGAAGAACTTTTTAATGACTTAGGTATTTGGTGGTAGTTGTGCAATGTAAAGGGTTAATTTTATTAAAATTAAAGTGTTATTTTTGGATGTGGCACTTTACTTGGGACATGACATAATTTAATGACTTCTCATACTACACGTACCAGCCGTACTATACTAATAATAATATAAAGTCGGCTTTTCCCACAAATTTGATAAGAGTTTGTCGAAAACGTTGACTCTTAAATGTTTATTAGAAACACTATATATGCCAGTGGCCTGTAAGAATATCTGTCTGAAATCATCACTAATTTCTAGATATCGTAGCTAGATCATTAATTTTGTTTGCGTCGTAACCTGTAGGAATATTTTTGCTTGTCTTAATCAGTGGCTTACGCTGTCTTTTTATCCTATTCGTTTCACTCATTTATGGTTGAAATGTACTGGTGTAATAATCGAAAGATTTTGAATGTTGTAACCTAGAGCCTACCACTTCTAAGCGAATGCCGTCCGCTGTAAGGATTTTCATCTTAATATCACTAAATGAAGAGTGGTATTAATACATAGCATCATATTATCATTCCGTCCATGAATTCTACTGGCTCTATCGAATGGTAAAACCCAAACGAATTGTCATTTCGCCTTTGGCATAGGTGATTTACTCTCCGTTCAGGCAGATTTCTCACAAATGTTTCAGATAGCTTTATTTCTGTCGACTATTATTTTCAGGGTGTGCTCTTGGTTTTAACCACAGTTTATAGGTGAAGTGGTTGTAGATCTAGAATTGCTTCTAACGATGTGGTTGGGAATGTGCACATTACACCAGTGGCACATACAAATGATTGTTTTTGTAAAGAGTTCAGCTCACTGATGACTGTGAATTGGTTCGCCCTCTCACCCCATGGTACTGTGTTCTATAATATTATCATTTTCAATACCATATCATAAACCAGAGTATGTTTTTCAGGTTGCACCACCAGGACACAAGTACAGATTTGGTGCTTGTATTTTTATACCATTCACACTTAGTGTGAAATGGCATTATCAGTTTGTCTAAAAGTTTGTAACGCATTAAAGGAGGCATTATAGACCATATAAAGTATATATATCAGCTCAACGAGACGAGTCGATCCAGTCATGTCCGTCTGTAATATTTTGCGCATTTTTTAGAGACCACACCACGTCACTTTTTGGGGTAGCCCCCATAGTCAATATCAACTTAATAATTGATGTGGTAGCTGCTAATCGACCGACGCTTCACATATATATTAATGGGTGGGGTATCACTTTTTGGGGTAGGCCCCATACACCGCAAAGTTTTGTGTGATTTTATGATAAAATTCTTAATTTAAATCAATATTAGCTTGAAATTCGAGTTGGTGGATTTAAGTGGATAACCGCTTTATATACATATACAAATGGCCGTGTCCCGCACACTATTTGAGGTAGTCCCAGACAAACCCACAGTTCACTTCTATTCATTTGTATGAAAAATATAAATTTCAACTTGAAATTCGATATGGTGCAATCTTATAGATGGTCGCTTCATACACATCTACTAGTGGGCGCCTACCGCCCACTAGTAGGGGTAGCTCCCATTTAAACCCAACAAGTTAATGTTTTACAGTTTTAAAATTTCGTGTGACTGGTTTTAACGTTTTTTCTTGTTCTCTTTATACACGCTCCATAGAAACACAGTGTTTAGTGTTATTCCTAGATATTTGATTTTCTTACTGACTTGCTTTCTACCCGTCCCTTTTTAGTCTATACTAGCTGGTACGCGGCGCGTTGCTGCCCTTCCCCTTGCCTCTCCTTTCCCATGCCACTCAATCCCACTGTCCCACCTTCCTCCTGCCCCACCATCCCCATGCCCCTTTACTCCAGCTCCAATTCTCCTACCCCTATTCTCCTGTCCCTTCCACCCCTTCTACAACCGCCCCATTTAATTATTTATTAATTATTTTTTATTTATTTTTTATTTAATTATTTATTTTTGTATTTGTTTATTTATTTTTTATAAATTTATTTTTATGGGCTTTGTTGATAGTGATGGCAACAGCAAGGCGCACTGGAGACTGTGGTTTATTTTATTTTTCAAACAAAACAAAAAATTACAACAAAAAAAATTACAAAAAAAAAAAAAACGTTTTGGTTTACTTAAAACTGCCCCTATATATATATGGGGGCAACCATTAAATTTTTTTACAATATCATTGGCTCGTGAATTTACAATTTGCTTATTACAAAGTGTTTTATAATAGTCTTAACATTAAAAAGCGAGACGGTTAGGTAAAGCAGTATGATGAGATCGTAAACATAACTATGAAGTATAACTTAATTAAGTTGGCCTAAATGGGAGATCTAGGATATGTATTCTTTTTAGGCGCCTTACAGCTATACTGTTATCAAGTAAATAATATGATTGTCGTGATTGTCGTTTTGAGCTAGCTTTAACAATTTCTTCATAAACCGAATTTATGCCAGTGATAGATCTATTATAGGAATTAGTAGCAAATAACGGAGCTTTCGTAATTTTGCGAAGTACTTGAGCCTGGAACCTCTCAATTATTTATACATTAGATTTTTTGGCTGTACCCCAAAGTGTAATTGCGTAAGTCCAAATAGGCTTAATAAGAGCTTTATACAAAAGCAACTTCTGATTTTATTTTAGTTTGGATCTCTTTCCCAAAAGCTATCCCATTTTAAAAAACTTAAATTGCATGAGACGTCGTTTAGAAGACAGGTGAGGCTTCCATGTAAGTCGTCGATCCATTATTAGTCCAGCGGTAAATAACGTGTACAAGATAGGTGCTAAGACACTACCTCGGGGAACACCGGCATTGATGGAAGTAATATTAGAGTGCTCATCCTCATAGCTCACATGACAAGACCTTTCAGAAATAAATAATAATTAGTTGGCGTCATTCTCTTTAATTTAACCAGCAGCCCTTGCTGGCAAACTTTATCGAAGGCCTGTTTTACGTCTATAAACGATGCCGAGCAATATTTTTTGGTTTCGAAAGCCTCTGTGGTCTTTTGTACTACGCGGTGGCACTGTTCAGGGGTGTCGTGTCTTCTTCGAAAACCAAACTGGTGGTTAGATAATAACTCCAAGTCCTCCAGTACTGGAAAAGAATCTATTCAAAAATATTCTTTCGATCATTTTCCAATTGCCGCCTTAGGCAATCTGAAACAATTTATGATATCTCTTTCGACAAAAATTTTCAGTGAGCTTCACAATTTCATCGTAGAAAGATATATGATTCGAAACAATTCAGCGCTACTATGGATATTCACGTTCTATTTTTTAGGGACCAGACAGCAGTTCTGGCTGAATAGGTACGTAAAGAAACAAAATGGTCATATCTTGTATTCTAATGTTAGTGCCATTCATCCCTGATCTCAGCAATATGTCTTTGCAATACACTACGATTGACACAATTCCCTTTCCTGCTGGTTACATTGCATATTGTGGCATGATTGGTATTATCAAATGCGCCTTCTGTAAAGGAAGACACATAATGTGATATGATTTTGTCAAGGGATATTCTTATTGAACCCTTCATAATTAGTAATGCGGTGTCAGTTGATCTACAGATGGAGGCTTTCCAGATCTTTTTGGATAGACAAGGGGCATAGCTGATTAGCTGATATTGCTGGCCTTTTTGAACTTGAAGAAACAATTCTCTGGATATGTATACGAACCTGTTGGTAAGACACATTTGTTGACTTTCTCCCAGTAACAAGAACGTATTATGGTTTTTTACTCTTTGCGTGGCATCAAAATAGACGGGAGTTGGATGAAGTATATATTGCAACGGCTGTAGTCTATTCTTAACGCCTGCTACCAAATTTTCTTTTGCGGTTTCCATTAAGGTTGAATCAGTAAAAGCTATCACGCTTGGATACTAAGTATTATGCTTTGTAATGACATTTTCTGGAGAGGATTAGCTTAAAATGATACAAAAAATCATTCGAGAGTGTGGCAGATATTCGGAATCAATGGGCTCCAGCAACAGGATATGGGCTCCTTAGAAAAATCATGGGAATTGAGGCGGGAACAGGATATATTATGTGGTCACCTGATCTGAATATATTCTTACAGTTCGTGCCGAAATTTTTTGATTGTTGTTTGACAACGTTTTTTTTTATATGATGTTTTTTTGATATCAAAAATTTTCATCGATCTCAGTATGGAGCTTAAGAAACAAATAAACATTTGTTTTGGAGTAGAAATAAGAAATTGGAGGAACTATTCGAAGTAAAACGTTAATACGAAATAATAATTAATAAAAAATAATTAATAAGAAAGCGAGTTTTTCGCACATAGAGTGGGGATGGGGCCGTTTACAGAAGTGGAAAGTTATTTGGCCATTCCTTTGGGAGCGGCCAAATTGCAATTGTTTTGCAAACGGCCAAAGCAGACACGTATCCCCTGGGTAAGCCACGGAACTCCCGTCGTGATAAAATTGTGAGAAGGCAACCACTTCCCTTAATTAGGGGTTGGTGCGCTGGGTTTGGTTCCCGCCACCGCAAAAAAAAATTTACCAGTGAAGACACAGAGGACATCTCGGATACAAATCGTCTTTGATGACGACCCCCGCAAACTATTTAAGGACCATGATTTACGGATATGCACCTGGAATATCCTGTCCCTTCATAGGGCTGGTGCAGATATCTAGCTGGTTGATTCCCTCGACAGATTCAAGGCTGACATCACCACAATACAGGAAATGCGTTGGATAGAACAGGGCTGCTCAAAAATTGCATCCTGTGACATCTATTATAGTTACCATGCGAGAAATTAGTAGTATTAGTAGGTCTTGTCTCCACTTTTATACCTGTGGACGAGCGCTAAGTACATCAACATTAGTCTGATTTGTACACACGCCCCGACGAAAGTCGCAGATGATGCGGCTAAAGATGAATTTAATGAGCATCTCGAATGTCTCTACGAGCGCTTCCCCAATCACGATGCAAAAGTCGTGCTTGGCGATTTCAACGCAAAAGTTGGGAAGATAGGAATCGTTGGTCCAACAGACGGAAAATTAAGCCTTCACGACTCTATCTCCAGCAATGGAGTGAGGCTAATCGATTTAACCGCAAGTCGGAACATGGTAATCAGTAGAACCAGATTTCCACACCTTAACATACCCAAGGCTACTGGCGCAGTCCCGATCAAAACACACGTAATCAAATTGATCATGTTGTGATCGACGGAAGGCACCCATCGAGTGTGATTGATGTGCGAACGGTACGAGGACCCAACATCGACTCGGACCAGTAATTTGTGGCAGCCAACGAAAGCTAGACGTCGGAAAGCTGCAATCACAATAGACCGCCGAAGCCTTTTCAGCCAGACTCTCCCAACTGTTCCAGTCTTTTCCGGCTTCTAAAGATATATGTGAGCAGTGGAGACATATCTTCCAGGCCATGGATACGACTGCCAAGGAGGTCATTAGGTAAAGTAGACCAGTGGCGAACCCTTGGAATGACGAGGATTGCCGCCAAGCTATTGGAGAGAAAGACGCCGCTTACAAAAGAACTCTCCAGTCTGGAGCAACGCGAACTGTAAGATATTATGATAAATGGACAGAGGAGAAACGCCTTTGCAGACGCAAAAAAATGAACAATAAAGACATGAGCTTGAAGATGTTGAGGAGTTTTGTGATAGAAATAAAGTTCGACAATTTTATAAAAAGGTCAAGCGTCTGACGGAAGGTTTTAAGCCCAGAATTTCTTTCTTACTGCAAGGAAAATAATGGAAGTCTGGTTACAGATGCACAGGGATCACTAAGGAGAATCAACGTCACTAACCTAATTGGGGGGTGATGAAGAGAACAATACCGCGAATAGAGAAGTATTTCTAGAAACACCAATTAATGATGGATCTTTTGTAGAGCTACCGGATTATGACGATGTCGCATCAGTAATTAAAAAGCTGAAGAATAACAAAGAGGCAGAGAGTTGGTAAGGTGTATGCACCAACTCTTATGCAAAATATGTTCCGAAGAATTCATGCCCAACAATTAAAATCTCAGTGTTCTTTTTCCTATCTTCAAGAAAACAGAACCCGCTGTCTGCGTTAACTACCATGGAATAAGTCTCCTATAGACGGTTGTAGAGCCACCAAAATAAGTAAGTGTGAATAATATTTTAATTTTTACAAGAAGTTCGTAACCCACATTAGAAGGTGTCTGAGACTCCATAATGTACATATGTATATTCTTTATCAGCTCGACAAGACGAGTTGATCTAGATATCTCAGAATTTGGTTTTTGTCTGTCTATCTGCCTGGCTGTGTGTGTGAATACGAGAACTAGCAGCTCCGTTTTTACCGAATCTTTTTAGTTTTTTTGTGCTAGTAACTATTTTAAAGCAGTCAATGTCAACTTGAAATACACGAAAGTGGTTTGTATGTACCTATGCTTAACATTTGACTAAGTGGATGAGGGACACACACTATACTGGGACACCCCATCGCCCACTTTAGGAAAAAAAATTTATTAAAAAAAATATAAACATCGTGATAATTATTGTAATATGTTGACTTCTAATTGATTTACATATATGAACATTAAAACGCTTCAGTCGCCCTTTTTTGATGTAGCCCTACCATACAAACCCACTTTGTGATGTAAAGTTTAACGCTTCGATTCTATCGAAATTATTTTTTTTTTTTGGCTCAAGAAATAATACAAATTTCTTAAAAGCTTGTTAGTTGTAATATCTCAATAGTTATAGTATAGTATAGTATAATCAATTAATACTTGCGGCAGGTCCAACACTGCATGCTTATTTTTCGAGGGGTCGATATTTTTCAAATGAAATAACTTCTAACATAGTGGGGGAGTGAGAGAAAACAGGGCAATGACAACTCCCCAAACAGAATTTACCAAAGGTGGCGAATGATGAGAATGAATGATTTCCAATTAATAATGCTGTACACACGAACGTTGACAACTTTTTGAAATAATTACTTATTATCATTTCATAACCTCCAGGCTTGAGTGCTGCCGGCCGTTTATGAGAGTGGGTTTAAATGGCGGGAATGTCAATGTCTTATCTCTGCTTCTGATGAAGGAAGAACCGATATGCATATATGTATGCATGCAAATAAGTAAGTATATATGTATATATATGTAGGTACATTCTCGTAAATACAATAATATTTCGATTCATTTCTTGATTCGGTTTTTGATTTGTTTGTGGATCATGTTCCGTTCCGTTCCGTTTCGTTTGTTTTGTTTCATTGTGCTACCCACAAAACGAGTCAACAACTTAATATGTTGATGAGAACGGCGTATTTTATTTTTAAATAACTCAAGATATTATGAATTGACACCTGTAATTGGCAATTAATACGTAACTAATTAACGATCGCAGTGCGGAAATGATCATTGCTAACAATGGAAGATTTCCCTTGAGCCCGTTTGGAAAGCAATAAAACTGCAATTACGTATTGTATTGATAATATATACACGTATGTGCATATGTACATATGTCTTTATTTATTGTGATCATTATAATTGGGATTAATTTTCTCTTGGATAGAGCAGAGAGCAGGATAGTAGTCATTCGGACCAGTCTCGCACTCTGAGGCCGGTTCGCCTACGTGGTAGACGGGCACATCGATAGCATATACGCTGGCATAGTTGCAGGCTGTATTGTAGATATACAGGAAGGGGTAGTCAGGATTTGTAAAACGCATCATAGCACAACCAACATGCGTATTCCGATCAACGACAGTCTCTGCAAAGTGTCCGTATTTATCTCTAAAGAAAGGTAGTAGCAAAAAATATGAAGGCATTAACACTAAATATTTCCGGCTGTGTGTGGAGATCTTATTAATTTACAAGTGAGACGCGACTCGAAATTTGGTAATGTAACTGTTGTCTATCAGTGAATATTCGCCAAACCACAGGCCTAGCGACTGCTCTACGATGTTGGTAACGTTAAGAGGTGCGTTGCGTCGTCGGTCAACGCCTGAGAGATTTTGACCCACATTGCGAAACCGGTGCGAGTGGTTACAGTCATCATGCTCCAGATAGCATGTTTTAAGGTTCATTGTCGCCAGGTACTCGAGCTCTTCGTCCCAGACCATGGTTGCCATACGCGAAGCAGGATAATAGCCCGGCAGAAGACCGGAAGCAATAAAATTTCGTCGTTTGTTGTGCTCGTGCAGTATCATAGCGCGATAAGGTCTTAGGTTGATCATTGCAGCGTCAGAAGCGCAGCTCTCGTGGAATTGCTGTGAAATGGGATGAAAACTAATTTAGTCTTGTCTCTCCACATACGAAAACAAATTTATTTACCCCATCGTTATTACATGCAACGTGCGTTCTGCCGTCTGGACATAGTTCAGGATCGCACCACGACATATCACTATCACATGCGCTTAGCCATATTGAGCTTAACAGCGTCCAGATAAATAAATTTTTTCCTGTAGTCATAATTAGATGTTTCTCTATAGATTGAATGCACTGGTAGGCAGCCAAATGCCAAATGTGAATCCGACTTCATTTGATTGCGAGTTTATATAGCAAGATATTGCCATCTCGATCTGAATTGTTGCAGCCAATTATAAACGCAGGAAAATTTATTTTTGGAAATGTTTACGTTCGATATTCAAATGAATTAAACACAAAGGAACCGCTCCCAAAACGAAGACAGGTGGCTACAATGTATTAACTGTTGGGACAGGTCAAGCCATGTATTGTTAATTTACTTTTGTTATTATCAAACAAAAAACTTTTTGGCGAGTTAAAAATTAAGTGACAATAGCCTACCTGCAACTCACAAAACTTCTGATATCCATTTTGTGCAGCAACATTTTTATTATTCATTTCCATTATTGGGACTTAATCAGGAAAAACGCTCATTCACATATTACAATCAATCAATTTGATATGGTGACTTCTATTGGTTGGATGATTCGCATATTGGCGTGTCTCGCCAACTTTTAGAGATAACCTCATTACGACACACCACCCACTTTTAGGTTCTAGTATAAGTATTTTTTTTCTATGGTTGGAATATATAACTGCTACATACATGATTTAATATTTCATGTGAAGGGTGTTAAAGATTAACTGGGTATTTTTTCTTGTTAAATATTATACTGGGTGTCTCAAAAGAAAGTTCACATTTGATTTGAACGCAACTATTCCGAGGGGCGCGTGGGATATGTCAATCGGAAGCCTAGCTTTTGGGAATTTAGTCGCTATGGAGCGTTTCTCGTGAGAGTACCGTGCGTTGCGCGTACGTGAGTTTTACAAAAACGGTAATTCAGCGACTTTAGCACGTAGAAAATTCTGCAGTATTCGACATGTTCGTCATTTAAATGATGCGCCAAGCCCTCGACTCATTGGAAAATGGATCGAGAAGTTTGAAGAGACCGGTTCAACGCTGGAAAAATCAAAATCCGGGCGTCCAAGGTCTTCGAGAACGGTCGAAAATTTGGACAGTGTTACTTGAAACGTGCATTGTTCATTGTTCATTGCTCCGCATTTTACACAAAGATTTAAAGCTGCACCCCTAAAAAATTCAGGTGGTGCAAGAATTAAAGCCTCAGGATGCTGGGCAGAGGTTGAATTCATAAACAAGATGATTGTGCGCTTTCCAACGTTTACCAACATCTTGTTTTCGGATGAAGCTCATTTCCATCTTAATGGACATGTAAACAAGCAAAAATGCCGCTACTGGAGTGCAACCAATCCAAAACACAAACATCAGAAACCCCTACATTCGCCTAAAGTGACCGTATGTGCTGGGATATCGGCGCGAGGAATTATCGGCCCTTACTTTTTTGAAGATGAAAGGGGACGCACAGTTACAGTGAATTCAGAGCGTTATGTGGAGATGTTAGACGACTTATTCGTGCCTGAACTGCACAACTTTCCTGGTTATAACCAAAGAACATGGTTCCAGCTGAACGGAGCAACTTCACACACGTCCAACAGGTCTCTACCTTGATTTCAAAAAATTTTTCCTAGCAAATTGATCTTCAGGAGAGGTGAAATAAATTGGCCCCCACGAAGTCCCGATTTAACCCCTATGGACTTTTTTCTGTGGGGTTAAGTCAAATCTAAAGTTTACGGCAACAAACCGACTTCCCTGGCACAATTAAAAGAAAATATCCGTCACGAAATGGTAGCCATCACGGAGAATACCTGCCGAGCCGTCATAGGCAATTTTAGTGCTCGATTAAATGAATGCCGTGATCGTAAAGGTTTACATTTGGACAATATCATTTTTAAGAAATAAATTCTCAAAGTGAGTATTTTAATATGTAATAAACATTTCTTCAATAAACTACTTACTTTTTTTTATCGATTTTTTAAATGTGAACTTTCTTTTGAGACACCTTGTAACTACAACTATGCCAACCACCCCTTCCTCATCGTCATAGCCTTTTTAGCTTCATTTCATTTGTAGTAATATACCTATATTCCATACTTATTATATAGAATATCTTATATGGGCTTTGTATGTAACGCATATTTGATCTAATGAAGCTAATGGTATACTAGTTTTTATACCATTCACACATAAAGTGAAATGGAATTATCAGTTTGTCTGAAAGTGTGTAACGCATTAAAGGAGCCATCGTAGACCCCATAAAGTATATATAATCGAATCGATCTAGCCATGTCCAACTGTCTGTCTGTCTGTCCGTCTGTATGTTGTTGCGCATTTTTTTGGGACTAATTTTTATGCTATCCAGTTGAAATTTTGCACGTGTACTTCTTTTTATTCCAGTTTAATAGAGTGTCAAGATTGACCCGCCACGCCCACTTTGTGGGGTAGCCCCCATACAAAATCATCGCCCACTTTTGACTTTTTGTATGAAAAACATTTTAATTGTAGTCAATATCAACTTAATAATTGATATAGTAACTTAAAGTAGACGGATGCTTGACATATACATTAATGGGTGGAACCCGCCCATACAAACCCACCGTGCAATTTTGTGTTTCTTATGAAAAAATCCTACATTTAGATCAATATTAGCTTGAAATTTGATTTTGTGGATTTCAATGGACAACCGCTTCAAATGCATATGCAAATGGGCGTGTCCCGCCTACTTTTTTAGGTAATCCCATATAAACCAACAGTTCACTTTTATGCATTTGTATGGAAAACGTCAATATCAACTTGAAATTCGATATGGCGGCATCTTACACATCTACTAAATCGCTTCATACATATCTACTAGTGAGCGTGTACCACCCAGTTTTTGGGGTAGACCCTATTTAAACCCCCACTTTTATGTATTACAATACTATTTAAAGTTTTGTGTGAATGGTATTAGAGCTTCGGTTCAACCCAAGTTAACGTTTTTTCTTGTTTTACTTACTTTTGTTTTCACTGTGAATATAAAATATACTAAATATACCCAAAAAATTAGAGATGTGACTTGTAATTTTTAGGGCGCTTTTACTTTTTTTACTTTACTTTTTTACTCTTTAACTTTTTGTTGGTTTATTTTTTTTATTAGCTGCATAAATTACTAATATAACACAAATTTTCACGTTTTTATCCATTTTAGACTAGTGTTATAAATGCGATTCTGCTGCTACTAGTTAACACTAAAAATGTAGCTGTAAAATTTCTTGCGCCTCGTTTGACCACAAATTAATATTTTTATGTGATATTTTGACAGTTGCATTAAATACAAGTCAGATAATATGATACGAATATGATACGAAATATAAGACCAAATCTGACAAATCTGAGTTAAGTCCGTAAAAATCACACATTAACTAAAAAATCTTAAAAACAACATTTTGTATGATGATAACTGAAAAAAGTAATGATACAGTTCGATTTCTAGGGCCCGAAAAAGAGTAAAACCTTCGACATCGGTCTTGTCTTTGTCTTGCTCTTACACAGTGTAATACTTGATATATAACGATGTATAATGATTTTGGTTTTTAGTTAGTTAGAGACATCATATTGCACCCATGGCATCCCTACTCACATTTTTTAGTTTTTGTATGCAATTTTTTTTGGTTTTGTTGCATCCTACGTAAATCATAATAAAATGTATCACATAGGTCCAGATCGTACCACTATAAGGGGTAGCCACATACAATCTTTCCCTCCATTTTAGAGTTTTTGTATGAATAATTTTTGTTATTAATTTAAGCTCAATACTGGATTTTGCTGCAGATAAAAAATATCTGATTTTAGAATTTTATATTGATTTGGGAACGCTATATTTTAATATAAAATTTCGGTAGTAAAAATTATCATCGATCTCATTTCTGAGCATTAGCTAGAAATGATAAATTTTTTAATTTCTGGGATGGAACATATTTAAAATAATCGTTTTCTGCATTGTAATTTAGAATTCTTTAAAATAAAAAATGTCTGTCAGCTCATTGACAAATAAATGATTCAACCAACAATGTTTTGTTTAAGTATCGACCATTCAAATGGCTTTGAAAAATAGTTACTGCTGGCCGTTTAAGGGAGATACTGACACTGATTCGGCCTAAAAACGTAAGCGATCGTCAATCATTTTTAAAGGTTCCAAAACAGGTTACATAAAACAGGTTGCGTTGAGCTGGTGACCCAACCGTAAACAATTCTACTCATTCAAGAAACGGATTGTGCCCTATGCTCCAACCAGGGGCTACGCACCATAGATTGTAAAGCCTTAGATTTTAAGTTGATACTTAATATTTATTTCATATCTTTATAATGAAAACCAACAAATTATTGTTAAATCGTAATTTTTATAACTTACATATATTCGTTACGGTCCCTTCATCAATACTAATAAGAATATAGGTATATTTGTATTGTAATTTTTTGGAGGAGCAAAAATCTCAACTAAAGTATTATTATCAGTATTATTTAATCTCCTTTAACTATACTGGTAAATATAAATATAACATCAAACTACAAGTTCAATGACATCACCAAATCATATTAGATGGCACCCACACACCAAGAACGACATTGACCTAGTGCGTTTTCTGAAGATTTGTTTTCGCATTTAAAAATGCTGATTTATAAATAATAAAAAAAAGTGACAAAATAAAAAAACCTTTACTGGTTTCTAATCAGTGGAGCTAAAACACATACACTAAGATATATTGTATATAAATATTGTATATAAATATATGCATATTTTAAGAGTTGATTTTTTATTTTAAAATTTTTAATGAAAGTGCTGCGAGAACAAACGTTAAGCTGTCTATGCGTCCGGTGTTTCCGTCGCCATTGCCGTCTCCGTTCGTCGCACCAGACCGCTCACAACAGAATCTGTCATCTGCCATGTTGTCTTTGTCTCATTAAATAAATTTAAATATTTTCTTATATTACAACACATAATTTGAATTTAATTGCTACTATTTAATGTCAGCGGCAGATGGATAATAAATAATTCTCATATATTTACAATAGAAACATAGTCTGTGGAGTTAGCTGAGCTTTTGAACTCCCTCGAAGTAAGGTCTCCGCCAAAAGATTTAAATAGAAAAATTCAGAGTTGCTGTTAATTTATTTAATTTAATAAATTACGCATCTTGTAACGAATTGTTTTTTATTTTATTTAAACCATACAAAAAAACCCTATTTATATTACGGGTATGCTTAGAAGAAAGAAAACAACAACTATTGATAATTAATCGAATATTGCGCTATAAACAAACATGAATCTAAAATAAAATACTAAACAGTTTACCTGAGAAATTCGTGGGTGATACGATGCTTAAATACAGCAGCCAATTTGTCTTAGTAATTGGGATTGAACTCCTCCCGCGTTGAGCAGAGTCCTGGGTAATGATGGTTTTTACCAGTGGAACAGCGTGAGGTAGGAAAGCCGACTTCGTATACGGGTGCATCTAGCGCATATATGGAGGCGTAGTTGCAGACGACGTGATAAATATATACATATGGATAATCCGGCCGGGTGAAGCGAATGATACCACAACCGACATGCGAGTTCTTATCGACGGCCATTTCAGCAAAATGTCCATAGTCCTCGCTACAATAGAGACAACACATTACAGATAGTGAGCTGGGGGCATTGGCAAAAAAATATAGTTGAAAGTAGTACTTACAAGTACTTGGTCACACGAAACTTTCGTATATAACTGCTATCTATTAGCGGATATTCATCAAACCACAAAGTCAGCGATTCATCGATCAAACTAGTTACGTTTACATTCGGAGAACGATCACGCCAGATGGCACAAAGATTCTGCCCCGAATTCGCGTACCGATATGTATTATGGCAGTCGTCGTGGTCTAAAATACAGGTTCGCAGATTTAGCGAGGCCAGATACTGCAATTCATCGTCCCATACCTGCAAATCAATCGAGAATACATAATAATCGAGATCGTTAAGTTGTAATAAGACTCATTACCATAGTAGCCATTCTTGACGCGGGAAAGTAACCGGGTATACGTCCTAGTGCTAGCACATTACGGCGTTTATTATGAGCGTGAACAAAAGTGGACTTATATCGCGAAATGTCCAATTCAACTGCATCCGATTTACAGCGTCGATGGAAGGCCTGCAAATGATAAAATATTGGTAAAATGTACCCAACATCCTTAGCCATCCTGCTACTTTTTGGGAATTAATGAACGTACTCCAGTATTTAAACAAGCAACGTGCTTCGATCCATCGCCACAGAGAACGGGATCACACCATGAATACTCGCCAGTGGTGCTGGTTATGAATATAACTGCCGAAAAGATCAACGACACAAGCTGAGGCAAACTGGCTTTCTGTGACATTTCTATCTATCGAATCTGTCTATTGTCCAATTAGAGACCCGTGCGCGTAAGAGAGGCGTGTGTACGTTAGCTAATTTACTTATTTACGTATATATGTATATATGTATGTATATATACAGATGTATACATATATAAACATATATATATATATATATATATATATAAATATATATATATATAGGGAATACTGATTGTCTTTGATTTTATTCTCTGCAGCGTTGTTTTGTTATGGACCGATCGTTAGGCTCGATATTCGCTTGATGGTTCGATCTTTCTGCGAGAGGGGTTGCTTAATTCACGTCCGAATGGTTTCTTGTATTGGCAGTGAATGAAATGATCGAAACAGACAGAAAGTAAATCTAATCCAAGCTGAACCGAGCTGAGTCGACTTGAGACGCGACGAGCCAAGCCGAACTAAGCCTTTCTAACGTGTTTAGAATAAACGTTGGACTAAGAACAAGTTTGCGCAAATAAAAAGTATAAATATTAATTTGAGGGAACGAGGAGTGCGTATGCTCCCACTTGACATCGATAGCTCTCAAAGCGTGTTGGGTTAGTTGAATTGTAAATTTGCTAAATTAAATGCTAGAGAAAACAAAAGACTCCCTCTCCACACCACTGCGCGCCATGGAGAAAGATCTATCCAATAGATACCGCGCGCAACTTTATTTGACTTAACTTAGCAAATCTCAAATGCTGAAAACTTATACTCAATAACTCAATTCAATAAAATTATTGAATCAAAATAATGCTGTTTTCAATGTAGTCGCTGAGCTGACTAGCCAATAAAGTGCTGCACAAGTTTATTGTGTGTGCTCGTAAAAAGATAGACTAGCGCTGTATGTTTACTCAAAATAATTAATTATCCCTTTTGATTGTTTTTATAGTAGTTACGGCGTTCTTTTTTAAATCTCGTCTATCGCATCTGCCTGAAAATAATTTGCCAGATGACTTCCACGTTAAGAATTGTAGAACGTGGCGTATACGCAACATTTGACAATGATGAGTTAAGTTAATTTTTGTATTATCATTGTTGAACATTATATTGGATGAATGTAACATAGTATAGGAGTGATAGTCAGTGATCTGTTCAATAATATACGAGTAGTTATCGTATAAATGGGTAATGCAATCTACAGAGGATAAAGTCGTACCTTATTTCCACCTCACTCACAAGTTTATTGACAAGACTAACTGAGTAGTAATTTCGGTAGGAATTAAGTACTATCAAATGTATGAAACAAATTTTTAAAAAAATCTTCTACTCAAATTTTCTGAGAAAAATATATATTTTATTTACTTTTTACTACCATCTGTGCTAACAATATTGATTAATGATAGTGATAATATTTAAATATTCATCTACCCTCACTATATGTTGTTTGTGGTGATTGTAAGCATATTTAGAACTTAGGTAAATAACATAATTATACGTAATATTCCATTTTGTACAAATACAGTGACAAAGCTCTATTGTAGTATAAAGCTGCATTTCCAGGAAATTGGGATATTAGAATGATGGGTGACTATTGCTGGATAAACCGAACCATAAGTACAATAGAAAAAAATTATCAGGAGTTTTGAAGAAAGTACAAAAGATATCAAAAGTCTAATTGATTTGTCGAGTCTCTTATGTCTTGCTTAAAAGTAATGCTGTTCATTTTATAGCTAAGCATTCCGTTTCCGTTTCCTTTTTATACCATTCACACATAGTGTGAAATGGAATTATCAGTTTGTCTGAAAATTTGCAACGCATTAAAGGAGGCATCGTAGACCCCATTAAGTTTATATATTCTTGATCAGCAAGATGAGACGAGTCAATCTAGCCATGTCCGTCTGTCCGTCTGAATGTTGTTGTGCATTTTTTGGGGACCATTTTTTATGCTATCCAGTTGAAATTTTGCACATACACTTTTTGTATTGCAGTTTAATAGATTGACCCGCCCCGCCCACTTTTTGGGATAGCCCCCATACAAACCCACCGCTCACTTTTGACTTTCTGTATGAAAAACTTTTTTATTGTAGTCAATATCAACTTAATAATTGATATGGTAACTTGTAGTGGACCGATGCTTGACATATACATTAATGGGTGGGACCCGCCCTCTGTTTGGGGTAGCCCTCATACAAACCTACTGTCCAATTTTGACTTTTTGTATGAAAACTTCTTTATTAAAGTCAATATTTGGTTCAAATGCAATGTGGTGGCTTTTTATGGTCAACCGCTTAACATATACAAACATACTGCCCACTTTTGTATTTTTATAAGAAAAACTTATTTATTAAAGTCAATAATAAGTTGAAATGCAACATGGTGCCTTTTTTAGACAGCCGCTTAACTCACATAGACTAATGGGCGTGACCCGCCCACTTTTTGGAGTGACTCCCATACTAACCCAAAGTGCAATTTTGTGTTTTTTATGAAAAATTTTTCATTTAAATCAATATAGCTTGAAATTTAATTTGGTGGATTTTAGTGGTCAACCGCTTCATATACATACAAAGATGGGCGTGTCCCGCCCACTTTTTTATGGAGTCCCATACAAACCCACAGATAACTTTTATGCATTTGTATCGAAAACGTCAATATCAACTTGAAATTCGACATCTACTACATAGTTTCATACACATCTACTAGCAGGCGTGTACCCCCACTTTTTGGGGAAGCCCCGATTTAAACCCCCACTTTTATGTTTTACTATTAAATTTAAAAATTTCGTGTGAATGGTATTAGAGCTTCGGTTCAACCGAAACTTTTTTCTTGTTTTTTTTTTCAAATTATGCTATGGAAATTGTGTTAATGACAGAAGAAAGTGATGAATAATCTTTGTTGTAGTTCATATAATGTATGTTCCAAAGTATACAGGTTTTTTGGAATAGGGCATTTTCTGATGGCGAAACTCTGACAGTAAGTTTGTTATCAATACAAAGAGCTAATTAAGATTTGTTTTAAAATGGGTAAAACTTTTTCCAAACTGAAATCACATTTTAAGTACTCACCGTATTCGTTCTATTTGGCACCGGAATCTCTTTTCGAATATCTGATGGACATTAATGCTATCGGCAAAAACTCCGCTTTCATTGGATCAAATGTCATAAAATTTTTGACTGGAAGTTGGGAATGTATATACCATTCCACACAATGCATTAAGTCGCATTTACGTGGCACCATCAGAAAATACCTTGTTCCAAAAGTCCTGCTTACCTTGGAATGCACCTTGTACATGTTATTACTTTAATTTACTAATACGAAAAGTTGAGTTCGGTGGATTTTAACTTTCTTTTGTCGGATCGCAATAACAAAAATATATATAGTTGGAGCTGATGTAAGATAGGAAATTCTAAATGGGAATATAATTTTAAAATAAATTTACTTAATTTATTATTAATTAGTTAATTCAAATAATCAGCAACTTCCGCAAGAGTTCCACACGCTAATCAACAACATCAACATCGAAAATCCCTCTGGCAGTAGCTTAGAATTGTTACATCTGTCTGTTTGCATGCATAATAAATGTATTATGCATATGAGTGTCTGGCTTAAAAGTATGTGCGGGTATATATAAAATATAAAGACATACTTAGGTATATACTCGTATTGGCGAAGCTTCAAAGCAAATTTCTTTCAAATGAACAATTCTGGTTGATTGTAGAGCTGCAAATGTGTGCATCGATTATCGTAGATGCCATTAATTTAAAAAAGTAACAAGTAAGAATGGAGAAGTCGACTATTCACGACTACGAAATACCCTGCACCCTTGCTGGTATACAGATACAGAATGTAAAATTTTAAACCACAAAAAGAAAATATTGTTTTAATTAAAAAAAATGTTCTTTAATGCAAAAAACAAAAATAAATAAATTAATTAATTAATTAAAATGAGAAACAAACGAAAGAAAATATTTTTTTTTCCAATTATGTGGCGTTGAAAATGCAGAAGTACGGTCCAAATGACGGGTGGGGGTGGTGGATGTGGCATCCAAAAAATTGAATAAATCTGCGTATTGTCAAGGAATATCTAAAACTCCAACTTTCAAGTCTTTATCTCTTATAGCTCCTGCGATCTGTTGTTTCATACAACCAGAAGGAGAAGGCTAAATTGACAGAGTTTTGTGATGCTTATGAAGAATATATATATACTTTCTGGGGTCTACCACACCTCCTTAGCTTGTTACATACATTCGCACAAACTTTATATACCTAACAGAGCTATATATGATTATCCCAACTATATTATACCCTACACAACAAGAATATTTTCGATGAAAATGACTAAGTTTGTTTCAGCATGAAGAAAACAAAAGGCTTCGACAGAACTAATAGCGTTGTCATTAAAAATCTTCTTGCAAAACAGATCCTATTTTGACATATATTTATTACGCTATTCTTAAGCAAGAGTTAATAATGATACCAAAGCCAAATAAACTTGAAAACTACCTGTCGGCATATCGTCCGATCAGTTAGCTAGTAACATTTTCCAAGGTATTTGAAAAAAATTCTGTTGAGAAGAATGTTACCACTACTGCACGAGATTGCCATCATACCGGAATACAAGGTCGAGTTTAGAAGAGACACCTGAAAAAACCCACCGAATTATACAAAAAAAAAATAAACAACGCATTATAAAATAAAAAAAATATTGCACAGAGGTGTTCTGGACATGCAGCAAGCATTTGACAGTGTGTGACACCCTGGCATAGTATATATAATAAAAGTATTATATACTCGTATTTTCACTTCTGCCTATCAACGCAGGTGTTCCGCATGGGAGTGTTTTGGGTCCAACGCTCGCATTACCGCAATACATAAAATGCAATGGATAGGACAGGGCTGCTCAAAACAGTCATCCTGTGACATCTATTATAGTTGTCATGTGAGGAAGTACGAATACGGATGTGGTTAGTATGAAATTACGCGGTCTTGTCTCCGGTTTGATACCTGTGGACAAACGCCTGATAGCGATACGTATCAAGGCTAAGTACTCAACATTAGCCAGATTTGGACACAATACGATGCGGCTAAAGATGAATTTTGCGAGCGTCTCGAACGTCTCTACGAGCGATGTCCCAATCACGAGATAAAAACCGTGGTTGGCGATTTCAACGCCAAAATTGGGAAGGAAATTATCTTTGGCCCAACAGTCGGAAAATTTAGCGTTCACGACACTGCCAATGGAAAGAGACTAATCTACTTTGCCGCAGATCGTAACATGGTAATTGGTAGCACCAAATTTCCACCCCTTTCCATACACAAGGCAACGTGGTGCAGCAACGATTAAAACACACGTAATCAAATTGATCATGTTGTGATCGACGGAAGGCACGCATCGAGCGTGTTGGATATGCGAACGGTACGAGGTCCCAACCGAACAACGGAAGCTAGACGTCGGAAAACTCTATAAACTGTTCCGGGAGTTCTTTCTGGCTTTTTAAGATATATGTGATCAGTGGATACATATCTCCCACTCCATGGATACGGCTGCCATTGCCGGCATGGACACGCCTGCTGCCGGCTGTCATTCGATACACAAGACGTGTGACGAACCTTTGGTATGACGAGGAGTGGCGCCAAGCTTCTGCAAAGAAGCTTATTAGAGAACTCTGCCAGCGTATGCACCAACACTTGTGCAAAATAAGGTCCACTGAATGCATGCTCAACGATTGGAATCTCAGTGTTCTTTATCATATCTTCAAGAAAGGAGACCCCGCTATCTGAGCGAACTACATCAGAATAAGTCTTCCATCAATTGGATATAAAATTCTGTCCTGGGTACTGTGTAAACGGGTGGAGCCATACACAGATGCACTGATAGGCCAGTATCAGTGTGGCTTTAGGCTTTAAGAATTTCGTTCAGTGACCAAATTTTCACTCAACAACAAATCCTTGAGAAGACCCGTGAGTACAATGAAGACACACACCACATATTCCTCGATTATAAGGCGACTTTCGACACGCCGATAAGAACAAAGTTGTTCAAACGGACTTATATGAACTTGATATCATGGCAAGTATCGTTCATGATGATGCTATCACACACCCGTCACACCGTCACCCGTCAGAAGTTTTAGGCAGTGTGATGCTTTATCGTGCTACTTTTTTTTTATCTCTTGATGGAGTACATCATACGCCAATGCGCATACGCAGAACGGTTGGGCACGATCTTCCATCGGAATGAACGAACGGCGATTATGTGATCAGAAATATATAGAAACAATAACGTCGGTCAAGAGATCAGACGAAGAATCACAATTGCTAATAGCTACTACTTTGGATCAGAAAGCAAAATACAAGCAGAGCCTATGATCAGGTCTATGATGACCAGAAGATACTTCTCATGGCCAGCGAGTGGCGCCGGCGCGCACTATACTACACGGAATGGTGCGTTTTCCTACGAACGTCCTTGACCGATAGACGGTTGTAGAGTTACCTAAGTAAGTAAGTAATATCAAAGTGAAAGTAAAACAGTTAATATAATGAAAAAAATATGCTGGCTCCTTGAAAGGAAATTTCAACTCAGTCTAGAGAACAAAACTATAGTAAAGCAGATTTACAAAAGCACCTTTCGACTTTTGTCATTCAGGGGTACGGCGTGCACCTCAAACTTCGAAATTCTACAGCGCTATTGGTCAAATAAGGTCAGAAACATTGTCAACGCTCCCTGGTTTGTGACAAATGCAGAGATCCATATAGATCTCAAGATACCCATCTGAAAAGAAAAAATAGGCGTCTTTAGCAAAAGATAAATTAACAGACTGTATAATTATAGAAATAACTTAGGTTTAAACTTAGGATATAACAGTTTACATTTTAGAAGACTTAAACTTCGGTTGAACCGAAGCTCTAATACCATTCACACGAAATTTTAAATTGTATTGTAAAACATAAAAGTGGGGATGTGAATAGGGGCTACCCCAAAAAGTGGGTAGATGTGTATGAAGCGATGTAGTAGATGTGTAAGATACCGAAATATCGAATTTCAAGTTGACATTGACGTTTTCCATGCAAATGCATAAAAGTGAGCTGTAGGTTTATATGAGACTACCTCAATAAGTCCATTTGTATATGTATATGAAGTGGTTGTCCACTAAAATCCACCAAATCAAATATCAAGGTAATTTTGAAAATTGTACGGTGGGTTTTTATGGGGCAATCCCAAAAAGTGGGTGGGCCAGGCCCATTAGTCTATGTATATTAAGCGGCTGACCATAAAAAGGCACCACATTGAATTTCAACCTAATATTGACTTTAATAAAGAAGTTTTCATACAAAAAAGTCAAAAGTGGACAGTAGGTTTGAATGAGGGCTATCCCAAACAGTTGGCGGTTCCCACCCATTAATGTATATGTCAAGCATCAGTCCACTAAAAGTTACCATATCAATTATTAAGTTGATATTGACTACAATAAACAAGTCAGTCTGTTGGCGACAAATTTTAATTCAGCTATGTATTTTCCTTATTTTTACTTTTCTTGCGTTTTATATTTTTATTTGTGTTTAATATTTGTTTATTTTTAATTTTTTACTTAACGTACAAATTAATTATATTTCTAGTGATATACCTATCTCGTTCGGATAACGGCAACTTTGGTTGCTAGGTTAAGTAAAGTCATAAAACAATAAATACAAATATACCCACCCAAAATTACCATAAAAAATTTTACAGAAAGTTTTTATATTTTTACTTGCGTTATATAATTCATTCATAAATTTATTACCTAGTTTTCATACTACAGAATTTCGATATATCTATCAAAAATTTGGAATAAAAAACGGCAATTCAAAATGGCCACATCTTTAGTTAACCCCTCCCAAACTCTAATTCTAGATCCGCCATAAGGTATATATATTGTTGATCAACTCGTTGAGACATGTCAATCTAACCATATCCATGTCTGTTCGTTTGAGAGTTGCTGCTAATTTTTTTTACTGGATGAGAGCCAGTATTTAAGCTTCTTTTGGTCCCAAGCTTATTGAGTATCCTTATTGATATGCCACGCCCATGGTTTGGGGTAGCACCAATCAAACCCACTTCTCACATTTGTGTTTTTGTATGAAAAACTTCTTCTAAATTGAAATCTAGTCTAAAATCTAATCAGAAATCTATTCTAAACTGAAATTCGATATGCATGCATTTTATGGTAGGTAAAAATCATGTAATGCCCACGGCCAATCACAAAGACTCTCTCTCACAACGCTCTTTCTCTCTCTCTCTCTCTCTTTCTCTCTCAGCTTTGTCGTGGTCTGTCGTGTTTACATTGTAAATCATGTCGATCGAGCAACGAACGTTAAACCACTAACCATAGAATTCTAATAATTCTAATAATATCCTGCTCAATGTAAGCACATGTATGTACATACATATATGATCAAAGAACTTGTTAAAAAGTCATATCTTTTAAAAGCATTTCTTTTGTGCAGCTATAAATTAGCTTAACAACCTTTGTCGAAAATTTATGTCGTACGATAAACCAATGATTATTGGTATATTATGACAGTGGAATTAAAGTCCAACTAAAAAAAAAAATTTATATCAATTTAAAAATCGTTGGGACCAGCAATGCTCGTTGAGTCAGCAATTGCTCTCTTTCTTTCACAATCGTGAGAGCATGGGACGTGTCGCAGAAGAAATTTGTAGTGACAAAATGTATATATGAGATGGTTTCTCTATTACTATTCTCTACTTAGTGGTTAAACTAAACTCGAAACTGTTGTGGGTGCACTTGTAAACATGTTGGCGAGCATCAGTTGTGTGAGTTTAAACCATTCACACATAGTGTGAAATGGTATTACCAGTTTGTCTGAAAGTTTGCAACGCATTAAAGGTGGCATCGCAAACCCCATAAAGTATATATTATTGATCAGCTCGACGAGACGAGTCTGTCTGTATATTGGTGCACATTTTTAGGGACTAATTTTTATACTTTTGAGGTAACCCCATACAAACCCACCGGCCATTTTTCTGTTTTGTATGAACAAATTCTTTATTTAAATCAATATTACCTTGAAATTCGAAATGATTGTAGTCCCATACAAACCCAGAGCTCACTTTTATGCATTTGTATGAAAAACGTCAATATCATTTTGAAATTCGATATGGTAGATAGTCGCTTTATACACATCTAGTAGTGGGTGTATACCGCCCACTTTTTGAGTTAGCCCCTATTTAAAACACACCAACCAAAAAATACCATGACTTGCCTCAAACTTTTTAAACTATAAAATACAGCTCTTTTCCTAGGACATCAATTTATTTCTCTACTTAAGAAAGTTCTTGAAAATTCAACAGTACATCGCAACATGACGAACGCTTAATTACATATTACAATCGATTCCAACCATAGAAATGAAAAATATAAGTATATCTTCACAAAATTTATATCAGTATTTTTATGAGTTGCAAGTAGGCTTTCGTCACTTGATTTGTACCTCGTCAAGAGTTTTTTTTATTTGATATCAGTCATTTTAATAGAGAAGATAAATAAAGTGCTTGGAGAAAACTTTTTATGAAACCTATACCTTGCTTAAGGCTTATTATATGAGCCATAGATTTGTGTGGGGCTATATTTGTAAGTGGTCCGTTCTGAACATTTCAATAGAATTGAAAAAAAATGTACAATAAATTCATTTCAAAATAAAAACATTAAATTTTCATTTCAAAACTTAAAATTGGGGCCAGATTTGTATAGCGGCTGCCCCTTACAATGTTCTTTTAATACAGTTTATCTGTATATTGAAAAGTAGAGTCTCTATGCTCATGCTGATGAAGAATATATATATGGGATCTACCAGTTCTCCTTTTTCCTGTTAAATAGATTTGCACATACTTAATATTCCCTTTAACCTAACGGTACCGGTTATAAAAAAATAGACATTTTTTTTTGTATAAATATAAATCAATTTATGGCAAAAAATCTGTGATATTATATAACCAATTTCTTTTATTGGCGAATTGTACTCAAACATACATATTTATGCAAGCATATCTACATACATATGAATACATACGAAAACAATCCAAAAATAAAAGTGTATAATATAAATGTATAAAGGTTTATGTCAACGCTAAGTATAACAGGTGTAACAGTAGGTGTATGACGCATTAGGAAAAATAACTAATTTTGCGCACTCTGATTTTTGCGATGTTATATCTCGGCTCACGGAATTTTCACAGAAAAGTATAATATATCAAAATTTGCGCAATATCGCAATCTCACTCCAAAATATGAGCATGAAGGTATTGTAGTAGGTAGGTATTGTACAGCACCTTGTTAGCATTCATTTGAAGGTATTCAAAAGATCTCTCCATCGAGCTATTACACGTTGAAAAACATTAAGGCGTTTGGCCACAGTAACCAATTGAAATTAAAGCTTTTTTTAAGTTTTTTCACTCCAAAAACCGCCATTTTGAAAAAAAAGTTGTAGAACAAAAGTTTCTTAGTTTTTTGTGTACTAAAATTCCGTATCAATAAAAATTTGATTTTCTAAAGGATTCAAACAAACACACAAACAAACAAACTATTTCATTTCGGCGTGAAAAATAAATAAAAAATAGTTTGAGGTAATAGCCCTCCCACAAGCCCCAATACCGCTAAGGGTGGGTATTTTTCAACCCCGTATATTTCGGACTGGGCTGATCCCATATTACATGTTTTAACATTTTCTGAAGACCTTTTTAATGGTATATAACGAGTTTCGATCGGACCTACCAGTAAAAACTTCGATATTGCGTGTATAATATAGGCCTCGTGCTGCAGCCACACTGAGGTGGGCTTTCGTCACTTGCGTGGACTACCGTCCACAGTGATAATCTCTACGGTTTCTGCTTCCAACTATTGAATTACAATTATACCTCTTACTACATTTTATAGATTTTTTACGTCCCTAGCTTAAATTCCCTTGGCTCTGATTCCCTCGTAAAAAAATGGAACATAATTCAATTAATATTCAATAAACTTTAAATTAATTAATTTACACATTCACATAATGCACTTACTTATGTGCATATTTATTAATATATTTAATTTATAAGTAACGATTGAACACACAAAATAAATCTCAAAACGTTACAGAGTTTTTTTTTCATTATACGAGTATTTATTTTGATAAATGACGACTTGTTTTATTTGCATTAAAAGAATAAGCTTGCTGCTTTGAAAAAGTCCCGATCACGTCTCGAGGTGTCGCCCGTTTGTCTGTTGAAGTCTTGAAAGCGCGTGTAAGTTTTTTAATGGCCGTGAAAATGTTTGGCTAAATTAGATGATGACTTATCAGGCAAATACGAGGTTGACTTGATAACTAAACAAAGTATGTAAGAAAATACAAAAATTTTAGCAAAATTTTATTCTCACATAGTTCGATATAGAAGTAGCTTTCGAATTGTTTATGCCGGTCGAATAGAATGATAAATTAAGATCTTAAAAAAATAGGCAATATGCTTAGCTGTGTAAGTCAAATATTTTTTGACTGAGCGAAGTTAAATATTAGGAAGTAGTTCGTAGCGAAATTTATATAATTCTGCCATGGTGCCTCGGTCGCCGAACATTGCAAAAATTTGTTTTTATCACGGTTAAATGTCGCCAAACTCTTCGTTGAAATGGACGATAGCGATTATTAACGACTGTAGGCAAGTGTGGGCAGTGACCTTAGATATTGATCTTATATTGCCGAAGATGAGATTCGCGTTGTTTGTTTCAGAAGCTCTTGAAGAGAATGCGGCGTGCGTTGCTACGGCTAACAAATATATATAAATAGGATTTTATTCATTATTCAGGGATGTGCCCCATAGAGCTGGAAAACTAACGATAGTTTTTATTGTCCGGTACTATCGATTGTTTTTTTTTTACTAACGATACTACGAATATCGATCAGCATATCAAACCATTTTAAATCGTTGAAGACAAAGACTTTCTGGATTTCGTGCAAAAAACTATTTTTAGTAGCGGTGAGTACTGCACCATAACAAGCGATGGGTGGACATCACGATAAAATGATTATTAATTGACTCTAACATGTCGTTTTATCACAAGCGACTTCAAATTACGGTCAACGGTATTGTCAACTAACAAACTACTGGAAGATAGTTTTTCTCCATTCAAGAATGAAGATATTCGAAGCAGAAGCAACGCGGATCAGGCAGCAAAATTGACCGACTTTCCGCAATTTGACAAAAATGTACAGCTTCTCCCGTACAACGTTATCTAAGACAGCAGCCTTTTTTTTAAACGATAGTACTATAGATAGTGACAATAGTTTCGACTATCGTTAAGAAAACTATCGATAGTGTGACTATCGATAGTTTTCCAGCTCTAGTGCCCCACCTACTTTTCTCCAAATGATATGCAGCCTATAAAGTTTTCGTTATCGATAGCAATACACTGAAAAAGTTGATCGGGCGCTTCAGACTCTCTCTAAGTTTAGTTTTTCTAGGCGTTATTCATGTAGACCGGGCGATTCATCTATTCTGGAAGTAGATGCTCTGATTCTAACTTGTTAAATTCGTGATTCGTATTCATCTGACGTTTCCTTCGTTCTCAATAACGTGCTAGGTTTGAGTTAAACGAACTTCGTGCTGGTGCGGCGATCCGTAGCCTTATTGGCGTTTGATTCCATTTGCTGACAGGTTGTCCTTTCGGTGACTCTTTCTTTCAAAGGTATTTTCAATTATATAGCTTGGAAACTGCACACTTTGATTGAAGCAAGGCATAAAAAATTCACTTTTATTTCGCTAAATCGACGTCTATTTTTTGGAGTTTTATAAATTTGAATATATTAAGTTTATTGTTGTCCATTAATCCTTATTTCTTTGAAAAGATTGTCCTTAAGCCAGCTAAAAATCATATATTTATCTCCTAAACTTGAAATGAATTTTTTTTACTGAATCAACTCAGGGTATACTATAAGTATTTGAAACAATCGCACATATTGTATAAATTGTGGGTAAATATGCACATGGGATAATCACCGATTGCGATCAAACTTCATAAAAACCTTCCGGAAGATGTTCTCTAAAAGAGAGTGAAAACCGTATCAAAATCCGTTGCCTAGTTTAGAAGAACTAAACAATGGCACATATGAACGGTCTATGTGTAGATTACAACGCCATCTTTCGGGTGCTAATATAACTATGACATTTATGGGACCTTAACATACATATGCGGGTGTATCACAGAAATCTTTAGACAAACTTCCGTCTGGTGATTTGAATTTCATAGAAAAATTTCGTAGGTGTCACAGAAAAAATTTATTTTGTATTGGCATCTCTGATGTTATAAAATATTTTTATCTGTCATTCGTTGTTGTTGCGTAGACCGACTTAGTCGTTTTTCAGCAAATAAATACACATTTTTACAAATTTAAATTAAATAAAAAATGTGTTAAATGTTTAAATTAGACACAGTTACGAAGAAAATTCATTCAGCTTGCACATAAACAATGTTTTACGTTATGATTTGATGAGTTTACAAATGCAATTAACAATTTCGCCTAGCATACGGCTGGTGATTTCAAATGGTCTGACAGAGATTTCTGTGACACCTAAGAAATTGATTTAGGTCGGAATTGGGGTGAAAGAGATTTCTGTGACACCCCAGATGGTGTCAGTGATGTTGTCACTAACCGACACGAAGTCATTATATATATACGAGTATACATTAGATTTCTAAACCGCTCCTCTGAGATGTCCTCAGCTCCCAAAATCTTAAGCACGTTAACTCGTTAATTGTCAATTTCTACTGTGGGAATCCCCTCAATGGTTATCATGAAAAATACTCATACCACCGCGTTTAAATTCTGACATCCACTCCACTTACTTTCTTGTTGATATCGCTTTTATGCTAATATCCAAATGATTGCTGAATTACAAAAGAAAGAATTAGCTTGATTCATAGTCTCTTAATAGGCAGTTTAAATTATTTATTTATTTATTTATTGCAACTACATAAAAACTAACCAGTTGATTAAACATAATACACATATGTATATATTATAATGCAGAACTTCTTAACAGTAAACTCTATAGGAGAAAGTTACGACCAATCAGACCGGTTGGACCGGTTGGAGAAAGTTACGATCACTGTGCCTCGACTCACAGCAACGGAGGTGGTCCAAGCAGGCGTAATTTTAAATCAAAAGATTAAGAATATAAAAATACAATTTATTGTACATATTCAGATTTAAGGACTGCATTTTTTATACAAATCTAAGAAGAAGCTATAGAAAATGGATGAGAGAATTTATTGTAGATAAAGCAGAGATTCCGAATTGAGTCATGGCAAGCATAATTTGTTGTGCAATGTGAAAACCTTAAAGGCATATAATTATGAAAAATGCGTGAGGGAGCATTAAGAAATAAAGATAGGAGCAAGTTAGGAGAAGCACCTTACCACAAAGTATCTTACGAAAAACAGCAACATGGTCCGTCGTCCGTTGGAAAATCAATTATTTTTAAGCGATCCAGATATGGTGCATTCTAAGATGCAATTTCTAAAGTCGGACGAACAAGTGAAGTATACAGAAGTTTAGAAGTATAAGTATCATTAAATTCCTTAGATCAACGCTTTATGAATCCAAGAAGTTTTGCTTTATTTACCACATCAACAATTTGATAATTATAGCCCAATTTAGGGTCCATAAGAAGGCTTAAATCGTGGAAACGAAATTCTATGCAAAGGCTATGATTATAATGACTATAAACGTATTTCTGCGATGAAATGTCATACATTTACATATAGAGATATTTAGGTTAAGGTAGTTTGGTACACACAGGTATTGAACGAATTAAAATCTGCATCCAATATACTATACTGAGAAACGTCATAATACGATAAACATAAACACGCACATTGGTGTGATGATTATAATGTATATAATCATCACACCAATGTGCGTGTGTGAGCATGATTATTTCTAAAGGGAGGACATTTATAAATATGTACACCGAACAAAAAATTAATATTAAATGGTCATCAAATTCTCATATTATCATCTATCCTATTGATGCTACTAATATTATAAATGGGAATTTTGTGAGGATGTTTGTATTCACGGAAAAACTAATGAACAGACTTAGATGAAACTCTACAATGTTATTGTTTATACATTAGAATATAACATAGGCTATAATATTTAACGATATATATAACAACGCGTATAAAAAAAAAAACAACAATAGTATATAAAATACCCAAAGAAGTCGTAGCAATTTAATTTGTTGGAAAATATATTCTTAAGACTAGAAGTACATTACACAAATTTCAAGTTTTACAATGTCAATATGATCTTTAGTGAAATATGATATGTAATTATTGTTAGCGACCTATAATGTATATATGTATGTATTTTAGCCAGCTCAAAGTCATTTAACATTGGGATATATTTTTTACATATATATTTCCTTAATGCCAATGTTAGAAGGGAATAATGCAGAAACAATACACAGAAGAATGAAAGAGAAACATGCTGGGACCTATTTAGCAATGTGCATACAATCCGACTGACGATTGGTATCGGAAGCCGATAATTTTTCTGTGTAAACAAAATTTCCCAGTGTAAAACGCCCTTGAGCCAGCTAAAATTCAAATATCAATATGATATGAATATCCCAGATTTTGAAAATTTAATTAGAAATTTTTTTTTCTAAATTACAAATTTATTATATTGGCGTTCTCACAGTGGTCGAAATATGACTTTTTGACTTAAAAGTACACAATAAGATACACAATACACAATTCTGAGATACGCGAGCATTAGTATATTTGTGTGAAGCGGCCATCCATAACTGCATAAGTTTTTCGTACAAATCCATAAAAGTGTGCAGTCGGTTTACATTAAGTGGGAGTTACTTTAAAAAGAAGGCGGGACACTTACTTACTTACTTAGGTGGCTCTACAACCGTCTATTGGTCAAGGCCGCACGTAGGAAAGCGCACCATTCGGTGTAGTTTAGTGAGAGCCGGCTACAGTCGCTGGCAATACGGAGCTTCTTCAGGTCATCATAGATCTGATCTTGCCATCTTAAGCTCGGACATTCTCTCTGACGCCGTCCACCAATCAAGTTCAGGTTTCCGTCGTAAACCTTTAGTGCTGGAGCTTCGAAGTTCATTCGGATGGGGTGACCAGCCCAGTGCAGCCGCTGGAATTTAATGCGCTGGACTATGTCAACCTCATCACACAGCTCATTCAGCTCGTGGTTCATACGGGTCCTAAGCTCGACGCCAACTCTAAGGGGACCAAAAATCCTACGAAAAATCTTTCTCTCGAACACTCCTAAAGACGCTATATCCGTTGATGTCAGTGTCCATGCTTCTGCGCCATACAGCAGTGTCTTCTAGATTTTTATCTTCGTAGTTCGAGAGAGGGCTCTACTTCTAATTTGCTTCCTGAGCCCATAGTAGCAGCGATTAGCAAGCACGATTCTTCGTCTGATAATTTGTGTTCCCAGATAGACGAAGTTTTCTACAACATTGAAGTTGAAATTCTCCATACTCACAGACCGTCCAAGACGCGCTGATGGTCTGCGAGTGGACGCCAAGTACTTTGTCTTGTCCTCATTCACCGCTAAGCCGATGAGACATGACTGTTTTTCAATCCCCGAGAATGCACTGCTTACTCGCCGTTCGTTAGTGCCTATGTGTCAATATCATCAGCATATGCGAGTGGCATCACTTCCTTATGGAAGATCGTGCCCGATCGTTCTACGTATGGGCATTGGCGTAGGATGTACTCCATCAAGAGATTGAAAAAGTCGCACGATAAAGCATCACCCTGTCTGAAACCTCTCTTGGTATCAAAGGGTTCGGAGAGGTTCTTTCCTGCTCTGACGACGCTTTGGGTGTGTGATAGCGTCATCATGCAAAGACAAACGATCTTTGCTGGGATACCAAGTTCAGATAAGGCGTTGAAGAACTTTTTTCTCATCGGCGTGTCGAAAGCGTCCTTATAATCGACAAATAGGTGGTGTGTGTCTTTATTGTACTCATGGGTCTTTTCCAGGATTTGGAGTAAAGTTAAAACACTGATACTGGCCTAGCAGTGCATTCGTGTATGGCTACAGCCTTTTACACAATACGCGGGACAGAATTTTATATCCTGTTGAAAGGAGACTTATTCCCCGGTAGTTCGCGCAGACAGTGGGTCTCCTTTCTTGAAGATAGGATAAAAAACACTGAGATTCCAATTGTTGGACATGCATTCATCGGACCATATTTTGCATAAGAGTTGGTGCATACGCCTTGCGAACTCTTCGCCACCGGTCTTGAATAACTCAGCTGGCAACTAATCGGAGCCTGATGCTTTATTATTCTTCTGCTTTTTAATTACTGAGTCGACCTCGTTATAATCCGGTGGCTGTACAAGAGAGCCATCATCAATTGGTGGTTCTAGGTATGCTTCTCTATCGGCGGTATTATTCACTTCATCGCCCCCAAGTAGAATAGAGAAGTGACTTCTCCATAGTCGCTCTCTAACAGCTCGCGTTGCTATCGTCTGCGACTTCCGTTGGGAGTGTGCACAAATCAGGCTATTGTTTAAGTATATTATTATACGTATCGCGGCCAGACGCTCGTCCACAGGAATGAAACTGGTGACAAGACCTCGTAGTTTCCTACTAACCACGAAACCGCATCCAAATTGGTGCTTCTTCGCATGGCAACTATAATAGATGTCACAGGTTGCCTTTTTTGAGCAGCCCTGTCCTATCCATCGCATTTCTTGTATTGCGGTGATGTCAGCCTTAAATTTGTCGAGGACATCAACCAGCTGGATTTCTGAACCAGCCCTGTGGAGGGACATTCCAGGTGCATATCCGTAAATCATGGTCCTTAAATCGTTTGCAGGGGTCGTCATCATTGGGGGATTTTATCCGAGGCTTCCTTTGTGTCTTCACTGGTACGTTGTTTTTTAAGGTGGCTTGAACCAAACCCAGCGCACCAACCCCTAATTAAGGGGAGTGGTTGCCTTCTTACAAAACGCGCCTAACAAAATGTATCATGTTGTGATTAACGGAAGGTACGTACGAGGTCTCAACATCGACTCGGACCACTTCCTTGTGGCAGCAAAGTTACGCACCAATCTCAGCATGGTGCATTCTGCAAGTCCCAACACATAACGAAAGCTAAAAGTCGGAAAGCTGCATTCAGAGAAATACGCCGCTTACACAGAACTCAGCAGTCGGGAGAAACGCGATCTATTAGTGAGTGATATCGTGAGAAACGGAGAGAGGAGAAACTCCTTTTCAGACGAAAAAAAAAAAACGAACAAGAAAGGTAAAAATGAAGCTTAAAAGTTTTATCAAATGTCAAGCGTCTGACCAAAGGTTTTAAGCAAGGAATTTCTTTCTGTCTGCGAAGACAATAATGGAAGTCTGGTTACAGATGCACTAGAATCATTGAGACTATGGAAAAGTCACTTCTCTAACCTACTACCTTTCTAGAATCATCAATTGATGATGGATCTCTTCTAGAGCCACCGGATTATAACGACGTCGACTCAGTAATTAAAAAGCTGAAGAATAACGAGGTGCAGGCTCCGATGGCCGGTGAGGCGGAAGAGTTGGTAAGGCGTATGCACCAACTCTTACGCAAAATAAGTCGGATGACTGAATACTCAACGATTGGAATCTCAGTGTTCTTTGTCCTATCTTCAAAAAAGGAGACCCCGTACTGTGTAAACTGCTGGGGCCATACACGGATGCACTGATAGGCCAGTATCAGTGTGGCTTCAGACCAGAAAGGGTGACCAGTGACCAAATTTTCACGTTATGACAAATCCGGGTAAGACCTTGGAAAGACACATACCACCTATTTGTCTATTATAAGGCCGCTTTCGCTACGCCGATAAGAACGAAGTTCTTCAACGCCTTATCTGAACTTGTTATCCCAGCAAAGATCGTTCGACTTTCATTGATGACGCTATCACACACCCAAAGCGTCTTGAGAGTAGGAAAGAACATCTCCGAACCCTTTGATACCAAGAGAGGTTTCAGTCATGTTGATGATTTATTCTGCGACTTTTTTAATCTCTTGATCGATTACATCCTACGCCACTGCCTCTACGTAGAACGGTTATGCTGACGGTTATATGACACGACAAAGTAATTGGTGTCCACTCGCAGACCATCAGCGCGTCTTGGACGGTCTGTGAGTATGGAGAATTTCAACTTCAATGTTGTAGAAAACTTCGTCTATCTGGGAACACAAATTATCAGACGAAGAATGTTGCTTGCTAATCGCTGCTACTATGGGCTCAGGAACCAAATTAGAAGTAGAGTCCTCTCTCGAAGTACGAAGATAAAAATCTGTAAGACACTGATAATCCCGGACCTGCTGTATGGCAGGTCAACATCAGTCTAACGATAGATTGTATTTGTCAGAAATACAATTGTTTGAAAACTACAAGAGCCATATCTTAGACATTGAAAGGACCTTTTACCGTCTTTTTGCCAGTGCTTAGCCACCTTCTAATTATAATAATAACCGATAATTATCGGTCTTTCAACTATAGCTCATTCATTCCTCAGAGATGGGAAGGAACACCGATCATAATAATTTGTATCTATCTTTCCTTCCAACACCGCAAAACAAACACCGTGATTTTTTCGACGTGACTCTACTGAAAGCTTAAATAGAGTTGTAATTTTCGCAAATTGCGATTCAGTGAGCCGACAAAAGTTGAAAGTTGCCTTTAATAGGATAATTTGATATATTTTTGCTTTAAACCATTTTGACCATGTTTCACATCTTGCATGTGAAATTCTTGACCTGACCTTTTAGGGTAGATTTTAAAGTACTATTTCAACTGCACTGATTAATTTCTACCCAAGAACCGTTATACCTGTATCGAAAGCTTAAATTTGCTTCATCAAAAAGAACAAATAGCATCGTCTCTACAAGATTCAGTTTTTTAAGTTCAGGCAGACAATTTTTTGTTTACGTTGTTCGCCTTTGGAATTAATTACCACATCCACTATTCGAATAATTGAATTAACCTTAGTATATACATCTTAATTTAAAATAAATTAAATTTAGACATAATGTGACTAGTGCGTTAACTCATAAGAAATATCTTGAAGCACTAGGAATACTAAATTATAAATAAATAAATTAAATGCATCGGCCTCTGTATGTTTCGTTGCAGTCCATGTCTTTTGAATAATCCAATCCAATTAATGCGACAATCTATACACTCATTTTACTAGAACACAATATTTAATAAAGAATTTATTTGTCTTCCTATTGTCCATTTTTGTAAAGACAAAAATTTAACATCTAACAATTAAATATAAAACTTTATAACTTTAAGGGCCGTTTTCATGACTTGCCTACAACTTTACCGCTCATATTTTTTAGGCGTTATGCTAGCTTTCAATGTCACGACTCTAATTAAGACTATAACCGTAACGCCGAGTTCGGCGAGCCGATAAATTTATCAGAATTTTTTGCAAAGTGACCTGCCAACTCGATCGAAGCAAAATAAAAACAAACAAAATTGAAATTTTGTATTAAAATTTTAAATGCAAAAGTGCATATTATATTCATGGATTGGCTCATATTTTTCTACAGCGGCGGCGCTCACTCTCATCCATTTTTTTCTGCTAATTTATAATTTTATTGTGTTTACGTTTTTGCAATTGGACTGTCCACCTATTCAAATATTCTCCAGGGCAACTCAAAATTGATTTATTATAATTGTGATGTCGTGACATGCACTACTCAATATTGTTCCGCATATAGCATATCTTGCCGTTTCGTGTTTTCTTATGTATCGGTAAGTTGTGAGAACGCCCCTAAGTTCTCACGACTTACTCGTTCTCGAAATTTGAGGTATCTATTCTTCAATTTCAGTCGGACTTCGTTAATGCAGAATTAATTTGATTCACATTCATGAATATCGTTTTTCTTACGCGTGGTTGACACCTTTTTTTTCGTTATCGAAATGTATTCAGTCAGCCCTTGTTTTGACCAGTCTTTAAAATTTGAAAAAACACAAAAAAATTAAATTATTGTACAAAAACATTTTGCCACCGGTAAGTCAAGCGGTTTTATATCCCTTGCCTCCCTCTGTAGCGCTACTTATTCTGGCCTGTGCCGCTTGCCGGAGTTGTCTGCCGGTCCTATTGCGGTCGTTGGTATTTATCACGTCGATATTGGTTCTGTCACCGGAAAATCTGATGGCGCAAGTGTCTCAATAGCTTTTCTTTGACCTTTCTACTTTGCATGCTTTGAGTCGTCTTCCTTTGTCTGAATGCACCATGAGTTCGGCGAGATACTTACCGGTGGTTTTATCAATACCCCATCTCATTCGAAAAATTTCAATGATAGCTAATTGTATGTGTTAAGGTGTTAATACTAAGTGCATACTTTTAGGTACGACTTTAATGATTTGTGAATGACTTAGGGCCGTTCTTACGACTTACCGATACATAAGAAAACACGAAACGGCAAGATATGCTATAGACGGAATAACATTTTGACAGTTCTTTCACGACTCTCGTAATTCACAAGTTTACATGGATTACGAGGCAGTTACGCGTTTAGAGGAATGTGTTCTTAGCTGCATTTTGTTTCTTATATGGTGTTGTACAATCACTACTTATCATATAAAAATAAACTGTCTACTTTTTTACTCTGGGTAAAAGCGTAGCAGAAGTGATAAAGTATATTTATTCTTGATCAACATCGAAAGTGGTTTTGGGATGTAGTGGTGAATTTTCTAGAAAATGACTCATTTCATTAAAGAATCGAATTTGATGTCCAAGAATAAAAACTGTATTGTATAGCATAAAATAATTAGCAATAAGAAGAACGTACAATTACATATTACAATCAATCCCAACGATACAAGTGAAAAATATAAATCTTTTGTTATCAATTTGATATCAGAAGTTTTGAATAAAAAAAAAAAAGCAAAAAAAAAGGAACAAAGGAACAAACGCCGAAAATCTTTCAAACTAGAGACTAGACTGCATTTTTTTCTACTGCTCTTACCTACTGAATCTAACTATGATTACACTCTGTAGAAAAAGCATTTGTAACAGTGTATATTGGATTTCTTGAACTGTGAAAAATTATGTAACCTACCGTAGGATGCACCGGAGGTCCCTTATATATATTCATCATCGTATATAGGGTAGATCCCTACATCGTCCAAAATGTATTAATATATGTATCGAAAAATATATCGTAAAGCTATATCGGTATATCACCCCAAAAAAAAAAAAAACGTTTACTTAGCTGTAGCCGAAGCTTAAATATTATTCACACGAAGATTCAAAAAAAATATTTGAAAAATAAATATGTGTCACCCCAAAAAGTGGGCGGTAGATATGTATGAAGCGACCATCTACAAGATGCCACTATATCGAATTTCAAGCTAATATTGATTTAAATAAAGAATTTTTTTTTCATAAAAGACACACGGTGGGTGCACGGTGGGTTTGTATGGGGGATAACCCAAAAAGTGGGCGGGATACGCCCATTAGACTATATATGTTAAGCAACTGTTCATAAATATTGACTTTAATAAAGAAGTTTTTCATACAAAAACACAAAAGTGGGCAGTAGCTTTGTATGGGGGCCCACAATTTTTTTATTATACTTTGAGAACCATTTACTATTTAGAGTGAATATAAAATTTCCAATCAAATGGCTTTTAATTCATCAAAATCGAAAAAAAGAATTACACAAAAAAACTAAGCTTTTACCAGTGGTATGAAATACTTGTTTTGCTTTTTATTTTTAATTTGGCGTTGCATATAAATTAATGAAAATTACTTAATACAGCAATAAAACATGGTTCAGTCAATTTTTAAAAACATTACAATTCATTTTAGATTGATTAGCCTGAATCTGAAATCTGTAAAAATATGCTAGATTTCGGTACTCTATCTTGATCTACTGGTGGAAGATGAGAAAAATAGAAGTTAATGAGGATATTTTCGATAAAAATGTATACATTTTGATGCTAATATATACATATATACATAGTGAAAATGTACAAATAGTATTTCATACAACTGGAAAAAGCTTAGTTTTTTTGTGTAATTTTTTTTTTCGATTTTGATGAATTAAAAGCCATTTGATTGAACATTTTATATTCACTCCAAATAGTAAATGGTTCTGAAAGGGTTCGAACATCAAAACAGTATCAACGAGAAAGGAATATAAGTATATTCTCCGTTTTGCTAAGCCGTTGACAAGTCTAAATTCGGTTCAATTTTGTCTGAATTATTGCAAAGAGAATCAACCTGCACGCTCTTACAGCAGAATATCGGAAACTGGGTCGATTTTGTTATGTCCGCATGTCCGAGAGTCCTCCTGGATGTATGAGACATCAGATATAAGGAACTATAAGAGTAAGAAACTTCAAACTTGGGCATTTAGATTAACTTTGATCATACGTAAATGTTTTATATAAAGTTTCGTGGATGCCACTCTTACAACGCTCACTACGCCCAAAATATATCCAGAGCCAGTAAAAAGTTTTTCTTTTCTTTTTATTTTATTTTTTATTTTTCTTTAATTTTCTTTTTAATTAATTATTTTTTTAGTATTTATCTTTTATTTATTGTTCAATTTGTAGTTTATTATTTACAAAAAAAAAAAAAATTTTTTTTTTCTGTTATACTTAAAATTTCAGAGTCTGCATAGGTCTACATTAGCATGTGTGCTGCGTATATCGTAGTCGTAAGCACATTCTAACTTGTTTTGCCACAGCTGATCAACAATTTGTACGTATGTGTTAAAAAATTTGTGACGGTTCGCGGGTTATGTACATTCGATTTTTGGATTTTTATACCATTCCCACATAGTGTGAAATGGTAATATCAGTTTATCTGAAAGTTTGTTAAGCATTGAAGGAGGTATCGCAGACCCTCATTAAGTATATATATTCTTGACCAGCTGAACGAGACGAGTTCCTCTAGCCATTTCCATCTGTCTGTCCGTCTGTTTATCCGTCTGTATGTTGTTGCTCATTTTTTGGGGACCAATTTTTATGCTATTCAGATGAAAATTTGAACATACACTTCTTTTTATTGCATTTTAATAGAGTATCAAGATTGATCCAGCACGCCCACTTTTTGGGGTAGCCCCCATACAAACCTGCTGCCCACTTTTGTGTTTTTTAAGACAAAATTCTTTATTCAAATCAATATTAGCTTGAAATTTGATTTGGTAGATTTTAGTGGACAACCGCTTCATATACATACACAAATAGGGGTGTCTATATCAATCGTCAATATCAACTTGAAATTCGATATGGTGGCTTCTTATAGATGATCGCTTCATACGCATCTACTAGTGCGCGTATACCGGTCAATTTTTTGGATGGCCTCTATTTAAACCTCCCACGTTTATGTTTTACAATACGATTTAAAATTTCGTGTCAATGGTATTAGAGTTTGGGTTCAACCGAAAAAACCGTTTTTTCTTGCTTTCGGATGTTTTGGGCGTGAAACGTGTGGCAGCCAAATTTGTTCCAAAACTGCTAAATTTTGACCAAAAGAACCGTCGCATGAGCATCGCCAAGAGGTCTTGAATGACGTCAACGACTATCCAGATTTGCTAAAAAGGGTCATAACTGGTGACGAAACATGGGTATATGAATATGACGTTGAGACCAAAGCCCAATCATTCCAATGGAAGCGACCAGAAGAGCCAAGACAGAAGAAAGCAAGCCAAGTTCGGTCAAATGTGAAGGTTTTCATCACTGTTCACCTTCGACTACAATGGCGTGGTTCATGGTAAGTTTTTGCCAGAAGGTCTTACGGTCAATGTGAAATATTACAATGAAGTTATTTGTTAAAATTTAATATTTGAAAGAATAAGACAGAGGATATTAATGGGAACTATCGGTTTAAAATCCAATTTTTAAAGACTAAATTTAAACACTCTTTACGATTTTCTCGCTTTCTTGTCTGCCTGTTCGTCTTAGAAATTAAGTTTAATCGAATTCTACTAATCGAACTAAGCTAAAATGGGACAGGCCCGTGTGGGCCCGATGGCAATACAATATAATTAAATAAATAAATAACAACATTAACATAAGCAATCATCAAATATACTCGTACCGAAAAAAACATGTTTATATGAAATGGTCAGTAAGCCCTATTTTTTTAATATAAAAAAGCCCCGAGCAGTGTTATATCAAATTAATATTTTTGAAGCTATCAAAAGGATATTTTTAAGATTAGAAGTACAAATTGTATAATATCAATATGATTTTTTCAAAATTTATCTGATATGATTTATTAGCATTATCTCAGATCCTAACCGGAGAATAATGAATCGCAGCCGAATAGCATTTTTGTTTTTGATAGATGAATTAGTTATATTTATTATATATAAGACCACTTATAAATTGATTTCAATGGTGTCCTTGCCGCGTCTAGCTGCGCTGCCATTTGTGATACCTATCAATTTTACCCCAGCGTCTGAATGGATACTAAGCTTCATTGGCAGAGAGATGCACTCCGTTTGCCTGTCGGTGCTTTAAAGGGAAGACGCTCGTCAGATCCTCGACGTGCAGCATAATGCTGACCAGTTTACCCTGGAATTTTTCAGCAGGCTGTAGTCGAATGTGGTGCAGCTTCAAATGCTTCACTGATGAAATGTTAAACTAGTTAAACAGCTGCAATCCATTTACGTAGTAGTCCATGGTGTGTTAGTTGGATTGATATGTGGGATGAGAAAGCCTACTTATCCAAACATGCAAGGTACATTTTTATGTTCGTATTTCATCATTTAAAATATTTTTGTCAGAGCTCAGCCTACTTGTTACATTAATTGGTATTTAATTTCATAAATGGCACTTCGGTTCAGTGTGCAACTTCGAAAAGTATTACAGTCTTTTTTTGGGGACCAATTTTTATGGTATCCAGTTGAAAATTGGCACATACACTTCTTTTTACACTTCTGTTTACCCTTCTTTTTACAATTATTTATTTTTATTTTTATTTTAGATTAATAGAGTACCAAGTTTGCAAACCCCCCGACCGCTTTTGACTTTTTGTATGTAAAACTTTTTTATTGTAGTCATTATCAGCCTTATAAATGATATGGTAGCTTTTAATGAGCGGACGCTTCCTATATATATTAATGGGTGTGACCAGCCCACTTTTAGGGAAAGCTCCCCAGCCCAGTTTTGTGTTTTTGTATAAACAACTTTTATAATCAAGTCAATATTAGGTTGAAATTCGATGTGGTGGCTTTTCATGAACAGCCGTTTTATATAAATATATATATGGGCGTGTCGCTCACAATTTTTCAGATAGCCCCATCCAAACCACATCAGTTTCCTACATTTGTATAAAAACTTCTTTATTAAAGTCAATATCAGCTTGAACTTCGATATGGTGGCTTCTTATGGATGGTCGCTTCACACACGTATGCTACCGGGCGTGTAAAGCCAACTTTTTGGAGTAGCCCCTAAGCAAACCGAACCGACGTTTATGTTTTACAACATGATTTGAAATTTCTTGTGAATGGTATTAGAGCTTTGGTTCAACCGAAGTTAACATTTTTTCTTGTTAAATTTAATTTGAGTAGCGTCGCCTCCATCACGCGCAGAAAAAATATAGTAATTGTGGTTTTTGCTAAAAAGATAAAAATCGGTGCCTTCCCTCTATTTCGTAAAGAAGATTCAGTTTTCGAAGTTAAATCAATTGAGGGAATACCATATCGAAAATTACATTGTCAGAAAAATACTTGGTATGTGAATTAATAGGGCTTACGGCTTGTGCATATACATTAGCCGCTACGCGTCAGCGAGTAATATGTCTTCTTTATTTGTGTAGGAAGCCTTTTCATTTTATTATTTTCTTTTTTGTAAATCCAGTACGATGTATACTTTGCAGCGTTGTCCTGCAGTTCAGTTTTGGATGTTTGCCAGTCACGTGGGCAGTCGTTGACACAACCGCTAATGGAGCAGAAGCGTTTATCCTACGCGCTTAAGCATTACCATTTCTGATAAGCGAAGTAGTAGTGGTCTGGGGATGTTGACTTTATCATCCCCCTTGAAATATGCAATAAATGCGATGCTATAGCCTGTCCTTGGATCTTCTATCTCTATCCATCGGATGCTCTGTCAAAGGAATTGGTTGCCAGTTGAAATGATTCATATTTTATTATGAAATATGAATCTTGGTGATCTGGACTTTATTTTATTTTTTGTCTTCTGATTGTGCGTTACTATTCCGTCTCCACATTTGTTGTCGTGGTCGCAATTCATTTGAATCCTTCACGATGTCGCTTCTTATTTCTGCTTATCGCTCAAGCATCTGCCGAGTAGCGCCATTCAGCCAATGTGATTTCAGTTGTTATTATTATAGTGGTGTATTTTGTGAAATGGCGGAAGTTATTGCTGCAATGACATCGCGGAGGGTTGAATAGTACATGCTTTTGATTTTTTTTCTTAAATTAGAAATAAGCAAATAGACCCTCGCAGCGCAGACTTCTCCATCCACTAAATATGATAGATGCCAAATGGATTTAATGGAATTAGTCGACAAACATTGCCGAGATGACATTGTAATAATTCTATTTGGACTCCACGCCCTTCACGGTGTTTGCCAAGCGACCAAGCTGTATTTATTATCATCGTACATTATGCCAAACGCATCCATAAATTATGTTCTTTCATTCGAAGAGCGTACACACATAGCGACCTCGTCATATTACGATATCATCTGATGTAACTAGATAGAGACAATTGGCTGCATTCAGCAAAATGGTCAACACATAACTTACGAATGAATCTAAGGTTGATGAGTATGCAACTCCCGCTGGGTATCTATCGAAGATGACTTTGACGACACAACGATTCCTTCGAAGACAAGACTAGACAGGCAAAAGCGTTAGGTAAAGGTATTCACGGCAGTCCAAATTTGGCTACCGTCGGCGCCAAGCGTTTGTCGTACGTCATGATTATTGCGATGCGATTACATTATGTTATGTGTGTTGTGGCGTTAGACGCCAATAAGCGTGCGACTGGACTGCACCATATATGGGTGCTCTAATCTAATGCCTGATAAGGCACCGCTGCTTGGATTGGCACGGGTCTGGTATCCATCGGGTGAAAGACACGTAGCTGCATGCGGAAGCGCATTTGCTTGAGCGTCACGTACGCAAGTTTTGCCGCAGCAGAGTTAGATCCAGGCTTATACCCAGAGTCAATGACGGCCACAAGGGCAATCTGGCTATCGCAATCTGGTCGCGTGTAACAAACAGATGTCATTATGATCATTAGCTCATTTCTCGATAAAAGATGTACAATCCTGCAGCTCCTCTTCGCCTATTATTGTTAACAGTCAGGTTCCATCTTCTATTGATGTAGGGCAAGAGAGCGATTGAAGTATAATGCATGCCACTCACGTGCCGAGTTTGTGGCTTGTTGAGATTTCTGTCCACATTGATCGCGTAATGATTCGATTAAAGACGAAAGGGAATCTGCTTAATTCGTAGTTCACAATGTTTATTTTCTTTCATGTTTTATATCTTATATCTTCTATCTTCTATCGGATTTTGTTGAATTTTTTTTTTTGTTGTACTTATGGGGTCATGTGGATGGACATAGGCTACAATTAATAGGTGGCGCTGCTGACGAGTTTTTTTTGGTTATAATTCACAAGCATTTTATGGTTATGGTTATTGTTATTGTATTTTTCTTATCTTTTATCAAAAACTGAGTAAGCCGTGTTAATATATTTAAAAATTAATTATATAAACTGAGTTTTAATTTCGGTATAACGGTACGGTACCGATACCAGTACCGGTACTGGTCAATATAAAAATTCATGAAAAAAGCAGAAAATTATTACTATTGCCAACGTTTCAAAAACTATAATTAATTAATTAATAACATACTATTTACATTTTTTAAATAAACTATTTTTTATTCAAGAGTAAGGAAATACAAACATAATGTTCAATACGAAACTGTTCAAAACTAAACTGGAAATTCTATATGGTGGCTTGTCGGGGACGGAATCTTCACATTAATGATGATGTGCCGAGCAATTTTAAGGTTACCCCATCGAAACATTCACCTCACGTTTAGGGTATTTGGTTTTATAAATAAAAATTTAGTTGGATTGAACTGTATAGTTGCTATATGATTTGCGATTTCGTGTGTGTTACCGAAGTTAATGTTTTCTTTTTTTTTGCTTCAACTCTTATTCACAGAGACCTTTTTCAAACTCCAACCGCAAATACGATATATCGAAATTCACGTTCACCGTTAATAAATCTATAGGCTGCGGCTTATGATGTACGACCATATTTAACCATTTAATGTGTCACTCTGTATTGTACCATTAAAAGTTATCTATCTATCTATATATATAAAATTCTTTGTCCGCATTCACTGACTGACTGACTGACTGACTGACTCACTGATCATTGCACAGCCCAAACCATAAGACCATAAGACCTCTAGTATAATATACAATAATGTTTTATTGTCATCGGATCCATAAGTGCAACTCCAATCTAAGGTTACTTCGATGAAAATTGATTTTCAAGATTTGAACATGACACACAAAGATTTCCACAATCAAAAAACAAAACGAGAGCGTAACCATTACGCGCGGTTGAAGTAAAACTTCGTTGACTGCCTTTATTAGCCATTTTATGTCTTGAAAGGCATTTGAGGAGGATTTCGAACCGAACTTTTTAGTTATAAAATAAAACAAGCATCATATTATGTTTCAAAGCTAATTAAATAAAATTAATTCAAAATACGATCCATTTAACTGAATACAACGTTTGGAACGCTCAACCAATTTATCTATAGACTTTATAAACTCGATTTTTGGGATGTTCTTTAGCACCTGTGTCTGGAATGTCATCGTAAAAATCTCCTTTCAGTGCAGTTTTAATTTTTGGAAAGAGAAAATAATACGGAAGGTAGTCGATAAGACAAATCTGTTTGTTTCACCAAAAATTCACTGACATTCATTCATCATTTAACGGATGTAGAACAAAACGTGCACACACCTTTCTTTTACCCAAAAATATTCAGTTAATATTTTGTAGATTGTACAATAAGATGAATTTAATTCTTTTGACAGCATTCTCACAGTGAAATTTGCATCGATAGCGATTATTTTACTTACTTTATCCACTAACTTAAGACGATTATATGCTTTATCATTAAAATCATCACGATTATTTTTAAATCGTGTAAACCACGTGTAAACTCGACTCATACCATCATTATCATACACTTTTTTTAACAACTCGTAAGTCTCAGCAAATTTTTTACCGAGTTTAAAAAAAAAAATTTTTTATTTGCTTTTTGTTCCATTATGTTTTTACTACATAACTCCAAAAACTGATGTTATTAAAAGGTGTATCATTTTGTAACCTGTCAAACGATTAGCATGAACTTAACTGCTTTCGAAAGAAGTAAAATGTACCTTTCTAACACTGCCAACATTTATTAGATGGCGCTTTTTGTTCTATAATTTAAATTAAAAGTTCCATTATTTTTAGATCAAACCTTGAATGTAAGCAATTGTTTGATTAAATATTTGGGGTACGAGTATATCCGTATATAGATTTTTAAAGAAAATACCATTAAATGTTTAAATCGCTTCGAATACAAAGCATTGCCGGATTCAAGTGAAGTCAATAAGCAAATACCAGCTCAATATTTTTGCGGTCGGTCGACTATGAATTTGATTCTATTCCTTCGCATAGTGGGTGGCTCCCAGACGGAGTCAATTATTTATTTATTTATTTTGTTGTTTGTCATTCGACTTATAAAAGAGCAACCTACTTTGCTAAACAATTGCATTCGCTACGAGAACAACAAAAAACGACAGCAATATGCAAATGTATTAAAGGCAACATGATATCTGCTTTTCACAACCCTTCCCATCCCTATGTGGGTGCGCAATGGCCAACTAAAATACGAATCTACTTGCATGAACATGCTATGACATCAAATGAAACTGAAGTTGAATAGAGCGGGCCAGGGAAGTTCAACAGAACAGATCGCAGACGACAAACGACAAAGGCAACTTTAATCATGTAGCGATTGTTTTTGTTCGTGCCAATGAAACTGATGCCGCGACTAAAAAATTGAGACATCAAACAAACCAGATCAGATCCCACACATAATGCAAAGGAGCAACAAAAACTACTTGCACCATACAATATCGCTTGGGGCCACAATTTACGAACAGCGTCGACGGTGGGTCCGATGATCTATTAAATTTATAGCAAGTCGAAAACAAGCAAAAGTGTAGTCAATGACAAGAGACCTAAAATGAAGATTGTCTGCCTGATCACAAGTTCCGCTCAAATACATTTTCTATGCAATCTTCTATATATCAGGATATATTCATAATATACTCATAGTATGGCACCGACACTGAGAAAATTTTATCTTTTGTAGAACCGAAGCTTTCGCACTCTTCACATGCACTTAAAAATAGACTGATTGAATTTAGCCAAATAAGTTGGGATATTTAAAAGATTTTCCTCATCATGTAGGAATGAAACGCATAGTCCGAAGCGTAAATTCATTTGAAATCTTCGTGCTATGTTTTAAGTGTTTAGCTCAGCAACAACAAATTTTTAGCTATAAAAAGTGGGCACTGAATTTCGGATGTACGTGTTACTTGCGAGGGGTATTATTGTAAACAAATTAAATTTATTTCTCAGCAAATAACCGAAGCTTATATACCCTTTACAGTTGCCCTTTGCTGACCAACGCTGGATTTTAGTTCAGTTTTTCAATTTTAGAAACGTTGCTAAGAATAACAAATTTCAATATAATAAAATGTATACCTACGTATTTGGTACGATTTGCGTCTTTTTGCTGTTGTGAATGGAAACAGCGATGGGGAGAACTCTTGTGGGTACGAATTATAATTTGCTATTTTTTATGTCTGCATAACAATAGACATATCGATTTTTAGTAATTTAGAAGCACGCTCCTAAATTAGTATACCATTTACACATAGTGTGAAATGGTATTATCAGTTTTTCTGAAAGTTTGTTACGCATTAAAGTAGGCATCATAGATACCTTAAAGTATATATATTCTTAACCAGCTCGACGAGACGAGTCGGTCTAGCCGCCTGTCCGTCTGTATGTTGTTGCGAATTTTTTGGAGACCAATTTTTATGCTATCCAGTTGAAAATTGGCATACACTTCTTTGTATTGCAGTTTAATAGAGTATGAAGATTGACCACTTTTTGGGGTAGCCCAAAAATAAATCAATATAAGCTTGAAATTCGATTTGATGGATTTTAGTGGACAACCGCTTCATATACGTATGAATATGGGCGTTTCCCGCCCACTTTTCGAGGTAGTCCCATACACTAACTCCCACAGCTCACTGTTATGCATTTGTATGAAAAACTTCATTATCAATTTGAAATTCGATATTGTGGTAGAGGTCGCTTCATACACTAATGTGCATGTACAGCCCACTAGTTTAGGTAGCCCCTATTTAAATCCGTCTCCACCGTGTGTATGATATTAGAGCTTCGGCTCAACATTTTGGCTTATTTTATGACAATTTGCCTCGGACACGATCCCCACTTGATGTCTAAAAACGATCACCGCAATACAGGAAATGCAATTTATATGACAGTGCTGCTCAAAAAGGCATCCTGTGACATCTATTATAGTTCTATTATATCTATTTATACATCTATTATATACATGCGAGGAAGCATGCGTTTTGTTGTGGTTTCGTAGTTAGTAGGAAAGTACGCGGTCTGGTCTTCATTTTCATACAACAGTCGGAAAATGTAGCACCAGATTTCGCTACTTAGCTAATTATCGATCAAAACACAAGTAATTTAATTAATCATGTTGTGATCCACGCGTCGAACGTGCTGGATGTGCGAATGGTAGGAGTACATCCAACATCGACTCGGACCACTACCTTCTGACAGCCAAAGTAGGCACCAGGCTCAGCATGGTGAATGTCGCACAACGAAAGCTGGACGTCAGAAAGCTATGTCTTTTCAGCCAGACTCTCCCAACTGTTCCGGGAGTCCTGTCCGGCTTCTGAAGATATATGTGTGCAGTGGTGACACATCGCCTACTTTATGGATACGACTGTCAAGGAGGTCTTTGGATACACCAGCCCTGTGACGAACCCTTGGTATGACGAGGAGTGTCGCCAAGCTACTGCAGAGAAAGACGTCGCTTACAAAAGAAATTCGGTACTCGGGACCAACTCGAACTGGTAGTGTGCGTTATAGTGAGAAATGGAGAGGAGTTAAGGAACAAGAAAGCTGAAGAATAACAAAGCGGCAGGCTCCGATGACCGGTGGGGAAGAGTTGGTAAGGCGTATGAATGAGTGTTCTTTGACTTATCTTAAAGAAAGGAGACCCCGCTATCTGCGCAAGTTACAGTGGAATAAGTCTCTTTTCATTTTCACTCCTTCACAAATTTTCACTCCACGGCAAATCCTGGAAAAGAACAGTCAGTGCAACAGACACACACCCCCTATTTGTCGATTGTAAGGCCGCTTTCGACACGCCAATAGGAACGAAGGTCTTCAACGCCCTATATGAACTTGGTATCCCAGCAAAGATCGATCGTCTTGAAAAGAACCTATCCGAACCGTTTGATACCAAGAGAGGTTTTCGGCAGGGTGATGCTTTATCCTGCGTCTTTTTTAATCTCTTGATGGAGCACATCCTACGCTAATGCCCATACATAGAACGGTCGGGCACGATTTTCTATGAGGAAGTGATGACATTGACATCATCGGTACGAACGAACGACGAGCAGGGGGTTTTCTGAGATTGAGAAACCTTCACGTCTTGTAGGTCTAGCGGTGAACGAGGAAAAGATGAAGAACTTGATGTCCACTTGCAGGCCATCAGCGCGTCTTGGACGGTCTGTGAGTATGGAGAATTACAACTTCAATGTTGTAGAAAACTACGTATATCTGGGAAGAGAAATCACCAGCGACAACAACTTCAGCCTAGAGATCAGACGAAAAATCACGCTTGCTAATCGCTACTTTGGGCCCAGCAAGCAAATTAGAAGTAGAGCACTCTCTCGAAGTACGAAGTTAAAAATTTATAGAACACTGATAATCCCGGTCGTGCTGTATAGCGCAGAAGCATGGAGTCTGGCATCACCAAATCAGCGTCTTTAGAAGTATTCTAATGAAAGATTCTTCGTAGGATTTATGGTGCCCTTAGAGTTGGCGTCGAATTTAGGACCCTTATGAATCACAAGCGTAAATCATGGTCCTTAAATCCTTAAAAATAAAATAAATAAAAATGAATCACAAGCTGTATGCGCCGTATGATGAGGTTGACATAGTTCAGTGCATTAAATTCCAGCGGCTTCACTACGCTGGTCACCTCATCCGGATGAACCCCTAAGCTCCAGCACTAAAGGTATACGACGGAAATCTGAACTTGATTGGTGGACGACGTCAGAGAGGACGTCCGAACTTAAGATGCAAAGATCATGTCTATGATGATCGGAAGAAGCTTCAGATTGCCAGAGACTGGCGTCGACGCGCACTAAACGACACCGAATGGTGTTATGTTAACAGATAGATAGTTGTAGAGCCACCTAAGTAAGTAAGTAAGTTTCCCTCTTGTGGTGGTACTTATCAAAATTGGATGAATTTTTCACAAACACACATGTATACATGTATATGTGTGTGTTTGTGAAACATTCATGCAGCAAGTGGCAGGCCTCGCGTGCTATGAGCTTATAAAATGGCCTATATCTTTTAAACAAAATCAAATGAAGGGCAAGAAATCTACTTTTCTTAAGATTAGTTTAAAAAAAAATCGATCATAGCATAATTTGTCAAAAATCGAAAAATATTTTTCATTATTAAATTTAATAAAAAAAATGTTAATTTTATAACAATTTAATTAATACAGTTTTATAGCCCAGAAAAGAGCTTTTCAAAATATATATTGTTTTTTAAAATTGCAATATTCTATTGGGAATTATCTACTCTTGAACGTACTTGCGCATAGTGAAAATCGAAATATTCGAGCCCCTGTAAATAGACAACCCGTCATGTAATATCCTTAAAACTAATTTTTTCATATTTAATGACCAATAGTGCCACCATATATAAAAACTTCAAATTGATTTGGAACATTTTTATTTTTCACCTGGTACACTTCATGAATAATGCCTCATTTGGCAGTCAGGTCAAGCATTTTTATGTATGTATACTAAAATGAAGCATTCCAACATCAATTGAATTGCAACGCAGGCCAATCTCATATGATAATCATGAGCAAAGCTTTCTGGTTCGCATATTTGCTCACGGAAATGATGAAAATTGCTAAGGGTTTTCTTCTTTTTCACTGATAAAACTATGGTTTATTTAAACCTCTCGCGCCGATAAAGTTTGTGCTATTTCCTGAACTGCTCTAAAGCATGTAGTAGCAAATAATTGAGCATATTATTCGTGTACAATATGGCCATAATCAATGTTACATTATTTTACTTAATGTAATTCAGAAATGAAATCACATATGTATGTGTGGATTTTAGATCTAATTTCATTTCCACCGTTTCGCACAAAAACCGGACCAGCTTTACTAAATAAAAATCTATGTGGTTGTTATTTTTGTTGCAGAGAAATTGTTGTCTTTCGTTAAATTAATATTCATTAATTATATAAGCTGTAATTAATGTAACTAAGAATACAGTAAAGTTATAAACACATGAGAGAACGATACTAAAATATATACCAACCATTATTCGAGTGGGCTCGACTTCGAGACATCCTTTAAGGCTCTTTCTACCCGTATAAACCATAGATTTCCATGGGGTATATATTCTATAGTGGTCTTATATGAAACTATGTAGGATATCTTAATTTGATTGATTAATTGACATAAGATATACAAAATTTAACATTTCTATTCTATTTAACAACAAAAATTTCATACAAAAATGAAGTTTTATTTGAGAGCCGTCTCTGCCTATAGAGGTTTGATCTAGCCCTATGCGCAAAATCTTCTTAGGATTGACGTAAAATACACCGAATCTGTAGTTTCTAGCTTACTTAACAAAAAAAAAAAAAAGAAGAATTCATACAAACATTTAAAAAATGGGAGCAGGGTTGTATTGGGGCAGCCCTTGTAATAGCTGCACGTTCATTTTATACACTTTATCTTAAAAAGGAAGATGAGAGTGTTAGTATTTAAATTTTAATCTCATATAGTTTTCTACATCACGACGCTTAAATAGACGGACGAACAGACGGACATGTTTATGACGAATTGAATTAATTCACTATTTGCACAAACTTGATATATTAATTAGATATTTTTACCCTATGGATAGAGAGTATACAAAGTTTTTTACTTTTGAATTCCCATGTTCCAAGCCAACTGAATTGAAATGTATTCAATTTCAAAGAAACCAGAATAATCAAATCGAATTCGAAAAAATTTTGTGAATGTGAGAATGGGAATAGGGCAGTGTAACCAGAATTTTTACAGAGATGTATATTAGATCAATTTATATAAGCTCGAAATAATTTCAAAAAAGTCTCGTCTTTGTAACGATGCACTATTTATTACAAGTTACAAAATATTTAATCGTTTGGTCACAGTAGTTAAGTAAAATCTGGGTTTTGGTTTAGTTTAGTATTTTACCAAATCTGTCTATTTTTAGATAAATCGTAGGACACATGTTACTTAGTTTCTTGCGCACTACGAGTATAATCCAACAAAATGTTTCCTTTAATCGTCGCATGATTGAAAAAAAAAACAGAATATTTAAATGGAGAGTCCGATCAGATTGCTGCGTTAGACTCGTTTTGGCGCCTAGAAAATATAAAATATAATTTGTCACTTACGGGCCGCATTACACCTTGGGGGTGGTTACATTCAATATTTTATTTTTTGAACTATTAAAAGCTAACACTTTAATTTGCCCATCGGGCAGGTGGGCTTCCGCCACTTGGTCTTGCATTGCCGGCGCCCAAGTTCATCGCAATTCAGGTGTGTTCTAGACCAAATCGGCAACGAAAAATTTTTAAAGTATAAATTGTGTCAAAGTTTTTGTATTGCTGTGAGTAATTGTAACATAGTATTGCTCTCAGGTAAAACAAATGCAATAGGTTATGAATCGTCGTCCAATCTTAACGGTGATCCTTTCAAGCCAATTGATAAAGTGGCTGTTAACAAAAACCAATTGCTCTAAAATAATAAAACGATTGGTTAATTATTTCAACATTACCGTTTAATTTATTTTATTTTGTTTTTCTCTGTTCTGGAATAGACATTTATAAAGTGTGGTCACATATAATAAAATATGAATAGTTTTGATGACAATTTGTAGTTAAAAATGGCAAACAGCACGTGTAAATAAATAATCCTAAAGAAAACAACGTTATAAAATATTAACACAGTTTTTAATTGGAAATACATACATACATATATAAACATATCGCCTTAATGAGATTAGAAATTTTGCCTAAGTACATTTAATGTAATTTGTAATGCTAGCAAATATTTTTGAGTTTCAGAGAATTCACTTAGAAATACTTACATAAAGTTGAGTGAGTCGAGTAAAGTAAGTAGTAAAAGCTAAACAGATCGATACTTCACACATCAATATGTTGATTTCTTGTTAATTCATTAAGATTCCTATATGTTTTCATTGTAACACTAAGCAAAATACTGTTTGAGCAAATTTCATTAAAGTTTACAGCTTAAGTTGCGAGAATTTTCATAACTAGATCTAAGATACATACAAGCTAATTCAATTAGGCCTAAAATAATAATCTATGCTTATTTCGCGGTAAACGCGGCCGAAATTCATAAAAATATTATTTAAAAAAAAAAAAAAAAACATAAATAACAAAGCGATCCACTGATCTATCCATCGTTCGATGGCATACTCTTATTATACAACGGTCACTCTTGCCGAGCAAGTAACCTAAGTCGAAAATAAATTAAAACTTATTTACTTAAAGATTGTATATTGTAATAATGCTATGTATAGAATGGATTGGAGAGTAAGGTGAAATTGCAAATGAAATCTTGGAACAAAATCTGTCGAATAAAATATCCGGGGTTTATGATCAAGTCTACTGAATGGAACTTTTGAATAAACATATTATGATAAAAGGAGAGAGCAGCAATGATACAAGTGAGGTATAGATAGGAAATTGTGCTAAAATTTATACTAATACGAGTACATAGGTGCTAAAAGTGAATGCGAGTATGTATACATTATCGTTATACAATTGTTCTGGCGGACATTTCGTGTGCAGTTCGAGTTAAAAATTGTCGCTAAAACTGTTCAGTTTCTAATACTGCTACTGTTCTGTTCTGTTCTGTTCTGTTCTATTCTGCTGTAATTGTCATGGGGAGGAACTTGCGTTGGTTTCTTCGAATGTCGAAAGCCTTATCTAATCATAGCAGATTGTGCGGACAATGAGTGGAAGGATTATGTGGGAAAATCGGAACTTAAAAGCTAAATTTGGATGACGATGCTATAGTCAACAAAGATGCGGCGATTACTATATTATATATTGTAATAAAATTCTTTCGGAACTGTACGATTGCCTGGAAGGCTTCTCTACACCTCGAATGTGCTTAATGATAAAATTTCACATAAATATAATAAAATACATATGTATACAGATGCAGGAGAAAGGTGATGCAGGAGACAATAATATGAGTATTTCCCATATTAATGCAACGGGGGCGGCGTTCGATCCGGCGATTTTGGTCTAAGGAAATTCTTGGGCACGTGCTTTTCGAAGAAATCCGTCTGCAGCAATTCGTTTTGCTGGCGCCGCAGTTGCTGCTTGCGCCGTCGACCGTTCAGCAGCGCCGAACGCCCTTGTTCAAGAAAACTTAGGTCGCCATAGAGCGGATTGTCGATAATGTTCGCCAGCGCCTCTGTTGCATTTCGTCGCCACACACCTAGCGGACATTTGGTTGCAGCACGCCAATCAGGAAGACGTACACCTAGTCGACGACACTCGTGCGCGTATGCCGCAAAACTATCGCAATGGCACATGCCACTCGGACACTCACAGACATCCATCTTGCATGACTCCACGTAATTATTGGGATTAAGCCTATTATCACAGTTGCCGAATACTTGTGACTCACGCAGAGGCCGACAATAGGCGTTTGACTTACGCTGCTTGCATGTCGGTACTCCCGCGATGTTCTCCTTGCGTCGCGTGCACGATTTGGGTCCTCCCACTTTCCATGAGTTGGCGAAACGCCAGACCTCACGCTCTGAATGATTGGTACCGTCGCGACTGGTGAGGTCGTCGCGACCGATTCCATTGTAATTGCCGCATAGACCACACAGCTTACTCTTGTATGAGGCAGGCACTTGGATCTGTAGAAAATTGTTACCGTCCCATTCAATGCCGATGCCATGCTCAGTGCGCAGCATAACACCGCCCTCTAGTTGCAACCGTTCGATACTGACAATCGACCCCTGGCTGTAGGGTAGCGTCACGCGGGTGCCATTGACCTTAACACGCATTTTTTGGCCGAGATTGACGCGCATGCCTCTCAGTTTAAGTGTGACTGTTTTGGGCCACGACGAACGCTTTGTACCACGACCATCATTTGTCAGGCGTATTGAAAAGGAGTGGTCGCGACAATCGGCAGCCAGTAGATACTTGCATGAGCCTTGAAAACTGAAGAATTTTCCGTCGAAGGTCTTGAAATGCGGATCGCCAAATACGGTACACGTGCCCGCGGTCTCAATACATTTGGGACAGCACTCGCCGGTCGGTATCTTTAGCTCTTCATTAGATCGACATTTGACGGCGTGGCATCGCATCTCGGAGCAACGTATGTTGCCCGCAGTACAGCGACAGGAACGACAGGGGCCCATATTCCATGTTTCGTTGGCCGAATATTCGATGCCGTTTAGTGTGCATTCGCTACGCACCTCGGCCGATATACAACGCGGACAGCAGCCGTCCATTTCCTGAAACTCCGGTGCACACTCAAGTATTGGGCAGGTGCTGCGCTGGCAGACGGATGTGCCATTGATACATGTGCAGTTGGTACACCGATCTGGCGTGAATTGCGTCTTGTCATAATAAAGTTTGTTGTTGAAAATGCATTTGCCTGGAAATAAATAGAAAATGGAGTTCGCGAGGTTAATGAAATCAATTCTATTGGACGATAATTGCTCGTTAACTCACCAGTAACTGGCATGAATTCACGACGCTCGGTACACCGTGGGCAGCATTCGTCCTGTTGCTGAACTTGCTTTGACATAGGGCACTGTAGAATGGGGCAAGTCTTTTTAGCGCAAGTAAGACTATTCTCAATGCACTGGCAAACCAAACAGCGATCGTCGATCGAGGCCACGACTTCTTGGCCTTCAGCTACAATTTGCCCATTGATCTTACAGCCTGGAATAATTTCGAAAAAGACAGTTAGTAGTTATTTATTAAATCTCTATTGGCAACTTAAGCCCGTGTGGGCTTAGCTGATAAATGGTGTTGTGAGCTCAATGCGACAGAGAACAATGACAAAAGTGACAGTCACTTCGCCTATGTATGTATGTATATATTTGCCTGTATATATTTCCATCAAATTTATCTATGTACTTACATATATCATAATGCGATGAAAACGAGTTAACTTAATAATATCGCCAAAATATGTCGTACAAATATTTACTTGTCCATACAAATAAATTCGTGTGTATTTGTATTTCGGATATTGGCATTCATTCGAACAAAGTGCGAAGTGACGGTGATTTGATATCAGCTAAATAAACAGACGATGAATCGCTATTTTTATGAGCGCAATACATGACATTGTCGCCTTAATAGACAATTTAAAGCTCATAAATAAACAAATCACAAAGTCCGACAACACAATAAAAGTTCGCATATGACCGACCATCTGTTCTTTTAGTGTGAGCATCGATACTTTCTAGCAGTGTGGAAAACTATATCGGCATTTGAAAAAAGAAAACAATCTGAGCTCGCTTGGATCTTTCGGTCTTTCGATACGCGATTATGAGGAATTAGCAGCGCTTTGGAGGCTACTGATATGATGCCAAGCACCAAACTTAGTGATCCCTCAGTGTTAATGCCGATGTCGACATCTTTTGTGTTAATTTTGGATAATGATCTCACGTCTATTACTCCATCAGACTGATTCGAATTGAATTAAATGAGTGGCAATTTGATTATTGTTCGATTATTTAGATGTATATTAACTTATATGTAGGACAAGTACCACAATTAGTGCTTCTCATTAATATGAATCTGATATTGTTTTAACAGTATTTCATTGGCCCATACTTGTATATTAAGTCGCACAGCTAACTACTCAACAGATGGATGTATCAGGTACTTAGTTTGGCTGAGCATAGGTGTAAAGGTCTCTGAACCATAGATTTGTATGGGGGCTAATCAATAATGGACCGATCTGAAATATACTCGTATGTGATTAAATTATCACACAAATTTCAGAGTAAAATCTATCTACATAAAATTTGGTGTTTGTAGCTTACTTACAATACAATATCATCAAAAATCAGTAGTAAGGGAATATTTGTATTCACCATATAATGGGACCGGCATACTTTTTCCATATACTTTTCCGGATTACAAGAGTGCCAATATCCAACTTTGAATATATCTTCAATAGTCTCAGATGTTCAAAACGCCACATGGACAAACGGATATGATGTTGATCAAGAATAAATGTATTTTTATGTGGTGTACTACGTCGAATTTAGCCTGTTAATTTAATTTTGGGTTATGTGGGTTATGCCACATAAGTAGCATAAAAGCCTACATACCGAATTTTTAGTTCTTATTGAAACAGTTTTCCATTTGAAACACTAAAATGGCTTTTTAGCACAGTGGGTGTGGCAAGTACATTGGGCCAATTACAAAGTCTTTGCCGGTTTTTATTTCAAGCTTTAATGTGCAGTAATAAAAAAATATTCCAGATAAAAACAAATAACTGGGCGGAGGAGTATCCCAAAATGTAGGCAAGACATATTGACTTGGAGATATTAAACATTTACTCTTCCCAGAAATTTTTAAAACAATTTGATTAAAACTGTGTAACTTTTAGCGGAATTAACATTCATTAAAAATATCAAATTTGACACATATAATTTAATTTGAAAACTTTTACAGCCTTGTTGAAGGATTTTTGGCCCGCCACAGCTTTTTCGATAACAATGTGTTGGCGTGGTAACCGCCTAAGCATCGCTACTCGTGCAAACTCCATTTTCGAGCAAAAATAGTAATCGAATATATCGCTGATAAAACGTTGTCAATATCATCGGACGGACAGACAACTTTTTCTTACGAGTTAAAGAGGCGTGGTACAAAAATAAATGCCTATAATGTTTTCCTCATTGATAGTAACACGCTGAAAGAGGCTTAATGGAGGGAAGGCGTGTAAATTGTATTTTATTTGTATTTTTTGTAAAATTTGAGTCGACATACTCGTAAAAGTATGAAGAGTCTGCATAAGCAATGGGGGAGGGTAATTCGAAGCTCACGATTGCAACATTCTTATATGCTTAACTGTTGAACAAAGAAAATTGCTTGCAATGAGTGAAGGGAAATCTAAAACAAAAATCTCCTAATAGATCCCCTCACAGTTTATATCAAGTACTTAAGACTGTGCGGAAAATTGAAATGGTTAATTCACTTTTTCAATAAATTTTTAATTTAATTTTAATTATCGATTTAAGTGGTTACCTACCCTGACATCTTGGGCAGCATTCTCCTGGTGGAGGAGCTGCCAGTTGGCTGTCGTCGCACTGTGAATAGCACTTAATCGTAGTCTCGGTGATCACGCTAGCGATGCACTTGTACGACCGACAGGGATCCTCCGGGTCAGACCATTCAGCACCGCTGGCATATGGCACACCGCGAAAGAAGCAACCTGATAAATATGGAATTAATATTGAGCTGGTTACATTTCTGTGTGATTAAGTCAAAATAATTAGCTTACCTTTGCACCTCCGGCAACATGTATCCGATGACTTTGAGTCTAGCAGGTAGCAGTCATCTATAGATGGGCAGCTTTTATCGCAGTTCACAAAACCGTTCTGTTAGTGCAAGAGTGTAAGCAAATTTTATTATATTTATAATCTCAATATAGTAATCGATAATTTTATTTCACTCTTTTGCACCTGACAGAGTCTGTTATATTTAATTTGTTAATTTAACAGTGACTACTATTTATTTGCAATATTTGTCGGCTACTCAAATAAAATGCAGCAGTTCGCTATCTTTTGGCTTTGCCACATTTTTAAATTTATTTTATTTGGCACAGAGATTTTTAATCAAGAAGAAACAAATATAGAAGCAAATGCGCTCAGAGTTCGAGTCTGGAAAATTTTACATGCTGATGTAATATGACTTTGAGCAGTGCCTTTACTTCGTTCCGCCGTTTTCTGCACCATAATATCGTATGTAGTTTTTCAACTCGGGTTTCAGTATTCCATTGCTAAATCGATTGTGCATTGTTAAATTGTTAGGGGCGCGATCCAGATTTGTTGAAACTATATAAAAACAACATAGTTGTTTTTTTAAATTTTATTTCGAATTGTTAACGACATGTTGACAGCAAACTGTATTCTAAATGGGATTGATGTCAATCATAATTCAAATTGTAGCAAGGTGAACCATGGTTTGGTTAACCCAAAGTAGCCTATGTGCTTCTTTATGAACATGAGAGTTGCGAAATTTCTTGTAATTTGGTATGGCATAACAGCTGAGCCTATTAATAAATCTCTACATCTATATAATAATTTGCTTTACACAACCACTAACCATAGAATGTACTATTACATAGAATGTAAATTACTATTCTCTACTTAGTGAGGCAACTCATGCTACTATTTTATAAAATTATAGTGTTGCAAAACACCATTTCCCTCATTCCCTATTTTTCATGTTTTTCAATAAAACCATGTAAAATAATCCAGGCATAATGATTGCGATCTAAATAGTGTCTTATAATTTAAATCAACTGACATGTTTTTTTTTTATTTTATGGCTTGCAGCCGACTTTTGGCCGGCCATTACGAGTTTTTGCTAGTTCCCTTCTAGTTCTCTGTGTGTAAACGGCTTACTACACTTATGTGTCTCATAAGTAAATATCTTTTAGTTTCGATTACATTCTTTCGCACTAATAAACACCAAACTAAATGTGTACCTGTGTGGTAAGTGTTTAAAAACTTTGTAAAGGTATTTTTTAAAGTCGAACTTTGTAAAGAAGGTTAGAGGTCAATGAGTTTAGTTTACTTTTCACAGTACATTTTGTTGTAAGAAAAAATGTTTATTTTTTCATAGTCTCATCAACTAAGCTGTTAATTGACTAGGTATGAATACCCCAAATTTTATTATATAGGATTCGAAGCAATAAATTAATTTCATGGTTTAAATGTTTGCCTGAATAAAATCAATTGAAAGTTTTATTAAAAATTATTGTACATATATCTTCATATATAAAATTCCCGTGTTCGTGAGTTCGTAATTTTTCTCCTTCAAAACCATATCTCACGATTCGAACGATGAATATGCGTAATTATTTCTTTGGTTTGTAATATTTTTTTAAGAAAAACCTCGAGATCGTCATTCCTCAGTAACTACTTGAGGCAGATGGATGAGATTTGGTACATATGTAAAAGGTACCGAGAATTTATAACCACTAGAAAAATGTGCGGTGCACAAATATAAGCGAAAAACAAAAGGGGCGTCGCAACGCAAAACGGATATGCTAGGTATTGACCCTTTGTCAGTTCGTCATTTTGTGGAGTGGATGTGGGCGCATACAACGTTGCGGTGCCAGCTAGTATATTTATATATAAACACATATCACAAATGACCAAGATTTATAAATTGAAGTTAATGGGTTAAACGCGTTGAGATCTTAGACAACTGCCAGCTGGCTTTAATTTTCAATTCGTCTATAAATCGCAGTGCCTTTATTGTTGTTGTTATTGTTAACTGCTGAAAACAAGCAAAATATTAAACTAATTTGTATGCAGTCAAGTTAGTCTCTGAGCCGACCAAACAAAGCAAAATACATATGTATGTACATATAATGTTCAAGCAGAATTCTTGCTTCGAAAACTAGATTGGATCTTAAAATGGATTTTGCGCGCCATCGTCATTGCCGTCTTAACGACAAATTGTTGATTATTATTAATGTCGATTAAGATATACATAGATACATATACTCATATATGTATAGAAGTATGGACATACATAGTTATATATTTTTAAAAGATCATTTGGTTCAGTTTGAGCAGTGCATTTAAGGAAAACTTTATTTGCTACAATATTTATAGTGAATTTATTTTCACTACGAAATGATCTTTCAGCGATTGTTTGATTCAAATTCTTGAGATCTTTCTAATAAAAAACCGGTATAAAAATCCACAAAGAAAGCAAACAAATTGTGATACTTCAACTCACTCACACAGCAACAAATATCTTCAGAGTTATAAAGGGGGACAAACGAAGCGCTGCAATGGGAACGAAGTGGCTTCGTTGTTTACAGCTAAAAACGGCGGTCACGACCGTCAAAAACCGTCATATCAAACTGAAGAGAGTGGTAGCGAAACAGTTCGAAAGACGGCGAAGTTGTTTAGACAAAAGAGCTTAGATTGTTGTATTAAAGCGAACTCTGGACATCGTACAAGAATGTACGGATATTCATATACAACACAGATATGTATGTGTGTGCGAATAAGTATCTGTGTGTGTGTGGATATGCCACAGTGGCAGAACCACATTTGCAAACGGCCTCCAACGACCTTGCATCTAACAAATCGCGATCAGTTGCCGGACTACTGCTTAAAATCGCTCTCTTCACTATTCTATTCATCGAGCAGAAACTAGCCGGCCATAACTAAGTTGAAGCATGTCGACTATCGAGCAAATGTCTGGAAACAAATTGAGCATGTCTAAAATTCTAACGCAAATACGTATGTACATAGTATGTAGGTATATCTTATTGTATATACTTACCTATGTAGTAGGTCGTAGAGAACTCAATCTCTCGTACCAAATCTGCATATCGAGTTTCAATATGATTGCTCAAGAAACAAAATAAAATAAAAATGGGTCTGGTACTCAGATTTTTTAATTTAAATCATTTGGCAGACTCAGAGTGTGTAGCTCTAAACTAAGTTTCAAATCGAACATGGCTAGATCTACTATTCCTGAGTTTGTTAACGCGAGTCTAAATATCCATAGTTGAAGTCTTAATATATTATACCTCGAAGATTTCGTTGTTCAAACAGACGGTTAGACAGACAGACAGACAGACGGTCATTTCTATATAGATTCGACTTTTGATGATGACCAAGCATTCTTTTAGCTGTTACATACATTTGAACAAACGAAATATAAACATTTAACGTATGTATGGGTACAGAATATAAATATACTGAGGCATTTTAATGTTACGTTTAAATCATAAACTATTCTACATTTCCTCAGCATAATTTCCTCATAAAAAATATATATGAGATAACATTTTCTCTTGTTTGTCCTTTGTGCTCGTGAAGAGTTTTTGAGATAATATTCGACTTAATAAAATTTTCCAACACATTTCACCCACAAGTGCTGAAAGCGCAAATTAAAGAACGAATAAAATTTACTTTTTATATACTCGTAGTATATACTTGTAGTATGTACGCTTGTACATACATATGTGTGTATTTCTGTGTTTTCCTATGAGCATTGTGTTTACAGAATTTTATAAGTGGGTTTGTTTATTTTTGGTCCTCTGAAGAGTGTTCTTTGAAAGTGGTTGTGTAATGAAACTACTCTATGTATTTGCATATTTGTATTATAATATATATATATATATTTTATATATAATACAATATACATATATTCGAATTAGCCACATCGATCCCTCGACTTAAGAGCGCGCCAATTAGATTAATAAAGGGAGAAGAGTCGAATCACTTCTATATGATTTGCTGTAGCCTTTCAAATTTTAATGTAATATCCCTTTGTAATTAATCAGTTTCTGAAGAGGATTGGCCTGAAACCGCACAAGAATGATCTGATGAAAAAAGGAGATACACAAAAATTAAATTCGTTCAACACATATTGTGAACTTTTGATGACTTTGCACAATTTTTACACGACATGAAACACGTAAGACTAGACAACATTCAGTTTAACAATAGTTCTACGTTCCAATACCAGTACAGTGCACAGTGATTCGAAAGTATTCATAATATTGAATAGCTGTAAAGTTCTGTGGGATTTGTATTCGACATCTGGAAGTTAAAGATTGTGATTTGAGTCCAACTACGGTCATGGATGTTTTCAATTGGAGTTTAATTGAAATTAGGTAATGTGACCCATTTACTACATTGAGTTGATGGTATTATACCGATCTTACGATACATATTGTATATTTTTTTTTTTTTTTTATATAAGTACTAGTATTAGAAATTTAGTATTAGACATTGACTAGAAGGTGGCAGTTAGCAAATACATTCAATGAATTTACTGCAGGAAATTTTATACAGATAGTAATTATAAGATTGATCATGTTCTATATTAATCGGATTATCATTTGTTCTGTGATGTTCAATCGCTATTGACGTAATGCTTATTAGATGATTACACAAATAAATTTGAATTAAACATGCTGTGAGAGCTCCCCAGCTGGGTTTGTTGAGCTGTCAAAATGTAACATAGCGAAGGAAGCATCGGAAACACCATAAAGTATATGTAAGTCCACGTTCTGAGAGAATAAATTTTCCGTCTATAGAAAACTTAGATAAACGATACTGCTATTAGAGTAACTTAAAATTCCATAACTTGCAACTATTTAATGGTAAAACACCAATTCAGTTGTCCTTTTTTACGACATTTTTTTGTTTTATAATTTATAGTAAGCACAGCTTTGCCTAAAATATTTATTAGCATACTATGTAAAACAGTTTGTAGAAAGAAACATTTGAAGGAAAATACAGCTATATCCTTAAAATTCACGTTTTTCAAGGTAAACCAGCTGAAAAAATGTATTACTACGTGAAGAGGGTATAATATAGTCGATGATCTCGGCTAAGGCCCTTTCTTGTCTTTCGTTTTAGATTCAATATTTTTTTATGGTATATGGCTCAATTAAATTCCACAAGGTATAAAATTAAAAATCCAACAACATCGAAAACAAAATTCCAATTTTGCCTCTTGAGTTTGCGCTTTTAATTAGCTATTAATCAAGATAAGGGCACTGCTATTTAACTATCAAAGTTACATTACCATGTACTACTATCAGGCCCACTTGTAAATTAACAATTTTAACTCAATTATGTATGTAGAAATGGGTCAAAATTGAGCTGCAAGATTTGAACATAATGCACAAACTCAGAATAAATATCAAAACTGAAGTCATATTAGGAACCACTTTGAGTTTATTCTTTTTCTTTTTTCACTCTTTACATATAGTGTGAACAGTTCACCAAGTAATGTCCGCCTGTCCTGTGTGTGGCAATGGAAACTAATCCTATTTGTTGAGATATCCATTTAAAAGACGTAATGAAAGTTTCACAGCCACAATTATAACATGTGTATTTCAAATGTGCATATACAAAATCAGTTTAGATCATATCACAATTATATTAAAAAATACTTAACAGTCTATTTGTAGATGTAAGTGAAAAGTATTAAAACTTCGGTTTCACTGAAGATATTATTCTCTCTGGTTCATTTTAACATTTATTAACTAACACATCTGAGTTCATTGTGCGGCGAATGCGAATACGATTGTTGGATTGAGTCGGGTATTGTGGAGAATTTTATAGAGAGGTGGCGCCAACCATCGAGTTTTTTGGTTACGCCCACTTGACGAAAAAACTTCGACAACAATAAATGCATTAATAATTTAAGTCGATGAGCTTACGCGCGCGCGCCCAATCTTTCACATTGTAGTTGCTGTTGCAGTTGTGGTTGCTGTTGCCGGTATCTCTTTATATGGTAACATATACATACATACATACTTCAGATACATATAGTATACATAAGTGGATAAATTAGAACACCGCAGAAGCAAAAGCGTTTAGCGGTGCTTAGCTATAAACGTTTCGATTTTCGCTGATCTCCTATAAATCGAGACAGTCTGGCAACGCTGCAAGATCACTCTCTTTCGCTCTCTTTCTCTTTTACATTTGATATGCTTTTGATGTCTTGTCTATACGTGTCTTGTTTGTTGTTGGCCTATCTAAAAATTGGCTAACTCAGTTAACCTGGCCCGTTCGCTAGCTAGTCGGGCTTACTTTAGGCGGCGGGGTCGTTAGCAGCAACGACGGCGAATAAAGCGGCGCCAAAGTTTGTCAAGCGATCGGATCTTTTTGTGGTTTACGATTGTCATACAAAATCCGAGAGGAAAAACAAAAAAAAAAACTCGTTTGACGACCTTGGATCATAAAAATTCAATATGTATAAAAAATAAAAAAAATTAAAAAAATTAAATAAATTAAAAACACAAGAACAACGAATAATACTATATTAAAAAACAAAATAAAATATTAATAAAATAAATAAGAGTATTTTTATTTGTTACAATTGTTTGTGCTAACGTTTACATTTTTTTATATAATTCATCGTAAATAAAAGAAGATTTGAAATACTAAGCCAAGTTGATATTTTTGTTAACATTTTTGCTTCTAAACTTTGACTTTCAAATTTCTCATTAGCATTGGATACAAAATAAAAAAAACATAGTTTTAGATTTTTCAAATTGATGTGCTTTTTTTTTGTAGATAATGTTACTGAAAGCTAAGCTACTGCTATATGATTTGCTATAGCCTTTCAAATTTTAATGTAATATCCCTTTGTAATTAATCAGTTTCTGAAGAGGACTGGCCCGAAACCGCACAAGAATGATTAGATGAAAGAAGGAGATACTCGCAATTTATAAGCCTGCCCTAGCATTAGATGAGCTGCTAACCTAGATCATGACTATCATTCATATGGACTTATGAACTTATGGACGGATTAAGTCATAGTTTGGTTGCCTGTTGCGGATTATTCCTCGGACTATTACAACCTTAAAAAAATTAAGAGAAACAAACACTGACAATTATATATTGAGGAGCAAAACAAAAAAAAGTTCTCTCGTGTGACGAGGGGTCGCTAGGTCGTTTGGCCCATAGGTAGTTTCCTACATTGCATATATGAATAATCTGGGACTGTTTATTTACTCAATATATGAAAACAATTATTAATCAACTAAAAAAATTAGTTAAATATAAAAAAGCGTGTATCCTGCGTGGAACAGTTAACAAAAAGAAAAAGAAAAAAAAAAGAAGAAAAGTGTTTCTTAGCCCTTTTGTAAATCAAATCAATTTTATATTTTCTTAGAGCTTGAAGATGGGTAAACTTAAGAATTTCGGATTTGGAAAAAAAAATTCTTGAAACAAGAATTTTGTACTTCGTTTAAAAAAACCCGTAATAGCTTGATACAATGGGTCAAGTACGGAAATCTCACTTTTTTATCAGTGTATGAGCTGTTTGGCGAACATATATATATATATATATATATATATATATATATATATATATATATATATATATATATATATATATATATATATATATATATATATATATATATATATATATATATATATATATATATAACGATCTGCGCTCAAATTGTTTAAGTGTAGAAAGAGTATTTCGTAATTACTTATCCATGATGGTGACAAATTGCAATGGAGGAATATCGTTCTCAAAAATGAAACTCATAAAAAAACCGCGTACCTCCGAGTACAGGATACGCGAATTTGAAGGTTTTCAATATTGAAAGCGTGTTCGCTTCAAAAAGTCGCAAAACATATTTTTCATTTTTGTAAATTCATTTTTACTCTTCGGCCACGGGTTTAGATGACTCAAAGATTAAAAGATTAGATTAAAAAACTCGATGTATAAAATTTGATGGAAATTTTCTTATTTCGTATTGTCGTACCATCAGCAATTACAGAAAAATAGGCAGATATCCATCAAATTTCATCCAGACCTCAACCCCTCCGTGTCTATGACGCCACTGATTTGAATTACTATATACTCATATATTTAGCTCCGAGCCCAAATTCGAAGCGATATGCTGCAGCGGAGCTCCAGTGCCGCACTGTATCGCATTGGCACTGCAGCTTTGCTGGCACTCCTCAAACTGCCCGGTGTTGGCATGCACTATAGAATGTTGACAGGATAGAAAAGGACAAGAATCTTACGGATGGTGTAGCTACAACGCAAGAACATGAAAACGCATTGCAATCAATTGGAGCGCTTTGTCCATGTCGTGTTATGTCCTGCCGGACAGGACATTGGCATCGCACACACAACGCTGGCGACAGTCAGCAGGCTATCGAACACACTAGCCAAGATTTATTCGTTTTGAGTGTGTATTTTATTTAATTTTCCCCCTAAAATTTCTTGTTAAGCTTATTCAATGTTTTCAATTTGTTCTGCAATCGGAATTGGATCGGAAATTTGGCTAGCGTACTCGCGGAGCGCTGTTTGCATCAACGGGTGTGGTGACTGGTAAACTTGCATAACAGAGAACAGAGTGCCCAATACCACTTCAATATGTTTGGCTTTACATACTTTACTTCGGTATCATCAGTTTTGGTGTGTCACCTTTTTTTTTATTTTATTTTAAATGTGTAGAGAATGTCCATTTTTCAATAAACACTTAATTTGTATTTTGTATTCGTACTATGTATATGAGGTTTATATTTACTCAACTACAATCATCTTAATGTAATCACAATATATCACTGAGTACAATACTCACTCACCTGACATGTACACTTGAAGCACTTGGAATTTTGAATGCCACGTATCTGCACTTCTTCTCCTTCGTTCGAGCACGATTCCAGATCCCCTAAAAAGTACGAAAGAAAAAAGTTAAATTTTGAAACACTCTACTCTGAATTATCTCTAATGGTAAATACTTAAACATAATGTTTGATTCATTAACTCTAAACTGAAATCACTAAAGCCAGTAAGCTGTAGTTTGAACAATAAAGCCGTTTTCCGACATATTAAACTTTGTTTATTTATATTGATTAATTATCTTTTTGGCCCACAGTAGTGCAAATAGGACAATCAGAAGTTATGTAATACCGAATTGTAATCCGATCCGTTCGTGTATATCCAGCTTAATTCCATCAATAGAAGAGTGTCAAAATTGAGATCCAATATTAGAACATAAACAAACTAGTACACTAATAAACTAACAAACTCGAAAACAATCTAATTAACAAGCCATCAATCTAACCAACTAACAAATAGATAATGAGAGGACACTATAAAAATAAATAAAATGTTTATTATTATTTAGGGTAAACACTTTAAATTAATTCTACTTAAGTAATTTTACTTAAAATACATAAATATAAGAAAAATAATTTAATTTTTTTTTTTTACATTTTTTGAATATAATTATTATTTTACCCTGTGTACCCTAATTGCAAATGTATGTAACAAGCAGAAGGAGGGGTGCCACACCCTATAAAGTATATACTCGTATATTCTTGATCAGCATCAGAAGGCGAGTCGATATAGACATGTCCGTCCCACCTGCTGTTTGAACGAACAGATCTCGGAGACTATAAGATATTTATTTATTCATTTCCATATTTCGACTCTCTTTTCACCACTTTAGATAAATAGTATAAAATAAACATGCCGACTCTACTTTATGGGGTCCCCGTACAAACCTAACTTTCATATGTAAGTTTTTGTATGAAAAAGTTGAAGGATGTCAAAAAAGTTTCACTTTTTGAGCAATATACTATAAATTCAAAAAAAAAAACAAACGAACAAACACAAATCGTTAGTTAGTTACACTGGCACACTGTCTATTTTTGGAAGAGTGTTAACTGCGGTTCTACAACTTGCTGTCCAAAAAGACAAGGGTATAATAAGTTTGTGCGAGTGTATCGAACGGACGGAGGGAGGTGTGCAGAACCCATAAAGAAGTATATATATTCTTAATCCGCATCAGATGCTGAGTAAATATAGACGTCTGTCCGTCAGTCTGTCTGGTAGTATGAAATAACATATTTTAGATATTAAAAAATCTAGAGACAGCAAGCTTGTAAATTTATGTTCTTTACTCTGTAGAAAATTTATTGGATATCTTCTCACGAAATAATCGCAATCATTTAATAAAAATGCAGTACTTGTAGTGCACATAATAAATAACAACTTTTACGATTTTTTGATAGATGTGTCATCACTGTCATCGTCATCTCATGCGGTCTTAGAAAATTGACAGTATTTGTCTGTTTGTCTCTGTGTAATGCGCTTGGGGATTAGTTAAAAATTATGACTGTAAAGTGCAACGACAACGACAGAGCGTAAAAACAATGCTAATAAAACCAAAAACAGAAAAACAAACGCAACAGGAAATGCCTTCTAACTGAGATGCTATCCGAAATAAAATAAGATTTGCCCGTCTTTTACTAGCTACGTGTATACTACTCACATATATAGCACTAACTCAGATTAACAATTTGGTGGAACCGAAGTTTGAATACGATTCACACGAAGTTTGAAATTGTATAGCAGCTATAAAGAAAATAAGAGAGAATGATGCAGCCGTGTGTCGCTTTTTAGCTACAAACCGGTATTACCAAAAACTTAGGATATATTTTGTGATTATGCAGATATTAGACATACGGACATGACTATAAAGCCTCGCCTCGTTGAACTGATCAATATACACGTACTTTATAGGATCTCCTATTTTTATATTATTCACACAGAGTTTGAATATTATCAGTTTGTCTGAAAGTATGTAACGCATTAAAGGAGGCTTCGTAGACCCCATAAACTATATATATTCTTGATCAGCTCGACGAGACGACTCGATCTAGCCATGTCCGTCTGTATGTTGTTGCACATTTTTTGGGGACCAATTTTATGCTATCCAGTTGAAAATTTGTACATACATTTCTTTTTATTGAACTTTAATAGAATTTCAAGATTGGCCCGCCACGCCCACTTTTTGGGGTAGCCCCCATACAAACACACTCCCCACTTTTGACTTTTTGTATGAAAAACTTTTTTATTTGCTTTTTTATTTTAGCTTTTAGTGGACGGACACATATTCATTAATGGATGGGACCCGCAAAGTTTTAAGGGTAGCCCATATACAAACCCACTTCCAACTTTTTTGTTTTTGTATGAAAGACTTCTTTGTTAAAGTCAATATTAGGTTGAAATGCGATTTAGTGGACAGCCCCTTCATTTACATATATATAAATGGGCGTTTCCCTCCCACTTTTTGAGGTTCTCCCATACAACCCCACAGCACACTTTTAGGCATTTGTATGAAAAACGACAATATCAACTTGAAATTCGATATGTTTTATAGATGGTCGCCTCATACACATCTACTTTTGGGGCAACCCACACGTTTATGTTTTACAATACGATTTAAAATTTCGTATGAATGGTATTAGAGCTTCGGTTCGGTTCGGTTCATTTTTTGTTTTGTTTTTGTGTTACAAACTTTATGACTACATTAATATACATACTATTCCTACTATTCCCGTATGTGAATAGTATAAAGCAAAGTTCTCAAATACCTACATATTTGTAGAGCCGTCATTATGCGGTAACTACAACAAAAACCACAAATGGAGCATCGTTATGAATCATTGCTGTTGTTGTTGTTAGTTGCACTATTATTGTTGATTCTTTTGATGATTTTGTAGGCGCAAAAGGTGAATTATCTTCTTGTCTTTTGTTCTTTGATGTGGCGCTAAAATGTACCTCAAAGTGCATACAAACATAGATACATATGCATTTCAAGAACGGAAAGAATAAGAAAATAATAAATTAAAATATAAAAGAAGGGAAAGACAAGAACACGAAAACACAACACGTTCGTCAACAACAACAATCGCACACAAAAACAATTTCGTAAGTGGCCAAAGAGAAAAAGGAAGAAACATGCACAACGATTCAGCAGCGGTCGAGCTTCTGTCGCGCTATCTTTGACTTTAGACTAGACTCTATTACGCCCGATTCAACCCGAAACGATTTCAAACTGCATGCGAGATGACGGTAGCCACCATGTGGCGAGTTGTGCGGATCGGACCACCTGCAATGCAAGGCAAGCGCACACAAACGGACGGACAGACGATGGTGCACACTGGTCGGCTTAAGCGGATGCTAAAGAATGTGGCAGAGGACGTGAACTGGGACTTTACTTGTAAATGTAGACGCCGGCGCTTATTTACCCAAAAACGACCGCAACGCCAACAACAAAGCACACGAACGTGCACCCGCACCCGCACCCGCACCATTCTCCACTCCACCGTGTTCTCAGATCTGATCGGCATGCCAACCCACAGTGCTTCATGCTGCGCCGATCCGTTAGTACGTGTCGCGTCTGTATCTTTTTCTTCTTGACTCCACTCTTTTGCTCGCTGTAGGCGGCTAAAGGGCTCTTAAGAAAGTGCATTATCATCGTCATTATGATGATCATCGTCATTTCAGTGGCATGATCTTTGAGTAGCTTCGCTTTTCATGACTTTTTCTTCGATCGAGATCGATCGTTTCTATTTGTTTTACGGCCTTTTGCTTTATTCTTTTTTTTTGTTAATTGTGTTCAATATTAATGGAGCAAATGAACACATTCTGGTACATACAAATACGGCTAGTTAGCTAAATATTTCGTCCTGCTGTGACCAAAGAGATATGTGTATTTATTTTATTTTGATCTTATAACAAGATACTTCTCAAATTGTATTGCAAGCTGTCTTGAAATCTGTTCCGCCGTTTTATTAATGGGTGCATTCTTTGATTATTGTTATTTTCATGGTGGTCGTTATGGGCTCCTGTCGAGAGTAATTAGGAAATTTAAATACATTAGCAAAGCGGAAGTTATCATTTATGTACATACTTGTACGCAAAACACGTTGAAGATTTTTCATGTGGATATGCGGACACTAGACTAACTCTAGCCATGAATACGGAAAATAAAAATGAACATTTTGATGAACAAATTTTATTATAAGGTACAAAATGTATTAATGTACAATAAGGTAAAAAAGACATTATATCTTTTCGCAGTAGCCGTTTTCCGTCAGGGTGGCCCCAAAGTTCTAACTTTGACACTAAGCCTTAGTTAAGCGTAACTGGGTGCTCGAGCCTGCTTCGCAGTGATCACTTCATTCTCATGCGGTTTTGGCCCAGACACTACGTCACGCACTGGTTATGGTTTAATATAATGTAAAGCCAATTAAAAGTGGGAATGAGGCAGTAAACAAAAATCTGCTGTTGAGAACTTTGGCATGTACGAACCAATTTACCTAACTTTGCCTTTATGCATTGAGTTTCAAAATAACGACTATATTAGCCCTTAATGTTAGTGAAACCTTATACGAATTAGTCCGAGATAAAACAAAAAAAGATATGTAACTCTGTTCATTAGCTTATGAACTGAACTGTTGATCAGTTGATATCAGTTTGCAAAACCAAAAAGTATTGAGCGGATAAATTAAATATTCTACACCCAAAGGGTAAATGGTAATAGGCGAATGAATGTAATAGGCTGAAGGAGGCGTGGCACACCTGACAATGAATATATAAGTGTTAGCGTGCATGTGGACATGCATATCGCCATTTAGTCTCAATGTTTTCGTTAATACCGACTTCGCTATCCCGTAGTCAGTGAAGAAAATTCAGTAGCTGTTGCGTTTGAAGCTAACATAACCGATAGTGCTAATTAACGGCGTTCTATGGTTGGTATCCCCTCCGATGTTGCTGCTCACGAGGAGATTACCACGTTTTAAGTGTTATCCACCTCATCTATGTCTCAAATCGAATGTAGCAGATATTGTAAACCGAGAAAAAAGATAACCAAAATCAATCATAAAAATGACATTTTTTTTTCATCAAAAAGAAGTTAATCCTAGAGTCATAAAAATTACATGTTCGAAAATGCAGTATCATTTTGATATTTTCAAATATACCAAAATGTTCTGTTTTTATACTCTTCACAAATTGTGAACAGTATATTAATTTAGGCACAATCTTTGAAATGCTTTAAAATAAGCATAGGAGATACCATAAAGAATATATATTCGTGATCAATTCCCCCAATCTTTGATATATTGGTTTGAAAGTTGATATGGAGACTTATTATAACCAGAAGCAATAAAAGTTCAAAAATGATCACGATTTATTTACTAGAAAGTATAGCTTCCATACTGAAACTCTATCTATTTATTTTGTTCTATCGAACATGTTTGAATTAAAGCAATTATTAATGTTAAAATAATAATTGTATTTAAATTGGTCAACTACATACGAAAGGTGATTCAAATTAATATTGTAATAGCAGATACTGTATAAATTGAATACTTATATCAGAAATTGTATAAGGATAGATCAACTGACTAGTGTGCGGCCTAACATTTCAGACGACCTGGCTTCAATAACCGATCGATTCAAAATATCTTTAATTTTTAATTTAATTCTTTCTAATAATTTCATGCGCAACAAAATTATTCACAGCCCTCTATCTCATCTACAACTGGCAAAAACGCGAATATATGTTTCAAAATTAATATATAGTAAGAATTTTTAAATCTCAGCGTGTATTCATGAAATTCAAAAACTGAAGTACAGAATCAAAAGTAATTGCTTTTATCATTGACTGTCGTCGCATAGACAAAAATAATTTCGTTTTTCTTTTTAAATTCGACACATTCCATCTTTCTCGTACCTATTTTTGTTTTTCATCTCGTTTGGTTTGCCTATTTTCGAATTGATGGATGGATGATATGAATTCAGATCAATATGATATTTTTCATACTAATTTGAAATGTTTTAATATCAATATCATGAAATGATGTGATATGAAAAAAATATGAAAATATATATTGAATTTTCTTAACGTCCGAATGATATGTAAAAATTGATATTTGAAAATTATTGGGACAATATCAAATTGTTCTTGATCTTTTTTTCTCTGAGTAGATGAAATACCAGAGGCTGCACTGGGCTAGTCATCTTATCCGGATGAACCCCGAAACTCCAGCACGGAAAGTTTACATAGGGGAACGTAAACGTAATTGGTGGACGGTGTCAGAGAGGACATTCGAGCTTGATATTTCCAACAACTGGGATCGGCGCGCAGAAAACTATAGCGGCTGGTGCTCCTCCCTACGTGCATAACTTATATGCGGTTGTAGGGCCATATAAGTAAGAAGGCAAGTAAGATGTTGAAGCTAGGTTTTCACATATGTATCAAACTGCTTGATATCTTCATGCAGAGAGTTTTTGCCCAAAAAACAAAACATGATCCAAATGACTAGCGTCTTCCCTACATATTCTTGATCGCCATTAATATTTGAGTCAATATAGCCATGAACATCTGTCTGTCTGACAGCATGAAACACCAGATATTAAAGACTATAAGATTTAGACACACTAAATTTTGATATTTAGACTTGTCTGATCCATAAGCAGTGTAAACTCATGACAAACTGATAATACCATTACGTTAACTTCGATGGAATCGAAGCTTTAATAGTCTTTACACTTACCCTATTTGCTCGGCAACACTGGTCTATACTTCAGTTTTTAAAATTAATATTAAATTTTTTAAGTGATGCTTAGATCTAAAAATTGTCAATATAATAATGTATTTGTCATGAATTTTGCCTATTTGATGGTTGTTAATAGTTTTTTTTTGCAAACTAATTAGAAAGTCATTTTTAAAATAAGCTAAAAACTTTTTATTTAAAAAAATATTAAAAAAAAAAAAATATTTTTAATAAAATAGAAAACCAAAACAAAAAATTATAGCAAACTCATTTTCTGCTATGCCGTTTTAAAAAGTGTACATATGTGGGTCAAATTGCTGCGTTGTGGGCGTTGTGGACGAGGAATCCACAAAATTTAAAGCAAGACATCTGCGCATAGCTCTTATAGTCCTGAGATCTTTTGTATCATACATCCAAACAGACGGACGGATAGACGGACATAGCTTAATCGACTCAATTTCCGATGCTGATCAAAAATATATATACGCTATGAGATCTAGCACGCCTCCTTCTGCCTGTTACATACTTTCGCACAAACTTATTATATCCTTGTCTGTTCGGATACTGGGTATAATTATACAAATTTTGAATCGAGCGAGGGTAAAGAGTCTGTTCATTCGTTTTTTTTTTACGAAATCTTTTTTATACCATTCACACATAGTATGAATTGCTATAATTAGTTTGCCTGAAAGTTTGTGACGCATTAATGGAGGGATCGTTGATATTTCTTATTTTTATTTTTCTTATAACTCTTCCTTACACTAGGTAAAAAACTCTGTACTAACAAATCACTATTCAATAATTTTGTAAATTTCATTTAGCAACTTCTATTTTCTTTATTTTTGTAATTGCGCCCGCTTGGACCACCTCCCAGGCTGTGAGTAGGGGCACAGTCGGTCAAACTGGCGTGCCAAACAAAATTCCTCCAACGGGTCTGAGTGTCCGCAACTTCCTTCTTCTAGCGTTAAGTTAGTTTAGTTACATTTTTATATTGTACTTATTAAGAGACTGTTTTATATATGTAGTTGCAAATTTTTGAATAAATAAATAAATAAATACATATCAAAATTGATATGCTACGCCTACTTTTTAGGGTAGCATGAAATTTGTATGAATTTTTGTATGAAATTTTTTTTATTGCTATTAATATCACTTTAAATGAACTGAATGAATTGGTGGCTTCTTATGAATGGACTCTTCACATATATATCAATGGGTGCGATCCCACCACTTTTTGAGGTAGCCCATATACAAACCACACCCACAGACTAATAAAATAATTATATTAAAATGTAATATTTATTGTATTATGTATATGTATTACAATAAGTGTGAATAGTATTACCCTTCGGTTCAACCGAAGCTAACTTTTTTTTTTAATTTAAAAGAAAATTCTTCAAATTAAATTGTAAGGCCTGCAAATGTCTGTCTAAAAATCGAACAATATTTTGAAATCGTAAACTCACAACTGCAGCATTTTTACTTGATGCGTATATACTTACTAGCGATGTATGGTTACAAATATTACTATACTAATTTTCAAAGGTGACTACTTTGCTATATTAGGGTGAGACCGGCAGACATGGTAAGAAATACTCGCCTCGTGCTGTTTGAGAATATTATTATTATTGTAGGACATTATTGTAAACGGCGATCCTAAAAGATGTATTGTTTTGTCCTTCTTACTTAGATGTCCTACTCTAGTCCAACCTGTTAAATAAACCTCAGTATTAACCTAGGATCTATGTACCTTTTTCAGTTGCAATTCGGCGACAATATGGCTGCCCAATATTCGAAATCTACTTCTGACTATTGCATCACATTCTGCAACGATATGAAGAATAGACTCTGTCTTATGATTGCAAAATCTGAAATCAGGGGAATTATATACACCCATCACAGAAAAGTGTTTCCTCAGTCAACAGTGACCTGTTAGTATTCCTGTCAATGTTCTCGCTCTGTTCGGGTCGAGACCCCCTTAGGAGTATTTTTGATTGCCTTAGTCCTTGGTTCATGGTCCAGTGCTGCTTCTTTGCCGTATTTCTTTCATTGCGGATTAGTTTCTCCCAGTGCCACAAAATGACTCCGGTCTTACCATTGGGTCCTATCTTTGTTTAAGAATATACTTGTATGTACTTTATGGGGAATCTGATGTTTCCTTTAATGCGTTGCCAACACAGCGACAAAATTATAATACAATACTATTCACACCATATATGAAGAGTATAAAAATCAAATCTAATTAAACAAACACATATCAAAAGTTGGCTTGTGGAAGAATGTTGGAATAAATGCGGATAGAAAAAGTATTTGTACACTGAACTGTAAACAATCTGTTTATCTGCCCGACTTGGTACTATTAAAACCACTCAAAATCTCATCGGTGACTCTGGCTGGTTCGCTCGGTAGCCACTTAGCGCGCAGTGGTACTGATTAATCACAGATTAAGCGCCAGTTCGGCACGTGTGTCTTGGAATGTGATGAACGATTAACGACAAACGACAAACGTTCTCCGAAGCAAAATAATGAATACAATCACAAAGAGACAAACATAGATACATTAATATGTTTGTACGTATGTATGTATATAAGTATATGCTTTGGTATTGCCTCTGAGTGTGTGCGTTCGATTTAATTGGATTCAACTTGAATCGAAGTGAAAAGTACGAATCCGGCTCTGAAACCGAATACCTATTAATGTGAAAACAAATGAACGAACACCACTGACGAAAATGACGTCGAACATTGACAAGTTTGTATCCAAAGTCTTTTATTTCATTTCAAATGGCGCTTAACTGCCGTTCACCGCTTGCCGGTGCCGCCACCTTACGTAAAGATCGAATGTATCTTATAGATACGTACACACATCCATTTTGCTCAAATAAAACTAAATCATAACGCGTACATTCAGCTGGCATGTAACTGGCTAACTAACTGACAGCCCGCCGGCGGTTGTGACTAGCTCGACCGTTGGCTATGTCTGTGTCAAATCAAATGGTGCTATATTTTAATTGAGCATGAGTTCTATCAGCGTCGAACTAGTGAAGGGCGTCGCTGTAACAACAGCACGATTTACTACACAAATAATTTCATAGAAACTTTCGTAGTTCACTCTCATATGTACGTACATAAATACTATACATATGTATTGCATCCTCTTGATCCACTTACCAAGTAGGCTATCAGCGGCGTCTGTTGACACCGCGTTCATCAAGCATACCACGAGCAGCACTCCAGTTATGGCCAAAACTTGACCGTTGCTCCTTTGGTGTTGAGATGCGTTGCTTTTTCTTTTGGACATAGGCTGAGACTGGAAGACCGGCGGCGTTTGCTGAAGTCTTTGTTGCATATTTGAGACTTTGTAATACATTTTAATGTGCGCTTCTGAAACTGCTGCAATTCCTTGAAATCGTTCTAAACTTGGCAAAAATTCCCTGAAAATAGAGCAAAGAACAAGCGTAAATTAATTAATTGTTTATATACAAATTTGATTTAATTTTGTGCAAATGAAGCAGGTGTTCTTCGGTCGACTTCGGTTCGGCGAAAAATTAATGATTGATAAAGCGGCGGCGGCAGGAAGGCAGATAGATGAAAATTATTTGTTTATGGCTTTTCCCAAGTGTAGCGGAGAAAACACGCCGATTTTTTCGTTGATGAAAGCCATACAGTTGCGTTTTGATCGACGAACTTAAAGACCTCATATCCGTCGCCAATATCTCAATATTAATCTTCATCGGCAATCCAATCAACCTCGAATTGGTCGTGCTTTACTGCTTGGTCTGAAGCCGCCGCCGGGCACTTGCTGATTTTCGTTTTTGAGTTTTACGACTTTTCGCGATTTGCGATATATCTTAGATACTTTTCGCAAGACAAAGACGAAAATTTCATAAATTCTACGAAATACAAAGTAAGTACATCCATCCCGTTCGACTGCTTGACTTGCCGTTCGTTCCCCCGTCTGAAGGCTGATCTGATGGGTAAAGTAGGTAAGTATTTTGGAAGTGCGGCTCGTAGAGATGTGTGCTAGTGTTAGACGGCATTATTGTTTTTGGATTTATGAGTGTGTATTCGAGTGAATGTATGTCTGTGTGTGTGTGTGTGTGTATTTGTGTGTACATGCTAATCCCATGTACATTCACATTTATGCGGAGCCGCGGTGCGCCGGCAGGGTGGGCCATAAAAATGTTAATGATTTTCGACTGGCGCCAGTCAATATTGTAATATTTGTTTGAGTTATAATTAATTTTATTTTTGATATCTTTTTTCATATTACTGGTCGGATACAACTCTCATAGTTTTGATTATTTCTGCTAAAAGCAAAGCAAAAAATATTGTAGCTAATAAAAAATAAAATAAAATTAAATTATAGTTGTGAAATCATTTTGAGATGGGATAAAGGCAGTAAACACCAGGAAAGTGTTGTTAAGAGACTAATTTAATTAAATTCTGTCCATTTTACCCATGGAAGCAACGTGTTAAGCTTCCTTACAGACATTTGACTATATCAATTATGTATGGATTTTGTAGGTACATATACGAGTATGTATTTTTAAGATGCTTGTGCTATTCACTTGAATGGTGGCGAGTTGCGTTTCTCGAGTGCATTACGTCTAATCGAATACGATGGCATCGTTGACCCCAAAGGCGTTATAACAGATTCCCAATTAGAAAAAAATGTCACTCGAGTTGATAATGTGCAGGCGACTTTGGTTCTGGTGCTTCTTCATCCGCTTTTTTTTTTATTATTATTATTATTATTATTGCACTGATAAGCGTTCATTTCATTGATAATATAAATGTAAATGCATACACAAAAATTAACATTAAAATATTTGAAATCTAAAAATAGGTACGAGTAGGTTCAATATAATATTAGTAGTAAAAATCTATGAGCTATGCTGAAAGACGTTTTAAGTAAACACTATAAAATTTTAGTGAATTTTTTAATGTCAAAATCTAAAGGCTAGCAATTCTGCCAATATATCCATGTATCAACTAATCAACCTACCAATCATCAATTTGTTAATCTATATTTTGTCAAGTTTTATTTATTATTCAATGATCACCCGTTGGTGAATGCATTGAAACCATTTTTCCTGTAAATCAACACCGTCTTAAAATTCTGTACGAATTAGAACTACGGCGTGGAAGTGTAATAGCTACAAACAGCTGATAAATACAAAACGAAGGATGAAACAAAAATTTACTAAATAAACCTGGGTTATAAGATTCATCAGACAAAAAACGGTAACACAGCATATCTGCCCTCTATATCATGCAAGGAAAGTAAGAAAATAATGGCGTGTATGCAAAAAAATAGTATATTCTTTAAATTAATATTGACAATTATTTGATAAACGAACAGTGTGCAAAAGATTATTACTCAAATGGTAACGTTAACTTAACTTGGTTTAACTTAGATTTGATAGTGTCTTGTACATTGTTGTTTTTTGGTAAAGTGTCTTCAGCAAAGTTGTTGAGAATTAAAGCCCGGTTTAACAACAAACCCCGAAAAATCAGGTTTTGAGGCTCTTTTGGACAAAAAAGTATTTTTTTCGATTTTTTTTCAATGCTTGCACAAAAAGGTAGTTCATGTTAAGCCTAGTAGATTTTGCAAAAACACAAAGGATTGCCCGGGAAATGGATTTCGGAATCTTAAAGATTCGGATAGATCGACAAGGTCATACCACTGATAACTAATATGCATGATCGAAGCAATTAGCCAAATTAAACAATAACAATATATTTTACAATAGTGTTCCATCTGCTCAATTGTCAGTGATCCACTTAGACAATATTCCGGTACCAAATTATCCAAGACCAACGATGAATTATGTCCCACCAATAGTTAATCCGACTCATCATTCTCAATGTATTAAAATATTGAAAAATATTGTGACCATATTGAGATGTCTCAAGTGCGTTTGAACACTACAGTTGTGGCAACTTAAATTATCGCAAATGCAAGATATATATTTCTTCGATCAGTAAATATTTTGTCAAAGGATGAGAAGGTTTATGGGTATGGTAAGAGACAAGAGAAATTACTAGATTTTTTCGAAGCAAATGATCTAAAAAAAGTTGAAAGCAGTATTACTGTATATGACATGAACGCCAATACAAAGGAAACATACGATTCCATTAAATTGATTTTGGATAGTGTTAACTAAAGTTAATATAGTTTAAATTCCAGGAGTTCTCAATGGACCTGATACCAGTAAGTTGATGAAAAACCATGAATGTGATGCGAGTATGCAGGTTGCTGTATCGCTAGAGCATTGGTACAGTGGAAAGTTGAGAATGACGAATAAGAACCAACAAAATTTTATTATTTCTTTCAAATCATATGTATTAGTTAAAATCTTTACACACGACCGCTTCATTCTTACTTGTTTTTATTATAAATGTACGAGTATGCATGTATACTCACATCAATATTTGGTTGAAACCGTTTTTATATAAAAAATTTCGTAATTTTAAAATATTTTATCATATTATGATAAAAAAATTTGAGTGAATTTGGTTTCTGTATTGCCGCTATACCTTCTAGTGGTCATGGCACGATTATTTATATACCTATACCGTATATACAAATATCATATACCATATACCATATACCATATACCGTATGGATAAATATATGATGCTACTGGTTTCATAGATAGTCTACATAAAAAGTCTCAAACCGATTTCTCTAAAACTAATTGACAAATTTTCGATGTTACAGAGAGATTTGGACAATAAGAGATTTGGCTGATAAAAAATATACTTGTATATATTCGTTGGTGCCTCTGATGCTATCTTTAAGGATTTGTAAACGCAGTGACAAAATCCCATTACCTCATTCACACAAGCTATAAAGAGTACAAAAACTTAAACAGACAAATTATACATCTTTGACTGCGTTACAAACACCTTCACAAAATTTGTGTACTGTTCACATGTAGATACGTATTGTAGTATATTAACATCATTAGTAAAGCTTCATATCGGTTCATGTTTGAACTAATGTCGAAGTGACCGTGATAAATAATTGCATGTGTGCACTATTGCCTTCTTGGTGTATCTTTTTTGTTTTGTAGCTCATTCCAGACGCATTGATAAGGCGCCACACAGCCCATGGCAAATTGACACGCCGAAAGCCACCACCAACGTTCTAAATGTCCTTTGGCCGCTCAAGCAACACATGAGTAAATATTTGAGCCGTCTCGGCGTCATTTTAAGTTACCGAAGCAAATTAACAGCGGCACAAATTGTACATACATATATAAGAACTATTTTACACACACACTACTACACAAACCACGTTATTTAGTTACTAAGAAATGAACAGAACGCACACAGTTTGTGGCCTGTCAAGAGGCCATTTGGAATTGCATCTCGAATCGGTCGTCAACGTCAGTAAACATGGACGTGGTCTGCGATATGCGTATACATATGTTCATACATCGGTTGCGGTGGCGTGACGGCTTTGTCTGCTGGCTTGGGCTAGCCTTTTTTAATTGCCACGGCTGTGATAAACTCGACTGATAACTACTACACGCACTCGAAAAATTGCATTGCAAATCTGTAATCAATACTGATACGCCAAGTTTGCCTTATCTGTCCTAGTGTGGCCCAATTGTATGCCTACATATTTGAAACCAGCAATTCCCTGCGACGAAAATTATCTGCAATGGCCAAGTTAATAATTTCTGCCTTTGTCTATGGAACGAGATTTTTTTATGAAGACATGGTACAAAAGAAAATAAACCAATAAAACATTTCTGCTGAAAACTAAACAATCTCAAAAAATCCTATGAGTTCAACTGCAACTGTTGTCAACTGTCAACTGTGTTGGGGAAGAGATGGAAGAGAATGAGGTGGAATGGGATGAAATGTTGTATACATGTTTATGGGATCGAAGGGGGAAGGGGTAGGAAAGTAAGAGTAGGTTAGGGAAGGGGCATTGTAAAGTGTGGTAGGCGAAGAGGTGAAAGGGGGCAGGGGAATGGGTGGTAGGATTAGAGGCATGGGGAAGGAAGGACAAGGGAAGGAGTGGCAGGGGAAGGAGTGGCAGAAGGACCTTCCACAGTGGCACTGGGAAGGAGAGGCAGAAACGCGCCGGGTATCAGCTAGTTAAATATATATATTCTTGATCAACTCGACGAGACGACCGACCGTCTACAAACTCCTTAATCGGATTAAAAATTTTCACTAAAAATTAGTTGTCTGTAAGACAAAGCCTTGTTTGGAATACTTAATAGAAGAAATCAGCAACCCTAAAGTTCTAAAGTAGGTTAATGTCTATGTAAATTCCTGATCAGTTTAACGAGCCGAATCATGTCCGTGTATCTGATATATTTTAAGCCTATTGTATCGTTAATTACTTCGATATATTTTTAAAATAATTTTTTTTGCCATGTTTCCATTAATATCTGAATGACCCTTACAAGTTGAATATTTAAAATTTTATGTATTGATTTATTTTATTTTATTTTGTTTTTTTTTTTTAATTTTATTTTCTAATTTTAATTCAATTTCCCCTTCAGCAACAAGAAAAGTCTATTGTAATGTAAGAGTACATTAACCTTACTGCGTTACGAAAAAAAAAGCGGGAAAGAACATAAACTTCGGTGCAATTGAAGCTTTAAAAACACTTCTCACGCACGTAAAAATAGAGGATACAAGAAATTCAACAAAAACTTATTTTAGGTGTCACAAACGTTGTGAAAACAGTAATATGATTTTCAAACTTCGCGCTAAGAGTAAGAAAATGAAAAGAAGGAGTCTGGGGTAGTGGGTTCAAAGATTCATAAAGATTGAAGAGTGCCAAATATGTGCGTAAAACAGTCACGATAAGTTTTTTTTTTATTTTCATTTTTTTTTTTTTGACTGTTCAAGACTCTTCAATGTCAGCAACCAGAATTATTGCGTTGTTTTCTAATTTCAGATCTACGCATTGAAGAAAAAATAAATGATAAGAGCTCTTGAATGCCCTCAAAAGCTACACAAAGAGCTACTTAAAGTGCGAATTGTCCTCAACGAAAAGATAAATGAATCCAAACAAAAGCAACATTTAGTACTAAAGCCAATAGTACCCAACTCGCCATGGAATAGTGCAGGGCACACTCGGACTCACTCTTTTACCCTCACACACATGTTATATGTACTTAGAGCGGCTTTACTGTGAGTTTTGGACTCTGAGAACTAATTTCTAATTCAGCGAGAGTGACGACCGGACGTACGGACATGGCTAGATCGACTCGTCTCATCGAGTTGATCACGAATAAATATACGAGTACTTGATGGTGTCTTCGATTTCTCCGCAATGTTACATACGCGTACATAAAGTTTAATATTTCAACATACTCTATACCAATGTACCCGGCTTACAAATATTTTTAAGCAGTATATAATAATAGAAACCAAGTAAAATTTATTGTCGAGGTGCTCCACTATGTTATACCCTGCACACGACATATTTTTATACCCTGTACCCTTAGGGTGAAAGGGTATATAAAGTTTATGCAAATATATGTAACACGCAGAAGAAAACGTAGAAGATGCCATAGAGTATATACAATTATCGATCAACATCAAAAGTCGAGTTAACATGGACATGTCCGTCTGTCTGACCGTCTATTTGAACAACGAATTCTTGGAACTTTAAAAGTTAGAGTCTTCAAGTTTGGATATTTAGACTTTCCTGTGCCAATCCCACTATAGTGGGTAGCCTTTGATGATTTGATGATTTGTTTTTGATGTTAATTAAGCTAGTAACGCCAAATTTTGTGTATCTCACGTCAATCCTAATAAAATATCCCACATAATTCCGAATATACTTACCATAGAAATCTATGGTCTATTTAAAGGACCTTAGGCAAGGTCCAGGGTGTCTCGAAGTGGAGCATATAAAATATGGAGTCTACGTTTCATTCATAAGTATTTTGCGGGCGGGTATATTTCCACGTGTGAAGCCTCCATATCGACTTTCGAATTAATAGCTCAAGATATAACACAAAACCAGTAAAGCTGGTTTGTATTGGGTTAAACCTTATATTGGGCGTGGCACAACATTTTTTTTTTATGTGTTCAGCTGAGAACTACATAATGTCTATATATCCAGATTTAGATCGTTGTCTGAAAATTGAAACACCAGTTTGCATTATCAAAGACAAGAGAGACATGCAGGTACGGTAAGATCGATTCGTCTCGTCGAGCTAAGTATACATATATGTTTACTTAATGGGGGTTCGACTTCAGTAGTGCCTTAAACGAAATTCAGCTGCTTTTCAGCTTTCTTGCAACACAAAGTTTTCGGCAAATTTCAGTTCAATATTTTTATTATTAAAGCTCTAACTATTATAGTTTCTGAGTAACATGCAATAGTTTGGGCGACATTCCTAGAACAATTTTTTGGATAAATCGGATCAAGGAATCCTATGAAATCGATCATTTGATATAATTTATATTGATATAAACTTGAAAAATGCTCCATTTGTAATTGTTTGATTGGAAATGAGTTTGTAGCTAATGTTATCTTGTGGGCAGCAAAAGCAACATTAATGATTATTCAACATTCGTTGAGTGCAGTAAACGTCAGACAAGTTGTGGTATTGCGATAAATTTTGTAAATAATCGTAAAACGCAAAGAGATTCAATAATAGCAGCAACTACAAAACATACGATTTTATGTATGTAGTACAAAAGCCGAAATGCTCGAATGTAAATTGGAAAGCTATAAAGTTGGTCAAATGACGTGAGCCTAGTTAATATTGTGATTCAGAAGTTGTTTTACTTAAGTAAAACATGATTTCTTTTTTAAGTATAGAACTTTCAAATGAAATTAAACATATACATACAAGTATATACATATCTTGATAATGGCCATGATATTGGCTTTATTGGAATGTAAAATTTTTGCCATTTTTATTTTAATACTATATGATTTTTGCCATAGGGACGCTATGGCTGGGTAGAATGAACCGCAAATTGGACGTTTCGACTATTTTTTCCGTAGTCCCTATGCAGTACATACATCGGCAATAACAAACCGAATAGTGGATTTCAAGTCGTCAATCGGCTCTGGTTTATCGCCGTTGACTACAATCTTGACATATAATAAATAATACCGTTAAATTAAACCGTTCTCCGATCCGAAATGTTAAATATTGTTATAGATTATTACGATAAGTCAAAATTTGTAATTTTTATCGAGGATTTATTATATATTTTAAATAACACGATTGTCTTTATTAAATTAATAGCGACGCGAGCCGTGTGGTATGTTTCGCCGTCTTATTAAAACCAAAGCTCATCCCAATTAATGCGATTTAAAGCAACATCAAATTCATTATTCATGGATCCAGAACACTCTCTACCAAAATATTACAAGCCCATGTCTTCAGTCTGTCATAAGCGTAATGAAATCGAATGCAAAATAAACATTCAGATGTGGACTCTCATTTGCAGCAGACAACAAAGTTTTGCATTCCGTTGCATCATAATACATTTTTTTTTTTGTTTAGTTAATTTTTTGTTTGAAAATCGGTTGTCCAAACGGAAAACCGGCCAGCAACCATTACAGTCAAGAAAACTTAAATAGTGCTTGTACCGCCTATCGTCTTTGCCCCGTACCTCTTGATTGACATTGTTGCAATACAGATTTATTTTATGCAAGTCCTAGACAGCTCGTTAAAAATGAAAATGGGTCAATAAAATTCATAAAATATGTAGAGTGCTAACTGAAAATCATACTACAAAAATTTGTGCGCTGATATTACAAAAATATGAGTGTAGCTGGCTGACAGATAATACGTATAAAGGGCATTCGCGTGTTTCTTTAAAAACTTGTATTCATAGTTGTATATATCATCTAACCATAACACCCCCCATTTTGAAGGTCTTTTGGACAACATTTATTTCAAGCTTTTCTCCCATATTTCGCAAGAAGTCGACACATCATATGCGAAGATTACTTAAACAGGGAGTTCGTGTTAAGTAGTTTTTGGAAGCTCTCCACTATTATAAAATGGACACTTCCACTTGTATCAATAGAAATAATAATGTTACCACCTCTTCACATCAAATTGGGAATAGTCAAAAATTATACCAAATCATTAAATCGAGCAGACTTAGTCAGGCGAACATAAAATTTCGTAAGTACATAATTTTACTACATTTAAATTGCAGGCATTCTCAACGGACCTATTAAAAAATTTGATGGAAATCCATGGATTTGATTCCCTATTAGCAATGCAAGAACAAATTGCCTGGAATTACGTAAAGCCAGTTAATAAAAATTGTTTAGACGTTAATCTATTGGCAAACTTATGTTGATGATATGCTAGCATCTTTTGAAAACATAAGTTTCCATGAAAAAAGTAGGTGTATTTAAAAATACAGCATTGATAGAAAAATCTCGATTCGTAGCTCACTGATTTATGTTGGAACTTGGAAGATTTTATCCTATGTATTTGTCAAAATCTTTTGTGCAAATCTTTTTGTCAAAATCTTTAGTTCCAGCAGCCCTTATCATACAAAAAAAAAATTAACTAAAACAAAATTTTTTTATGTTTACCATGTGAATATTTTTTTATTGAGACATTTTATCAGAGTGATGTGTAAAACGAACTCTATTTTAGTGTAAACATCGTATATGGTGTTCCGGTTTTTGTAGATGTGGAAAATATTGCGACCTTTGCCCAAAAGATCTGAATTTTGGGGGTAGGTTTGTTGGCAAAAGTTTTATATATTGTAAGTATAAACTGTATACTTATATCATTAAAAATATGGGGCATCGATAGCTCAACTGTCTAGCGTGCGGGTAATCAACATACGGGAGTATCATCAGTCCCTTATGGAAGATCTTTTAGGCATTTGCGTATAATGATTTGATTTCTGAATCGACCTCGTTATAATCAGGTGGCTCTATAAGAAAGCCATCATGAATTGGGGGTTCTGGAAATGTTTTTCTACTGGCGGTATTGTTCTCTTCGTCGCTCCCAAGTAGGTTAGAGACGTGGATTTTCCATTGTCTCAGAGATTCTTATGTATCTGAAACCAGACTTCCATTTTTGTCCTTGTAGAAAGAAACTCCGGCTTTAGAACTTTCGGTCAGAAGCTTGACCTTTTTATAAAATTTTCGAGCTTCATTACTATGTTTCTTCTCTCCGTTTCTCATGATATCGCTCTCTAACAGCTGTCGACTGCAGAGTTCCTTTGTAAGTAGCGTCTTTCCCTGCAGTAGCTTGGCGACACTCCTCGTCATACCAAGAGTTCGTCACAGGAATGGTGTATCCAATGACCTATTTGGCAGATGTATTCATGGAGCGGGATATATGTCTCCACTGCTCAATTATATCTTCAGAAGCCGGAGAGGACTCCGTTAACAGTTGGGAGTGTCTGGTGAAAAATGCGTCTAGCTTCCGTTGGGTGTTGGGGGTGTGCGGCATGTACCATTCTGAGCCTGGTGCGTACCTTGACTCACACAAGGTAGTAGTTCGAATCGATGTTGGGACCTCTTACTGTCGCACATCGAACACGCTTGTGTATGTTAAGGTGTGGTAATCTGGTGCTACTGATTACCATGTTCCGACCTGCGATGAAGTCGATTGTCCTCTCTCTATTGCTGGTGGTAGCGTCGTCAAGGCTGTTTTGCCAAAAAATACTTCCTTCCAAATTTTGGCGTTGATACCCCCAAGCACAATTTTTGCGGTGGCGAGGACCAAACCCATTGCACCCTAATTAAGGTTAATGGTTGTCTTCTCAGGGGACACGTGCCATTAAGGACGTTTGTGAGCTGTTTGGTATTAAAAACGTTTCAATTTAAGCCACATTTGATGTGGTTTTTATACGCTCTACAAAAAATAATTGTAAAAAAAAAATGTATGTAACATAGCGACTGAAGCATGGATGAAGCATGTGAGTGGCGGGCCAATCTTGGTACTCTATTAAACTGCAATAAAAAGAATTGTATGTGCAAAATTTCAACTGGATACCATAAAAATTGGTCCCAAAAAAATGCTCAAAAATATACAGACAGACAGATAGACGGATAGAAAGACAGGCAGACATGGCTAGATCGACTCGTCTCGTCGAGCTGATCAATAATATACGTACTTTATGGGGTCTACGATGCATCCTTCAATGCGTTACAAACTTTCAGACAAAAATACTATGTGTGAATGGTACTCCCAGACAAACCCACGGCTCACTTTTATGCATTTGTATGAAAAACGTCAATATCAACTTGGCATCTTATAGATGGGGTCGCTCCATACACATCTACTAGTGGGCGTGTACCGCCCACTTTTTGGGGTAGCCCCCATTTAAACCACCACCCCCCACACCCCGATTTAAAATTTCATGTGTATGGTATTACAACTTCGGTTCAACCGAAGTTAACGTTTTTTCTTGTTTCTTTTTTTTAATATTAATGTAGGGGAGGGGAGGGAGAAGGATAAATACTAACTGTTTTACTTAGTTTTGGGGATGATCATATTTGTGAACGGATGAATTCTCAAACTGAGTTGATATGTTTTGTATACAATATTTTCATTTGCCTCGTTAAGCGTTCAAGATTTAATTTTAAATGCTTTATTATTTTTAATTCTGATTAATTGATGAGTGTTCATATATGTGTATATAACTTCACTTGTAGCCAAAAATGCCGTTGTCTTAATATATATGCGAGGGCTATTTGATAAGTCAGTGGCTTTCTAAATTTCGAATTAAATTGATTTGATAAAGTACCTAACCTGCATCATTAAGATTGTGTTTGGCAGCCATTGAAAGCAGGCATGGAAGGCAGACGGATAAAAAGCATGGCGGTGCCTAAATTGAACTTAAACCTAATCGTGTGATAACTTCGAATTAGTGTTTGATGTTGGTTAACCGCAATAATGTCAAGTTTTTATGCAGTTTAATGAACGTGGATAAAATATGAATCCATTGCAGCACATCAGGGACCAAGCAGTAGATGAAACCATGTTTTTTTATCGAAGCGGGGCGGCAGCCTTCTGATTTCTGTCCGTCTGTCTGTCTTTCATGTCCGTGCTCAATGGCTGTCAAGCACCAACTAAATGGCGCAATTGCTGTACAATTTTATATTGTAGTAGTCTATTAACAGATAGTAGTTGTCAGAAGCAGTGCAAGGGAAATTTAAAAAGTCACTGACTTATCAAATTGCCCTCGTACACAATATATGTGTATGTATATAAATATATATATTTTTAATGCTATTTAAATATTTTACAGTCGAGCAAAAATAAATATGAAATTTGAGTATTATTAGCAATTCTATAGCGTATCTAAAAATAACGCAAACATTTTTTAATTGATATATTTGCCATAATTTCAAATATGGCAATGATAATGATGATGAAGTAAGTCGGAGGGTGTCTTTGCCTTCATAATCGGGTTGATGGACTGATGCATGAGTGTCTAAAATGGTATTCACGGCGGAAGCTCAACAAAGGCAAGGCTGGTGCCTGATTAGAGAACAAGTTACTTGGGCGCATCAGTGAGTTCATTGTGCAATTGCATATTTCAGCGAAAGTTAATCAAATAATGATTTCAGAGATACTTATTAATAAATAAAAAAAAAAAACAAAAAGAAGTAGTAAAAAATTGAAAACCGGATTTGATATTTTCAAAAGTTAGTAGACAACAAAAAAAAAGCATATCCATGTATATAATTCACACGTATTTATACACGAATAATAAAACGAGAAAAACATACCGGTAGAGTGTAAGAGATAGCTTACGACGGTGGAGCGAAGGAAAGAGACAAAACATATAAAATTGTAGACGCATTTTTTAACAAATTTGGGAATTCCAATGTGTGACGCGAACGCAAAACTCGAATTTTGTTTTTTAGTGTCGCGTTTTAGATTTATTAAAATCTTCATTGTTAATCTTCGAAATTTGTTTAATGACAATATACATTTTTCTCCACCTCACTTCATCTTTTATCCCATTTCATTTACCTATTTTAATAATACCTCTCTCTATTGGGATTTTTCAAAAACTCTACGACTGAATTGAATAAATCTGGCAATTGTTCTGAACATTTTTTTTCATATTGGCGCTATTTGATTTGAGTTTAGGGCTTATCTCCAAATACCATAAATATTCTCCCTTTCAGTTCCGTTTGTTTTCTTTTCATACATATTTAAAAATGACGTCGGCGTTCATTATTTAATCAAAATGGTTTTCGCATAAAAATTTATTGATTTATGGATTAGCATTTGAATGCGAATTTTTGTTTGTGCTGTCGTCGGAAATATTTGTAAGTTTTGGTTTCATAGAATATTTTTTTATGATTCAGCATCGATTTTTTTCACAAAATGTGTGCCAGTATAGGAAGATCCATTTCTTGTATTGCACACAGCAGTCTATTTCGTAAACAAGAAAGAAATCTGCAGTTAACTCCTTTTGAATACGCAACGCACTGTATCCAGTTTAAAGGTTTATTCAATTTGGTTCCGAACCAAATTTGGAGTTAATCAGCGTTATAAGAGGTCTAGCCCTTATACGAGGCATATCCATTATTTTCGTCATGTTGGCAACCCGGCAGTGTAGCCTGACTTTTCCCCTTTGCAACGAGACCGGTTCGAGGTCAGTACGTTGAGAACTGTCGACGCGACAACACGTTTCGTGAACAATGTCAATCCAGTCTCCCGCCAAGTGCGAAATACGCGGCGTCATCCGTTATCTCGTTTGGAAGGAAAAACCTCCGTTTGAGATTTATAATGAGGTGAAAACTGCATATGGTGATAAAGCTATGAATCGTACGAGTGTGTACAAGTGGTGTCGCGAGTTTAAAAACGGTCGTGCATGATGATGCATGATGATCAGAGTAGCGGAAGACCTTCAATTGTGACTGGCGAAATTGTGGAAAAAATCGAAAATGCGCTCCGTGACGATCGTAGATTGACTGTGGATGAAACACTTTTAAACACTTTATGCTACCTCCAACTTCTCCAAGTTGACTTAACGAATTTATTTCTAAAATGAACGAGAATACTAACTCTATTGTTTTCTTTAGACTGGATTAAATCATTATATTTTCCTATTATATAGGTGGATGTGAGTTCTCTTAAAATACATCTGTTGGAACTACAATACTTTAATGTATGGTCTATGGTCATTTCAAAATTTGCGACCTTTACACGTTTTGCTAAGTATTTTTCGTATAAAAATGTGCCGTTTGACTGAGTTCAAAGATCGCTTTGCAAAATGCATTGCACCACTTTGTTCTTAAATTCCTTGCCCCCAATACTTTAGCACACATTTTATGAGCAGCTCGGGGAAGCACCTGAAGAAAAGAATCTTGATGTTGTTGTTGGCGTTGTGGCAACTTGTATCTTTAGTTTTATTTTACTTTGTCATTGTATTTGTTTGCTGCTGTTCTACGGATACATGTAGTCACTTCCTTACCGTTGTTGTTGCTTTCGTTTTATTTGTAGTCTGTAGTCTTCGTCGTTGAGTTGAGATCGGTATCTCTTAATGTGTCTGTTAATTCACGTTGATGTGCTCATATATCTTTCTCATTTTATGTTCGACATGCGACTAAAGTCAAGTGTGACATCTTTTGCTGTTTGTGGTTCTTCTTTTCTACCTCCCATCTCCTCATCACCATCAACATTATATTCACCTTTTCTGTTTCTACTCTACGTTGTTGTTAAGTTGTACTTATTTCTAGATCGTGAAAACGTGTTGACTCTGTGCGGCACGGACCATTTGTCTCTGCCCGTCCCTGTCCAGGCAGTACTTTGCACATCACTTAGTGCAAGCTCAACAATGACACTGATACACACTGGTCCCAAATCTACAAAAAAAAAACTGGTCAAAAGGCAAAAGTAAATGTTGGCCAATGGAATTTTTTTTTAATTAATTCCGTTTAAAAAATGTCCTACGATTAATGTTCCGGTGCAAAAATATTTATATGACTCCGTATAGCTCTAGAAACTTAAGGCAAAATATACCTATTTCTACAACTAATTTTCCACGTAAGTCGACGGATGTGGATGAGATTTGGGTATAAATTTATTTAGTATGAAATAATTAGAAATTTTGAAATAAGTTATTAATTGAAGAAAATTAGGAATGAGTGGGATTATAACTCAAGACTTCAAAGGCTTTCTTAAGCACGCAAGACATATGAGTTACCGAGGGCTTAAATCTTTATTAAAATAAGTGTAAAATGTATTTAAAAATATCAGCTATTGTTAATAATTTCTAATGTCATACTAAGTCGGAATCACCTTTTGTATGTAATGAACACAATTGAAAACAACTATTATTTAAAAATAATCTCTAAAATAAAGCATTTTCATACAATAAAATAAATTGCAAAGCATTTTTGTATGGAAGATATGCCTTCTAATGGCTACATCCGGTCATGTTCACGAGTATGTTGTTTCTAGTTATACAAAGTTTCTGTACCAACTTTCCAAATAATTTCTCAAAGGTTAATGGAATAGGAAGCATACGTCCATACAAAGAGACAGACGGGTACGGTTAGAACGACTTTCTTGAAGTCATTGCAAACATTATGATTAAATTATAATACTATTCAAACTTTGTGTAAAAAATATGTACAGTCCTTTGGAGTGGCCAAATGCACAGTTTATAATCGTCAAACAATTTATAAGTACTAGTATGTATGGCCAGCGGACAACTCAATCGACTGCAATCTAAGAATTATTTTGTATATTATTGTGTGTTTTAGGTTGGCTGTTATTGCTATTTCGTCGCGCGGCAATCAGAACAACTACAAACAGAGAGTGACAAAAATTTTAGCGAAGCGCATAAAAAGTAAAACCCACACCAGGGTCTTATCAACTTGTAACTGGCTGCTGTTATCGTTTAACTTTTGCGTGTGCGTTTGTATTTCATGCAAAGTCTATGTCTGTCTGTTTCGTTGTGTGTGAGACGATTGTTTAGGGCTGTGACGCCCAAAATACACGATACTAAATTTAATTCAATAAATTCGCCACTTTGGATCCGCCATTTTTTTTTCGGAAAATTCGATATCAAATTTGAAATCAACGACGATAAAAGCCTATGATCCATGTTTTATATTAAAAATAACTGCAGTTCTTAATTTTGGCAAATTTTGTTTTACTTGGGACCACTGTGCGGCATCATAGTTTGGCTGTCCGTCCGCTCGCCCGTTGGATTGGTTTAAATGGTCGCACGTTTGACCGAAAGTTGTCCGTTGTAGAAACGTTTGCAGATAAACTTGGAGTTTCCAGCTAACTACCTTGCTTATCTTAAGTCTCCCTGTCTTAAGACCTGCATTTGTCGGCGTCGTTGTTGTTGTTGTTAGTGTCGCCACTTTATCAAGCATCACGAGATCTTTTCAGACTTAGAAATTCATCTAGTTTGATTTGCCGATTGACAAGAAGAAAAGATGATTGCGCATATTATCTGTCTCTTTCGTGTATATTCTATTCGAAGACTGAACTGTCATTCGAGTTGTACATTTTGTTAGCAACTTGTGATAATATAATTTTCAACCACTTCTTTGTACAATTACAATACAGATTCTTCAGCATTCTATGTTTTTCACTTCGTTTATTCTTTTATATATATATGAAGTATCTTCATATGTATGTGGAAGTATGTATTGTAACAATTTACATGTGTTTACCTACTTACGAGCTTGTGCGTGCTAATTCGAGGTTTAAACTTCTTCAATTTGATGTAAGCCACATTTTTAAAGTTCTTTGCTCCATTTAGTCGTGAATATTCTGAAAAAAAAGAAAACAATATAAATTAATACCATTTAACTTACAATGTGTGTTAGTTTTTCTGTTATGTTCACATCATGGAAGTGAATTTTGATCCATTTCTATTGATCGGATTCAGCTGAAACGTATTTACACATATGAATCTGATGACAATACAATATTATGAAATTTTTGATAACGGCGCAGCTAAAATGGTAGTTAAAGTCGAAAATAAATAAATTATTGAAATATAAATTAAGAAGAAGCATCAACTTTTGTAGATTCAAATATACGCTCATTCATATACCGGGGAACTGTCCGACTTAGCATAGATCCATATAAGTATCTATCGTGCATTTCAAGTTAATGTTAACTGTAATATAAAGTTTTTAGTTGAAAAACCGAAAGGTAGGACGTGGGTTTGTATAGGGCTACAGCTAAAAGTGGCCGCGGCGTAACAACTTGGCGATTCGAATCTAACCCAGAGAGTCTTCATACCGTGTTCCCGTATTTTCACCCACACATGGTGATCAGGGGAAAAATATAAAAAGTTCAAAAGCAATTATTTCAAGTAAGAACGTTTGCTCATGTTAAATATTGTACATTAAAAGAAATTTGCTTTCGAACTTATTCTATAAGCACAAATAAATAAACCAAGCAAATCATTGCTAATACATAACGAATACTTTTGTAGTTCTCAAACTTTATTCATACTATAAACATTACGTTTCCACCACGCACACTTACGGGGTGTGTACAAAAAAAAAAAAAAAAAATAGGTGAGTTTTCCAATTTCGCGGTCTATGTACATTGGATTTTTTTTTATGTACGATCGGCCATTTTACATTTTTAGTTTGTCTTTTACAGATATAATGGTTAGACGTGTTTTGGTGTGCTTCGCTGTTTTTTGCTATCGAAAAACTGGATCAAAGAATCTGCATTAAATTTGTGTGTAAAAATAAAACTAAATACTCCAACGCACTTGAAATTTTAGTTGTGACATTTGGCGAATCTAATTTGAGAAAAAAAAAATACGCGCCAGCACGCAAACAACCGATGAAATCGTTGAAGAAGTGAAGAAAACTTTTGTGGAAAATGGTCGAATTACTATTAAAGAAGTTGCTGAGGTTGTCGACACTCGAATGTTTTGGGCATAAAACGTATGGCAGCAGAATTTGTTCCGAAATTGCTAAATTTTGATAAAAAGAAGCGTTGCATGAGTTTCGCTCAAGAGCTGTTGAATGACGTCAACGACGATCCAAATTTGCTCAAAAGGGTCATAACTGGGGACGAAACATGGGTATATGGTTATAACGTCGAAACCAAAGCCCAATAATCCCAATGGAGCTGCCAGAGGAGCCAAGACCCCAACAAGCACGCCAAATTAGTCAAATATGATGGGTTTGTTTACTGTTTTCTTCAATCACAAGGGCGTGGTGCATCGTGAGGTCTTGCCAGATGGTCGTACGGTCAATAAGGAATATTACCTTGATCTTAAAGACCGCATCGTTCGAAAAGCTCAAAGCAATATTAAAAAGCGCATATCAGAAGTGCTTCGGGGATTGGAAAAAGTAATGGCACAAGTGTAATATATTGTATCTTTGAGGGATTACTTTAAACGGGACAAATTAGATATTGATTTTGATGAATAAATAAATATTTTTTGAAAAAAAAAATAATAAGTCACCTTTCTTTTTTAACACAACGTGTATAATTACTCATATTGTACTAAGGGGAAAATGTACATTAAAATTCCAAAATTATTGGTTCATGCTCAATTGATATAATTTTGAAATGAGCGTCAACCGGTAGATTCCACCATAAGCTTAACAATATTTTATTGATCCAAATTGAAATCGATTGATCTGGCGAGAATCGAATGAATCAAGTTGGTTGATGTTTATAGTCCTGACTATGTCAGTTATTTTCGGCAGATGCGGAAACATAGGCAAAAATTGCCAATTGTTTAAAAAATTTTGTAATTAATTGTAATTTCAAATATCAACTGAATTGGTACTAGAGCCTTGCACAAATTTAAAGTATAAAATAAATGACTTCGAATGTATTCTTGAAAGACGCCCTAATAAAATATACATAAGACCTTCTCATGTCTGCCTCATAAAAATTCCAAAAGTATGCCGGTTAGCCTTGCATTGCGCATTTGATTTTGCATTTTAGCATTCGATTTGTGAAATGAATGCATTTGTGTCAGGCTCTAATTTGGCACTATACAATGTTTAAAAGAAGCTAATTGTAGCAACACTAGCAGAAACAGTGGCGGTCTGATCTGATTTGGTGACATGCAACTTGGCTTTCATTTTTCTTTCGTTTGTTTAAAAATCAATTTAACCATTTCATCCATATCACTCGTAATGTTCAGTTTGAGTACAAGAAGTATTAAAGAGGTGAAGTTTTTACCAAGAGTTTGCCGCACAAATAAAAATATTGACGAGTGTGGTTGGTACTTGAGTTCTCAACCACTGGTTGGTGCAATTGGTTGATGTTTCTAGTTGACGTATGTTTCAATAAGGTTATTTACCCAATTGACATAAAAGAATATGGCATAAGAATATCAGCAATATGGCATAAAAAACTTGGTAGTTTTCACTATTGCTGTCGAATGATACTCAAAAAAGTGGCAACTTTTTTTGTGAAATATTCGCACAAATTGAATATAATGGCAAACTAGGAGATTGTAAGTGTTGTACAAAATTCCAATAGGTATACGTATATACATCGAATAATAAGGATATTGTTTGTGAAAATTTCGCTGGTTGATGCAAATTATGTGAGTGAAACTTTTGTTGTATTGTATTTTGATATAGACGCTTTGCTAATTTCTATATGCAGAAAGTCAACGAATAATTGATATTGTTAATGCAAAGAGCAGCGTGTGTGTGTGCAACAATGATCCACTAAATGCCTGTTGAACAGCATTACAAAATTAAAAGTGCATGAAAAACATATGGTCTGGGCACCTCCGCTATAGATGATACAAATGCTTTTGGTGAAAACACGGCATTATTTATTCGGGTGGCCATATTTATGTTCTTAAATATAACTACAAAGCACTTACATTGTTTACCAAATTTCTTAGCTACTCGACCATGATTGAACAAAACACATGCTCAAAAATCGATTTATTTTTCAAAGACGATTAGATACGCTTAAATATTTTATGATTATCAAAAGAAATGTGTATTAAGTTATAAATCGATCCTTAACCGGATCATCGTTCGAATTTTATACGCGAGCTAAACAAACTGTTAGTTCTTTGAATGTATCTTAACATAAAATATTTTGCATGATGATCATTGTGATCACAAAGACACACATATTAATACATGCATACATTAAAATTTTTACGACTTATAAATACAAGATTCAAAATTAACATACGATTATCACAAATTTCGCTTCTATTTTTATAGCATTTTTATGCGATCTGTACTCGTGTATTATGTCTAACGTAGAAATAAGCTCAGATAGTGCTTAATCTATGTATAATCGAATACATTTTCACAATTTACAAATAAATTTCATATTGATAAAGCGAACGGCGGCCGCTGCCACCCTGTAGGCCGACCAAACAAGAGATTCATTAAAATGTGTTTCCACAAACCGAAAAGAAGGCCGCGTTAGAAATTTACCTACAAAATAAAGTTAAAGCAATTTTACAATGGCAAAAGTTTCCATCGTTTCATATATGACTACGAGGGTAGTTCAATATCTCACTGAAATCAGATTTAAATGCAAACAATATGTGTCTAATTATGGTTACAACAAAATCTGTAACTATTATAAACAAAACATATCGCTCCGTTGTACGAAAAATTGTTGTTGTTAATTATGCTAAAATCTCCAAGTTTGGTGTATCTTACGTAAATCCTAATAAAATATTCCACATAAGTAAAGATCGGACCACTATATAGGGGCTTTCAACAAGGTACAGGGTATCTCGAATGGATGCCATTGTTGAAGAAGTGAAACCCACTGAGTCTGGATACCAAATGTCAACTGATAAAATCAAAATAATATCCATCGCTCATTGCGGAATCTGAGGACAACGTGCAACGATTACTGTACACATTTGAAAAGGCGGCTCCTTTTGAAACATTCAGATTCTCGATATATACATAATACTAAAGGAACTGAAAGCGTGCAACATTGCACTAACCCCATAGAACTGGGTATATAATCAGAGATGCTTTATAAATGCAGTATGGAAAAACAAAGATATGAACATCGAAAGCATGTGTCACAATCCTGGAAGATACTAGCGACACTCAACAACTGTCTATCACAATCTAAAAAATAAATTTAAAAAAATAAATGCACTTTTGAGTAACTAATTATACGAGTACCAACATTGCGTATTTTTTTTAATTAAAATTTGATTCCATGTGATATTCTTTATAATTTTGTGAAATTCGATGTGGTGACTGTGTCAAAATCGAGTCATGATGATTCATTTTCGTCGTATATCGTACAGTGGATGACTAATTGATGCCATTTTCTCGTAAATAATATTGATTTTGAGCCAATAAGTGCAAGTCACATGGAACTAGGTTTTCAATACACATTCATATCTATTAGGCAAAATTGTAATGACTTTTCTGATGAAAAATGTGTCAATAATGTTGGTATGGATGCTGTAATGGTAGCCACTCTACAAGCGAATCAAATTAACTTTATGAATAAATTTCATATGTTATGCTCTCGAGGCGAAAGGAGCCAGTTGGCAATTGTATTTTTTATAAATTTGAATAAAGGTTTTCAGCACGAGTGCACAACATATTTATCTAGATACATATTTACAATTATAAGTATGTTTATTTTGCGAATACAAGTAAATGGATTGCATAAATATATATTATATACAAATATATATATATATATTGTACACACTGACATGGCACATAAGTGGCACACATGTGTGCATTATTGTGTCTGTATATGTGTACTTCATGCTGTTACTATTATTGCTATTTGTTCTGAAACACTTGTAATTTTGTAGCTTAGCATGAGCAACAATATCAAATTGGAATTGAATGCATTTAGTTCGTATAATGTTTGTACACATAATTTACTTGATGTACGAGTATGTATGTATATATGCATGTGAGCTGTATCTGTATCTGTATGTGTGTATATCTATGAGTGCGTTTCTAATTTATAAGCAGCTCCCTGCATCACCAGCTAACCAGCTTAGCCTAGCTGTCGTCCATTGTGCGGAATGGTAAGGGTGGGATGAGGGTAAAGAGAAAAGGATGTTTCTGTGTCGACGGTGACAAGATGTCTGCAAAAGGTTGCTGCACTTTTTCTGCTGCTGTTGTTGTTGGTGCTGCTGCTTTTGAGGCTTCTTTTGGCGGGCAACAACTTGAGGCAATGGACTTGTCTACTCCATAGGTTTTCGGAGCGTTTGGCAATGTGTCCGGTTTGATGAAGTGCAAGTGGAATTGCAAGTCAACTACATACTGAACGAAACTATCATAATATGAAGGATCAACATTGATTTCAGTGAAACAGAAGTATTAATACCCTTAACATCTAACTAAAGTCGAAATTTTACAACTAAAACTTCTATGTATGACACAAATTTTCTATATCTCTATAAATTCTATACAATTTTTCTTTCATAACTCGAACAGAAGAAGTCGATTTTTTGGCGAAATCCTATATTATGAGGAATATTTTTGTGTGTGCTCGTCAACTTGCTGTCGCCATAAACATCACCTCCTGTCTCTAGAAACATTAAAGCGTATAGAGTAGAAAAATAACAACAAGATATTATACTTATAAATTGCATCAATCATGTGTAAAAATCATAAAACTTCGTAATTCAAATGGCTTCAAATAAGCTGAGTTTGATTAATATTCTACTTGGAACAATGAATATGACTCCTTTAATTTTTATACCATTCACACATTGTGTGAAATGGTATTATCAGTTTGTCTGACATTTTGTAACGCATTAAACGTTCCCCTGTTTCCTCCCCCTGGATCCACCAATGTATATCGTAATGAAAATTATATTCATTTTTAAAATGTTTTTTTTTGTTCAGTTTATGCTACAGAGAGAGTATGTGCTGGGTATCTCGTGTTTGAGCCCACATGCCTTCTATCTTTTTTTTTTTTGGTTGATAATGAACACAACAGTTAACTCTTAACCATATAGGAATGAGAATGTACAATACATAAAGGCACTGAATCTGAATTTTTAGTTTGCATAGCAGTTCGATGTAGACCAATGTTCGGTATTATGTTGGGAATAATATGAAAAAGGGAAGCATTCATTATTCATGTGTACTACGGAAAAGGCAGACCGACAGAGAAGTTTACACAGTTTCTTCTAAAGTGACCATAATATATATTTCGATAATTATCTTTTCATCCTAAGTTTGAAAAGTTTAAAAAATGTATAATGTGCGCTGAATAACAATAAAATACATACATACTAAGAGCGCCCGCAGATAAAGCAAATGCAAATGCAAACGCAAACGCAAACTTTTATTTGGTAAAAATAGAACAAAAAAATCTACCACCTGTCGACCATGCCCATGTGGCGCACAGAGTGTATAAACTTTACTCATAGACTCTTGAATAGATATTACGCCGCGGTTTCTAGGCGACTGTGCAAGCGAGCCCCAAATCCAAAAAGTCTACCAATCCGAACGTGCTGCCATTGTCGCTTTTATTTTTAGCTTATCAATGAAGACTTTAATAAGTTTAATTGCTTTGCAAATATTAATTATATTTTTCAGTCCCAGATTGTTGGTGAACCAGCTTCACTAGCCAGACAAACGATGCAAAATTACTCAGCCGCAACACGTTCAGGGAACATCGACGACAACGACATCGATGTGACGCATTTTCCCCAGGGGCAGACGATCGATCGGAGATGCCATTGGACAAGGTGGTGAAATTGCAGCGCTTGAAAGAGGAAAGAGGTCAGGGGCGCAACATTTACAAACTTGTATGTACAATAGATAAGTTACCCAAAGTCATATTTAAGCGGATGACGCATTCTGGACAATACTACTACTCAGTATATCATTTCTCTCCAGCCTCAGCTGCGTTTTGATGTGAAGTATTTTATACCCTTTACACAAAGTTCGGGTATGATAATTATTAATTTTGACACTAAATTTGTAACACATAGAAACATGCATCGGAGATTCCATAAAGTATATTCAGATATATAAGAGCTCGCTCTCATTTTCACTTACTTTTGCGTTTTGCAATTTCAGTAAAGTTTCAATCATATTCTTTACATTTTAATGAGTTTGCTGTCACTTTCAGTATAAGTTTGTTTAGTTTTGAAGTAAGAATCAAAGGTAACGCTCAACAAGACGAGTTCTTCTACCAATGTCCGTCTGACCGTGCGACTGTCTGGCTGTGCGTGCGTTAATACGGGAACTAGATCCTTAATTTTCATCGATTTATTATAAAAACCAATATAAAGACTCTCTAGGGTCTTTATTTATTCGGAATTGTCCAGTAAGCAGAATCCAACCAACTTTAGGGTTTTTAATAGAGCTACTATCTACTAACCCGCCGCCCCCCCCCATTTTGTGTTTTTTTTTTTGGTTGGTTAAAAATTCTTATTTCTTGAGCTGACCGCAGAGTAAAAGCTTCAAATTAACACTATAACAACAAATAGTCAATAACATGGTCGCATGGTGGCATCTTATGAACACATATGTATATATACAATATCAAAATGTAATCCCAACACTTTTTATGGTAGCTCACATACAAACTACTTGCTCACTTTAACTATTTGTATAAGAACTTAATTTTTGCAGTCAATGTCAAGATAGCCATTAACATTGTGGCTTTTTAAGAACAAGTGTTTCACATGCATATCAATGGGTGGGATCTCCCACCTTAACAGGGTAGCCACATAGAAACCACCCACCTACTTTTGGCGTTCCCAAGGACGACTGGGTTTACGCCCCGGACCGATCTGCACAAGAAGATTTGTGCAGTCAAAGGTTGTCCAACTCAGCCCAAGTGGCTGTATCAGGTATTTATGTATACAATTTTTTATATGGAGTTAACAGTTCTGTCGGCGCAACTGTTGAAGATACTCCTGTGCCGCGCCGGCATTGAGAGGAACCCGGGACCTGGTGCCTGGTTCTGCTCTGTTTGTGAGAGGAAGATCTTCAGGAATGCAACCTCGGTTCAGTGTTCTAGATATGGCAGATGGTGCCACCTTAGATCGGGCCTCCAATCTCATAGAGACTGGACAGAGCAATTTGTTGCTAGCTGTTGCTTAGGTAACTCTAATTCTGTTACCAATGATAGCACAGCTGTTGTACCTACCTCCAATGCAACTGCAACAACCTCCTCGCAAGCAACTGCAGTTGCTAGCTGGATATGCTCCGTTTGTGGCAATCAGATACATCGCAATGTTTTATCTGTGCGATGTAATGGCTGTCACAATTGGTGTCATATGAGGAGGTGCACTGTTCTTAGATCTCATAGAGATTGGAGTACTGATTTCTTTGCGTCTGTGTCCCGGTCACCCGTACGGACGTCATGTAGGTCCAGTAGTTCTACACAGTCTTGGCCAATTCTTCCGCCGCCCCGTCAACAAATTATGCGTGCTCGCAGTCCATTGGTTGAGCAGCGATTTAACTCTTTTAGAGTTATGCAACTCAACTGTAATGGTCTGCGTGGGAAGGTGGCTGAGATTGTGGACTACATGGTGCGTCATGACGTCTTAATTGCAGCAGTGCAAGAGACCAAGCTCACAAACTCATGTCGGCTGGCATCTGTTGCTGACTTTAATATAGTCAGGCAGGACAGAGACAGAGACAGAAAGAGTGGAGGAGGACTGGCATTCATCGTTCATCGAACGGTGAATTTCAGACCTTTTTCATTGCCTTCTGTTGGTCAACAGAATTCATTTCTGGAGACACAATGTCTGGCTATAAAGTCCGGAGATGTCGAGATTGAGTTTGTGAACTTATATCTTCCACCAGTCAACAGCTGCGACCCTGGGTATAATCCGATTTTGAGCCATGTAATGCAAGGGGATGACAGTTATTCTCGGTGATTTCAATGCACACCATGAGATGTGGTTCTCAGAATTAGGTAATGACCTTAGGGGTATTAGTATAGCGGACCAGATAGATAGCTCTCCTTTTTGTACGATCAATGAGGATTGTGCAACCAGGATGAGTGCTACCACATCCAGCTCCCCTGATTTAACTGTCGTCAGTGAATCGCTTATTTCATACTCTGAGTGGTCGTTGGGCTCGGACCATATCCCTATTGTGATTAACATTACTCGTCCGGAAGATTTTGTTGAATCGGATAGATGAGTCTTCCAGCTGGTAGGTTTCCTAATATTTGGCCAGGCTTTCCAGCGGAAGCTGCACGCTTAGCGACCTTGCGTGATCAAATTCGTGCCAATGATCCGGGTGATAGTCGTATTGCTTTGTTGTCTCGCAACGTGAACAATCTCGTTGCGGAACACAGGAAGGCAAAATGGCTAGAGCACTTGGATAATTGCGACTCGGGTTCGCGAAGTCTGTGGAACACCATTAAAAAAATATCTGGTGTACCGCAGAATAGGGCTCTTTCATCTGTCACATTTGATGGAGTGCAAATAGGATCGTCAAAAAAGTGTGCCACCTATTTCTGCAGACAGTTCGTGCAACACCCTTCTCAGCAGAATAGGTTAAAGCGTAAATCCATACGTCATATCAGAAGGAAAAAAGGACATGAAGATTTAGTTGATTTTACATGCGAGGAGGTTCTTGCTGCTATAGGGAAAGCAAAATCATCCAAGGCACTCGGCCCAGACGGCATTTCAATGCTGATGCTGAAGCACCTTGGGCCTATAGCGCGGTAGCATACCTCACACACGTGTTAAATCTTTCCATTTCTCAGTTAATTGTCCCTGATGTATGGAAGGTAGCTAGGATTGTACCTCTCTTAAAACCTGGCAGTGAAGCTGATCGTGGTTCCTCTTATAGGCCCATATCGCTTCTTTCACCTGTAGTGAAAGTTCTTGAGTCATTATTACTTCCTTCAATGACAGAACACTGCCTTCTAGCAAATCATCAGCACGGGTTTAGGAAGGGTCGTGGTACGACTTCAGCATTGAGCGAAATCACTACTTTTATAGCTGATGGACTTAATAAGCCGAGGCCATGCGAACGTACAGTGATGGTGGCTCTAGACTTGAACAAGGCATTTGACACTGTTGATCATGCAATCTTGTTTCAAGACCTGGACTCCACTTCACTACCCGATAAAACGAAACGCTGGCTATTGAACTATCTTAATGGTAGAAGGGCATATGTTGAGTTCAGGGGCGTGAGGTCGCGTTATCGTAAGTTAATCTGTTCAACCCTTATTTGGCTAAGATGCCCCTTCCCCTCCCCATATAAAACTAGTGACCTATGCAGACGATTGTTCTGTTTTATCATCGGGTGTGAATGTAGATGATATCTGTGCGAGAATTAACATTTATTTGGATAATTTATTAAATTTTTTCAATGCTCGCAACCTTGGACTTTCAACTCATAAGTCATCTGCTTCCATTTTCACTTCCTGGACTAAGGAGGTGAGAATGGAACTAGATGTCTTTGTTGGAAGTCTAAGGGTTCCTACTGTCCAGTACCCGATGATATTGGGAACTACCATTTGACCCATTGCTCATATTCTCGGCTCATGCCACCAAGACAAATAACCGTCTTAAGTCGAGAAACAAAGTGTTGAAAGCGCTTGCCGGATCTTCTTGGGGTAAGGACAAGGAGACTATATTAACAACTTATATAGCTATTGGACGTTCTGTCCTAAATTATGCTGCTCCTGTATGGACTCCTTTCCTAAGTAAGACTCAATGGCAAAGCCTGCAAAGAACCAGTGCGCTGAGGACTGCCACTGGTTCATTTGCACAGTGAATCGATGATACTTCCTGTTCATCAACATAATGAGCTGCTTTCGAAGCAGTTCTTGTTGGGTGCGTACGGAGTTGATCATCCGAACCATGGCACCCTCACTACATCAGCGCCTACCCGAATTAGATCGGATATCAGGATATATAAGTCGAGCATAAATCGCTTTATCACTGATAGCAACATTGGGGAGTATGAATATACTTCCGGAAGGGCCCAATTGCATAAAAATGCAACCGAGCATGCAATTCGCTCGTTTAGGGACAACATAATATTAGGTGGAAGACCTCCACCTATTCATGAGAGCGAAAAACATCTCCCTCGTAGCACCAGGACTAAACTTGCACAGTTAAGATCCGGATGGAGCGTTATGCCCAAGTGATACAGGGAAAGAATTGGGATAAGTAATACAAATTGCTGCCCTGATTTCGGTCAATCACCGCATGATACTTTTCACTTGTTCAATTGCCCGTCCCATCCAACACAATTGAGCCCTTTAGACCTCTGGTTACGACCAGAGGATGTTGCCTTTTTCCTAGACCTTGACACCTGAGGTTTGCATTTCGGTTTTTCTTTCTCTTTCACAAACATTGCTTGCACCATTACATTTTACTTTATATATAATAAATTGTGTACATATGATTTCCTGATACAGCTCACAAGAAGAAGCTGCTACAACAACAACAACAACAACCTACTTTTGGGATTTAGTAAAAAAACTTTTTAATTATAGGAACTGTCAACTTGTAATTTAACATACAAATCAAACGGCGTGTCCCACCCACTTTTAGGGGTAGCCTCATTCAAACTTACCACACACGTTTATGGTCTTAGGTTTTACAAATATTATTTTTTTTTAATAGCTGCTAAGTACACAATTTTAATCTTCGTGTGAATGGTATTATATCTTCACTTCTATAGAGAGTAACGTTTTTACTTGTTTTTATTTAACTCTTTTACATTTGTCTTAAAGAGTAAAATAAACGTTTTTATATATTTTTGTACATTACTTATTGTATATGTTTTTAGGCATCTGAAATGATCTAAAAATCTTTACGAAAATCCAATATGATATACAATTTTTGCATGTAGAAATTGTTTGTATAGTAAAGACCACTACTGAGATCGATGAAAATGTTTGCTGCCGAAATTGTAAATTATTACTGCTATGTCAAGCAAACAAGAAACAGTGTCCCCAAATCAACATGAAATACTAAAAAAAGATATTTATTCGGTGTAAAGTCCACATCTATTGATTTTTCTTTGTTTTTTTTTTTTCTGAAGGAATGCAAAAGGTCACACTCTTTGTCACCTGTTTTTTGAGTACTTTCGGTAGTAAACATTTTTGTTATCTAAGTACTCGATGAGAAACAGTTCGGGCCGAAAATGTTTGATTGTTGTTTGAATGATTGAATTTTCTAAGCGCTGTATGTGATTTCCACTGTAAAGTAAGAATACTTTTGAAAAATTTAAGTCAGTTTATCGAAAATTAAACAGAACACTGGAAGTCTGAAATAATTTAATCATTAATTTTACATAAAATATCCAGTGTAATTTTGTTAAACATTTAATTTTAAGAAAGTTGGTACAGGAACAACTATTTGACTGCAACATGAATTTTGAATGAGTATATCTATTTCCAAACTGTTTCATCTCACAGTTCACAAAATCTAATGAATAAATTCTATCGTAATTGAATTTGCTAGATATAATAGCAGATTCTAGAAAAACTCGCTATCGAACTGCTCACTGTAGGAGTCGGTTTCACAGCAGTAGAAAAACAAAATTTTTCTTCTCTAAGAAACGATATCACAAAATAGCGCTTCTATCAACTATTTAGAATTTTCTTAGTTCTCAAGAGTTATTATGGAGGTATGTCACATGATTAATTCTGGCAAGAACCATGTGGGAAATATTGGTTCGAATGGGCTTTTAAATTTGGCGGTACAATCAACAAAGGATGCACTAGAATACAAAACTGATTACTACTTAAAATATCGTCTTTCCACTACAATTCATGAGATTTCTGTAAGGAACACAGTTACGAAAGCACAATTATAGTGACTATCGCCGACTCTCTCCTAATGATTCTTGTACAATTTTAAACCTTGTACTTATTGTATTCATGGTATAATTGGCTGAATAAATCTAATCAAGACTAAGATCTTGGATATATTATAAGTAATGATATTCTAACCCTATTGAGACTGTGATTTTAAATTGTGATTTGGTTTCACACAGTTAACTAAATACAACACATATATTTTATTTTATGGAGAACTTTAATTAAATGAACTTTAAAGTTTTAAAAACTTAAATGTACTTTCCAATTTGTAATTAAAAACGCCGCATTTTGTTTTCAAACTTTGCATTTAAAATGCCAAGATTTCACAAGTGAGGAACGGAGCAACCACAGGTTATCGGAGAGTATTAACAAATTTTATGCAATCATAGCTCTTTGGAACATGAACACAGACGTTTGATTTGCGCTAAAACTAGGATGGCTCATTTATAATTGGTAACCGGAGCAATCATTCATAATTGAGTAACAGATCAGTCAGCATTCACAACCAAGCAATTATTGTTAAATCTTTTCGCCTCGAAATCCCCAAATTTCATTCATAAAATATAGTTTTTCAAAAATCAAAGCTCACATACAATAGTATTCACTGATTTGTTAATAACCGAGTGCTCACAGTGTCTGCGAACTCACTAGATGAGCTGCACGTTTCACAAGAAACTTAATTTAGAACTCACCTTTGGGGTAGCTTAGAAAATGCACGTAGAGATCGTCACTCAAAATAAATATTTCCAAAAAATTGGGATCTGTTTTTTGTACTCGATTGTGATACACTGAAAATATCGCGTAATTTAATGGTAGAACTTTAGTTGAAGCACTCTTTAGTTATTGTTTGAAATGTTTATTCTATTGACAACAGGGAACTAGTCTTAAGCCAATGTTCTATGTAAAGTTTCAAAGCACGAGCTGGAAATGCAATCAAACTCTACTAGAGGAACGATGTAATTATACATCATTGATATGAAATTATAGAGCAACAAGTGAGTGAAATCTTTGGATATAGCACAAGGAGACGATTGAGTGGGACTATCCGACTATCTTTACATATATATGTATACGAGTGTGTGTGTGTGTCTGTGTGTGTGTATGTGCTTGTAAGTGGATGCCACTTTACCGTGCCACTCAACTGCTGCGCATTTGTGTTGAACAGCTTCAAGTCTCTCAATGAAATGGCAACCCACGCAATCCGCAGGCTGTTACAAAATATACTGCATATTGTAGATACATACAAATCTCATGCTCTCAAGTGCAAATAAGAGTCGATCGGGTTTCAATGAATTACGATACGTATTAATTATAATTGCTATCGCTCGCTCAATCGGTGCTTGTTGTTGCTCTTGTTGACTTTTAATCGCTCGACCGCTTGCTCGTCATTTAAAGTTATTTATTACGATAAACAAAGAGCAGAAGCACTCAGAATCAATGAAGTAGATGGCGCAGCAACAGCGGTTAAAAATCACTCAAATATTTTGGGTTTTGCCAAAAAAAAAAAAAGAAAAGATATTGTATATACAAACAATATACTTGTGTACAAAATAAACTAGCCAGGCCGACTGGAATCGTTTACGGCTTGGCGACAACAACAGCAAAGATTCACTTCATCGTTTTGTTTGAGAAGACAAAAAAAAAAAAAGATGTTGCAGAAGCAGAATTACTACATCGTTTCTCGAGCGGTGGCAATAAATAAGCCAAACGCGCTGAGCCATAAATCATGATGGACCCGGGTGTCGAGTTATTATGCGATCATATTTTAATTGCCGGATTATTACTCGTATTATGTTTGCAAGCGACAAATGAGCAACAGAAAGACAGCGAGAGAGAGAGAGAGATAGAGAGAATATAGAAATGAGTGTGAGTAGGAGAAAAGAGATAGATAAAAACAAATCTTGAATGTTTAGTATTCGGTTTCAAAGGCCGTTTTAGCCAAAAAGTCAAAGAAGAAGCGCCACCGCCACAATTAAGAAATTGAATACAAAATCAAACACACAGATACAAGCACATACATACGGAAAGGCAAAAAGTAGCAGCACGGCAGACTGAGGGTCAGCTCGGTGTGTGAGGAGCCAGAAGCTATGAGAGACAATCGAAAACAAACACCTGTGCCACAAACAACCTTAGCGCCGCACGTTGCCACCCCGCACCTGCTATACCATTAACCTAACCGCATCGAATCGCATCGTCTTGCCACGAGTATCTGTTGCTCTGCGCTACTTGGCGGACAGGTGCGTGCATAAATGACCACAACACAACAAATAAACGAACGACGAACAAACAAACGAGCGACTGTCCGACTCTCCTCCGATCAACGATGCACAGTGTGTATTATAATTGTGAGATACTTTCAAACTTTACCGAATTATAGAGCAATAAACTTACTAACATCTAAGCTATCTTTCTGATACAAATTGTATGCACTACTTTATCATTATGTCTATGTAGTGCATCGTTTTGAGAAAGCTTTCTTTTTTATTTTTTTGTAAATATATATTTTTCATTTCACAGATTTTTATTTAGTCAAAAAGAATAAAAGACCTTCGGTTGAACCGAAGATCGAATACCATTCACACGAAATTTTAAATCGAATTGTGAAGCATTAACCTAGGGGTGGGTTTGGAAAAATAAGCAACAACATCCAGACGGACAGACAACATTTAGACAAACTCGTCTCGTCGAGCTGATCAATATATATAATATACTAGTTAGTACCTTGCGCGTTGCTGCCCTTCTCCCTTCTGTCTGCCCCATTTCTCCACTTCGCCCTTCTTCATGACCCCTCGGGTAATAAAACTTTTCATACAAAAATACTAAAATCCCGATTAAGAAATAGACGGTAGGGGTAGGAGGGTAAAAAATACTTAGCGACCTATTCTCATATGTATATATGCATATATATAAATTTTCAACAATTTTTGGAACTTATTCAGATAAGCGGCATATATATGCATACTTTTTTAAACAAACGCTTATTTTTCTATTACCAAAAATTCGATTAATTAAAAGTTAAACTTTCAAAAATCCAACGATTTTATTTCATTCTTTGCCTCTCTAATATCGTCCCGCACACATGATCATTTAAGGCAAACACATGATCGCTAGACGATTTTGTAGCTATCACCTTTTTGTCGTTTACTCAGAACAGCAGACGTGGTTAAAATATTTGAGCTGTGTTTGTTTTAAATTAATTAAAAAAATGCGTTAATGTGTTATTTCATTAAAATCCATTCAGTAGTTTTTGCGTGAAGGAGTAACAAACATTTACATATCTACACATCCATACAAACTTTCGCGTTTATAATATTAGTAGGACATACTCTATGGTGTCTACGATGCCTCCTTTAATGCGTTACGAACTTTCAGACAAAATAATTCAATTTCATACTATTTGTGAATGGTATAACACTTACAATTATGGTTATAATACTATGTAATATAGTTTGTAAAAAGCAAACTTTGGAGGTAAATCAAGGCCTAGTACGAAAAATATAGCGTATGTAGCGTATAATATAGTCGATTATAGCTCAACATTCCGGCATTTCACTAGTATATTCACCAGTTCCGCTTTGCATAACTGAGGACTGGTGAATTTACTAGCCCTCGGTAATGAAGAAAGTAACTAGTTTAAAATTTAAGAAAAGACAGAAAAACGGACATGCCTTAATCGATTCGTCTTGTAGTGCTGATGACGATGGGGACTCCGATGCTTCCTTTACGGCGTTGAAAAACATTGTGATTCACACTCAGTATGAAAATTATTAAAAACAAAACAAATATTTTTGACTTTACGGCGACAATCAATGAGAAAATCAATTGCTTGTGATTCGGCAAGCTGATGTGTTGGGTGCCTGTTTGCCAAAGTAGTTAAGATGCGCATAATTTGCGCGTTCAGATAAAGGCGTTGGTCGTGCTCCAAATTTCACGCTTCCACGATTCTGATTGAGCTGAAATTGGACATAGTCGTATGAATTCGATGTCAATTCAATATTATGCTTCTTTTGATAGTTAAATCAGAAATGCGCAGCCAATGTGGTGGCTAAAATGTAGAATAGAATAGACTGACGATTTTTGGATTGAATTGAAGTTGCACAGTTTTTTTATAGCCAATTCAACATCGCTGATTCATTATAAAGGCCGATATCGAAAAAGAACTCAAATAAAATTTTAAATATACTTATTGGTGTTTTCACCATCGTTGATTTTTTGATATATAATTATATATGAGGAAAACGTAAGAAGATTCATTTAAAAAACAGTACGGATGTCATTTTTGTCAGTAACCAGAATACATTTATACACATATGACTACAAATAAAAGCGTGCAGATTTTCTAGCTAAATCTTTTTTAAAAAAAAAAGATAATTCTGTATTTGTACTTTTGAGGAAAGTTCGAACTAACCAGAATTTCTAAATAATAATTTGGACCGAAATCGAAGAATACTAATAGAATCCATATCAATTGGATATATCTAACGATATAAAGACAAACTGGTTGGATGCTTCAGACCTGAATCTAACCAAAATGTTTACAATTAAATAAATGCAGCTAATACCACGAATATTTCTTTTGTTTGAATATTACAAAATTGTTACAAAATATTTCATTTCAAAAAATTTAAGCAATTTGATCCGATACTCGTAAAAATATCAAAATATGTATATTGTCTTCAAATTTTGAAACTCACTGTTTATAGTGGTAGCTGCAGCGGCTGCGGGGAAAAAAATTATAGGAAACTTGTATTTTTGCGGCATGTTGGCTGTGAATGCGGCTCAGGCCCAGGCGCGAAACTGGTATGGTTGCATTTTTATACGAAAACGACTGGAAACAAAAAAAAAATAGTTAAGAGACTCAGATGCACATTCATACACACACACATACATGGTCGTGCTTATTTGAAACACCCATGTACGTCTCTATCTGTCTGTCTGTCTGTCTGTCTGTCCGTCCGTTCGCACGTTGTCGTCCATTCGTCCATTTATCTTTGTCCGTCTGTGCAACTGTCATACAGCCTACTGTTTGGTTTGTCTACGTATCTGTCCGCTCGTCCATAGGTCCGCCTTATGCGGCATGCACATTTTTCAGAGATACACGGAGACTCCAGTACTCAGCCAGACGAACAAATGGACAGACAGCCAGACAGCCAGACCAGCGGACAGAATTGCATGTAGACTCAGCTCAATTATTTCATTTCGCAGTTCGAACTCTTTTAAGTCATTCGAATTTATTTTAACTGTCTTACATTCACAGATTTGCAATTAAACAATTTATGTTCTTGAATTCGGAAATTCATTTCCATTTAAAGATTGCTTTTCAAAATCAAGAATATCTCAAAACTTTTAAAGATACAACAAGGAAATGCGTTGGTTCTTTCTGTGTTACTATAATTACTTTTGCCGGAAATATGAATTCCATATTCTAGAATAGTTTCAGATTGTAATTGACTAAATTCTTTAGAATTCTTTCGAACGAATGATTTTTTATATTGCTAAAAGTTAACAAAAAAACGGACTGATAATATGCACTTGTATATAGATAAGATGACTATGATTATGAATATTCATATATACTTAAAAGGGTAGTTGCTAATATCTTTAACTCAATAACGCTACGTTTAGTTAAATAAAAAATTCTTCTTACACCCATATATAAGATTTTTGTGTAGGAACTATTTGGTATATTTTATGACAATAGATAAAACTACAATTAAATTTTTAACAAACTTTCTTTAATGATAAAACATAGCACACAATAATTTCAAAAATGCGGGAGTTTTGAGAATTGGTGGAACAAGCTCGTTTTTGAAAATAAATCGTTTGAATATAAATCGTTAATACAATGGGAATGTTCGATTGTTTGTCTCTTCAAACCTACGTGACAACAAAATGTTCGATATCAGTCAGGGATTCTAGAGATTTCCGTGAATATACAACATTTATTCTTAACAATAATAGTACAGTGGATTGAGGTTCGTGTCAACACTTGATGGTATGTATTACCCGTTCCAAATTTTTACATTAGATACTCTAAAGAATGAACAACGCTATTCAGATTTATTATTTTGTTCCCTAGAACATTGAACACCGTAAAAAATTATAAGCTCCTAGTTTGAACACAAGCTCTGGCTTAAAACCCCATCATGAAACTCATCTTCTCAAAATCTTCGGACCATTCGGGACCATGCCAGCCTACTGCGGACTCTGCTGCATAGATAATCTTTTTTAAAACTTAACATTGGTTAATAATCATATTGAAAATTCCTGGTAATGTCATAGAAACAATAGTTGAAGGAAAACGAATTTGGAAAATATGGTTGATAATAAACAGTGGATATTTTAATGCATACAAGACAAGGAAACACATATATTTCATTAAGTTTTATATATTTTGGGTAAAGACCAAACTTTTGCAAAGAAAGTGAGATACATACAAGAAAATTCTATGGATAGGCTCCAAAGTTATGACTGTTCCAAAGCGTATAAGTACCTCCATATTGTTGCTCAATACAGTTAATTGAAATTATGAATGACTTCTTGTTTTTTCTACAGTCAAGGAAATCAAAAACCATTACATAATTTCAACGAATTCAAAGCTGTAGCTTCATTGGGTGACAAAATTGTGTGTAATTTTTCATTCTTGAGCAGATTCATTAAATTTAAACTATCAAAAACTTTATCCTTGCTTTCGGCAAGGAAAAATTGAAAAGAAATTGAAAAGTTGTCATCGAATGCACTTTTTAGACTAGTGTTATCATCTGATAATAGTTTTATATAAATGATTTCCAATGTTTCTCGGCATTCTGTTAGATTTTTTAATAAGACCAATTTAATTTTACGTATATTCAACTACATTTCAACTTTTAGAAACTAATACTTGTAAGGGGAACTCACAAAAGTTCGGTTAGTTGCTGGTTTTTTATTTGATTTTAAAAAGTCAAAAAATAGTAAACGCTTTACAATTGTCTTACGATATTTAATATTTATTCACTTGTGATTCAAGGACTGAAGAAATGCCACCACCAAGACAACAAGATATACATTATACGATGCTTTACGCCTTTCGGCGTTAACTTAAAACAGTATAAGTTTTCAATAACCGTCAAATTGCATATGAAACAAATGCAGCATCTCTTAAAACTGTCTCCAAGTGTTTTCGAAGATTCCAGACTGGATATTTTTTTTGTAAAGTAGAGAAAATAGCCTAAAAACTTCGTCCCACGAGTAAAGACTAAACTGGTAAAGACGAAGAACAATAATTAATGATTAAATGACATGTTGGAAAACTGCAGTAAAGAGGAACTAGTTCGCCTTTTACATCACGATAATGTGTCAGCTCAGAATGCTAAAAGAACCAGTAACTCTATTGGAATCGAAGAAACTCGCACATCACCATGTTCTTCGAATCTCACACCTTGTGATTGTGATAGTTATATTCAAAAATAAAAATTAAAACTTTTGTAAGAAAAGTTTCCGAAGATAATTGATGCAGTTGATGTAGAAATTGAGTAGATGGTTTTTTTTTTTTTTTTGGTGGATCTACATATTAATGAAATGTATTTAAATTAATGTTGATTATGTAGAGAAGATAAAAACGAAACATAAATTAAAACGGACTTTTATTAGTCCACGCGTTCTGAAACTATAAGAATATAGAAATATAAAACAATTCCAGTTTATGCAATTGTGCAATTACAACAGACATAAAATCATTGTACATGTTTTCATTTGTTCATAAAACAAACCAATTTGAAATGTTTGATGTGTTTAAATGTTGTATCTACTTGTTGGATCTAACAAGACAAGCGAGCGAAAAGCTCCGCAATAAACATATATGCTCTAATAGTATATGAAAAACTTATATGCAAAAACATTAAACAAATTTTTTCTATTTTAAATTTGTTTGCAATATTTTCATTTTTTTCATTTTGCGAACTGCTCAAATAATAAAATCAGATAAGAAAATGTTGGCACATATGAATAAATGTATGCCGATTTGTACAAGAGAAATGTACATACCTTTATGCAATTAGATTTGTTTGTATCTTAAAACAAAAAACAAAACACTTACATTTGCTAAATAGTCATGGATACATATACGTACAACAAAAACAATGCTTAATATTTTAATTGTAATAAAAAATAAAAAAAACAAAAACATCACAGAACGGCAACAACAACAGCAACAATAACAAAAACAATAACAATAAAAATGGCAACAAACAAAGCGAGAAAATTGAAAATAAAAGATTAATTACAAAGAAAAGTTGAGTTGAGAGACGTGTGTACACTTTACCCGTAATTACAATTCCAGCACTTGAAGCGCCCCCTCCAACGAATCAGATCGGTTCAGATAGGGGCGTAGTAGAAGGTTGTGCTTAGTGGGTGGCGGTAGCGGCGGCGACAGTGGCAGCGTTTGTTGTTACTTTTTTTTCTTCTTTTATTTATTATTGTTGATGAAGTGGAGAGTGGAGAGTGGCGGCGGTCAGCAGCAAATATCGTATCGAAAATTAATTATGCTTGACATGTTGCCCGCGAACAAGCCACCAACGTGCACCAGGCAGCAGACACAGCCACAGCCGCAGACATTGCTGGAGTCGATACAATGAATCGCATTCTAAATTGCTTTGTACAATACACGAGTAGTACTTAGGTATGTGTGTATCTCTCAGATACTTTTTTTGTAGATTTATTTATTTATTTTATTTATTTATTTATTCTTTTTTTTTCTTTGTAGTAATTTACAACACAATTCAAATTGCTTAACTTAAGCGTTGAACGCCGCACTTGGCAATTTTAATGTTTTCACACGCGTTTATTCGCTTAACTTAATCGGCGTGCGCCTGACGCTTGGCTAGACGTTGAACGATGCGGCGCAACGGGCAATGGTGCGACGTAGATGAGTTATAGATACATATATTTAATTTCATTTACATATTTACATTCGGTTTTTGCTCAGAATTTGATGAGAAGAATTGCAAATGCCGACGGCAAAGCAAGGAAAGCCACGCGCCAAATGCTTAAAAATTAAAATAAAAATGAGAATGAGAATGAGAATGAGAATAAATGAATGAATCATTGAAAGAACTGAATTGAATGTCTTGGCTTTCTGTCTGCCTATTTGTCTGTTTGAGATTGTTCAAATGACGAAGGGAAAAGGCAAGTGTAATGTATCCGCAGGATAGTAAATACGAAATTTTGTAGTACATTGCATATAACGCATACGACGCGTTGTGCGCTGCATACAAAATTAATTTTGATAAAGAAAAAACGAATCGAATCCGAATCCGAATCCGAATCCGAATCCGCATCCGAATCAAGTGCGACAGAACAGAACAGAACAAAACAGAACGGAACAACAATAACAACAACAATGACGACAAAAAACCACTACAAGTTGTTGTAGTAATTGTTGTTGTTGTACATTTACACAATATTGTTTAAATTAGTTTCTCGTAACAACAACAACAACAACAATAACAACAATATTAATAATATTAATAATATTAATAACAATATTGAAATAGCATGAAACGTAAAACAAAAAAATTGCGCGCCATTTCACTTGTAAAAAATTAAAACAAAAAATTATAATAACTTCTCTTCGAAAGATTGGACAGAAGCACAATAAATAAGCGCACAGAATTATATTAAAAAAAGAATTTAAATTAAAAATTGAACAGCAGAAAGCCAGATTTGATCTGTTAAAACAAAAAAAAAAAAAAAACTCAAAATCTAAATCTAAAAACGTAAATTCGCATTAAGCGCGATAACAGATTTTGTATTTGTTTGGTTTTTGATTTTTATTTCATATATGTACTTTTTTTTACTTTTAAGAATATTTTTTTTTTTTTGGTTTTTTTTTTATAATTATTTTGTATTAATTTAAACGTAGCGCGCTTTTAATTTTAATAACGATAAATGAATTAATTTAACTGTTTATTTATATTTTGCTATAATTCATTTAATTCCAATAATAAATAGCACACTTGCACAATAATTTAGTTTTTTATTTCTTATTTTGTTTAAATTTTGCGTACGAATAATTATTTCGTTTAATTTCGAAATAAATTTATAAAGACGAAAACGGGTTTCACAGAAACGACCTGCATTCGATCATTGCGCAAACCGACTGAAGTGCGAATTCAATGAGAAAATTTGGTAGAACCAAATCGCCCGATTCGCTTAACGGTTCTACCAAATTCACAGCGGTGAGTTTCGATTGGTTGTGGGTCGCGTGTTGAGTTTGGTGAGCTCTTGTGGAAGTCATGGTGTGCGCGTTACAGACAAATTGCTAACGGAAACGTGCAAATAAACGATAATTTCGGTAAGACCGAAGCTTTAATTCACTTCACAAATGAAATTTCAAAAGTACAGCTCCTGCATTATGGGTGGGGGGGAGTTGCTAACAGAAGTCCGGTGAGTTGTTTACAACAAGAAACAGGTAAACAGAGTTATTATTTTCTCTACATAATCACCATTCATATCAATACAATTGTGTAATCTGTACATCATCCTGTCAAAACAGTCCTGAGAAACGAACGTTTACGTTTTATGTGTCAATCGTCAACTTTATCCTTTTGTTTATTTTGTCCGACCTTCTCGAGACTCGTTCTGTACCAATAGCAATAACACAAATTAAAACAGTTAACATCCTTTTTACATTCGTTTTTAGCTTGTCTTTCTAGTATTTGAGCAATTTCGTCTTTTGACTAGAACACTAGCAAAAACATTACAAACAAGGAATTGGAGCAATCAAAAATTACATATTTGTTAACTTTCTTATTTAAAATTTTCTCGATGATGTTTGTAAATTTAATGTGAATAATTTTGTTGCGCATGAAATTATTAAAAAGAATTAGAAAGAATTTAATTAAAATTTAAGGAAATTTTTAATCAAGCTGGGGTTAAACCCCGGTTGTCTGGAAAGTTAGGCACCACGCTACAGTTTAACTATCGATTCCTCAAATATTTACTGATACAATTTATACAATATCAACTATATTAATTCGATTTACGATTCGCATATAGCTAACAAATTTGGAACCAATTAGTATTTTTAATAATTGGCTTAATTGAAACATGTTCGGTACAACAATAAAAATAAAAAAATAAATATAAAGTGTTTTTGTATGGTAGCTATACCTTGACACTTGTGTTGCTTATGGTTATAAAAAATTTCCAAACCAATATTTTAAAGAATTACGGAAAAAAAGCTCTGACAAACTCACAGAGAGATAGACAGATAAGCAGACAGGCACTGCTAGATCGACTAGTCTTGTCTTGCCGCTCACGAGCTATATACTTTACTGCTCCTCCATTCTTCCTTGTTCAATGTGAAGAAATGTGTTGAAGGGAAATGCGTTTATATCTTGATACATGTAAATACATGTGAAACACAGGGCGCATTCCTGACAATCACGATATAATGTAATGATTTTTTTATGATTTTGTTAATTGGCCCTAAGGGCTTTAGGAATCATAATCTTTGAATAAATAAATATAAGTTTTTTTTTTCATTTTTATTTTCGAACTTCTTGGAACTGTCCCAATAGAGCGCTCGCAGCTGGATTTAGATGAATTTGGAGGCGGGAGATGTATTTTCCGTTGTACCTTTTCAATTCATCTGCAACTGAAAGTACTTTGAGGTCTTGGTGCAGTGTTGCATTCGTGACATACCATGGCGATTTCATTATAAGTCGTAGAACTTTCAATTGGAATCGTTGAATAATGTCGATGTTTGATTTGGCTGCTGATCCCCAAAGTTGTAGACCATACGTCCAAATTGGCTTAATCACTGACATGTAGACCAATCTTTTGTTTTCAAGTGATAGCTGTGAACTTGGACATAGAAGCCAATATAAACTTGTGAATTTTAGCCCCAGTTGTTTCCTTTTTGTGAAAATATGTTTCTGCCATGTGAGTCGCTTGTCGAGATGAAACCCTAAGTATTTGGCGCTTTCCTCTTTTTGCAGTTATTGGTTGCTTAGAAATACTGCTGGAAAGTCACTTCTCCGAAGAGAGTACGTCACTTCGATTGATTTTGACGGGTTTATGTTAAGTCTCCATGTTTGTAGCCACGTTTTAATATCGTCTAAGCTCCGTTGCAGTTGTAAAGAGAGGCTGTATTTGGATCCGCGTGTACTGCCATTACAACGGTATCATCAGCAAAAGTAGCAATTGTTGTTTCAGTAGATGTTGGCAAATCAGCTGCAAACAATGTGTATAGAATGGGGCCTAACACACTACCTTGTGGAACACTCGATAGTACCTCATAGATTGATGAGTATTCGTTATTTTAATACTTCGAAGAATGGATAAGGAAGATTCTTTTTCAGTTTATATAGAAGGCCTATATGCCACACTCTGTCGAAGGATTGTGTTATGTCAAGATAAGCGGTTGTACAGTATTTTTTCTCCTCCATTGCATTGCGTAAGGTTTTGAAGACTCTGTGAGTCTGCTCGACAGTTGAATGGCGTTCTCTAAAACCATACTGGTGGAGCGGAATCATATTTATTCTTGTTATAACTGGTTTTAGCTTAGCTACAAATAACAGCTCAAAAACTTTACCAACTACTGGTAGCAGACTGATTGGCCTATATGAATCTACATTCTCTTCAGGTTTTCCCGGCTTCTGATACCGACACTTGTGACACTTTCCATTGTAAAGGAAAATAACCAAGTCTTATAACAGGATTAAATAAATTTAATAAAAATGTAAATTCTGAGTCGAGTAATTCTTGTAGGATTTTTGCTGTAATTAAATCATATCCAGGAGCTTTTTTGTGTCCAATCTCCATTATTTTTCCTGATCGGTGGTATTCTTTTTGTTTGCTTACTGATTTTTTTAGTTGCTTTCCAGACCGAGTAGTTCGAAGCTTTCGTGGCCGTTAATCCTCTCATGTAGTTGTTTATCTCGTTGTTTGTGTTTTCTTTCAACGCCTGTTTTATTTCTTTTGTAGCTGCATTCAGTTCTTTCTTATCGTCTGGTTGCCTGGTTACCTGCCATACTCTTCTAAGCTTTGATTTATTTTTTAGCAACTGTTTGATGCTGGGGCTGTTATTAGAATGCCGAGCTTTCAGTGAAGAAATAGGTGTGGACGCCCATGCAGTTTGTTGTACTACAGTGTTGAATATTCGAACTGCGTCTTCAATATCTTCTTTGCTTATAAGTGGGATGTTTTGAGGAAGATCATAATTAACTGAATTCTTAAAAAGGTCCCAATCTGTTCTTTTAGAATGCAGAAAGGGCGCATAGTGCAATGTTTTACATTGATCATTGAATTTTATCAAGCACGGCGAATGATCGGAAGATAGCTCTAGAAGTGGCGACACTTGAATTTTATTGCTTGGAAGACCTTTAAAAACACAGAAATGAATGCAGTCTGGAGTTTTCTTTCTGTCTGTTGGCCAGTATGTAGGTGTTCCCGTAGAAAGATGATTTAATTTTTTTTTATTGATTTCAGCAGCTCTCTTCCTCTTGTGGTTATAAGTCTGGAGCCCCAAGCGGTATGTTTGGCATTCGATGGTGGACAGTAAATTGAAGCAATTGTGAAGGCGGCGAGTTGTAAACCTGAATACTTGTGTACTATATTTTGTTTGTTGAATATGCTATGTACATACGTGACGTGTCGAATACGGTTTTTTTATTATTACTGCTGTGCCTCCCCTAGCTGCTCCAGTCGTGTGATTTGTAGTGTATACAACGTAGTTTTTGATTTCAATGAAATTTTTGTTGGTTAGATGTGTTTCTGATATTAACATTATGTCTACATCTTGTTCTTGTAAATAAAAGTAAATGTTGTATAATCGTTTTAAATATTACTAGAAATATTTGCAAGCCTGCGAACTGATGAGGGCTCTACTCTAAACTATTGTCTCCGTAACTTAACTTTCTATGTGAACAAAAACAAGGAAGAACGCTTCCATCGAGTGTGCTCGACTTAGAAATACCATGTACCTTGGCTAAGGATCTTTATTTGAATTATAGACGTATGTGTTGTATGCGGGCTGTATTCTATAGTGTTCCAATCTGGACCTTTTATGGAATATTCTACATATTTAGCATCTAGCTCATGCCTTTCTTGCTCATTTCCTTTGTTTCTGAAAAGGCGTTTCTCCTCATTCCGGCTCTCTCGATACCGCTTTCTTACAGCAAACGGTCTTGTGTAAGCGCCACATTTTGCTGCAGTAGTAAAATCGATTAGCCTCTATCTATGGTTGAAGATAGCGTTGCGAAGGCTATCGCCACGCATGATTTTGACTTCGTGATTGGCACAGATGCTCGTAAAACTCATCTTTGGCTGCATCGTTGATTTAGCACAGGAAAAAATTATTCGCCGATGAAAGCACCACGACTTAAATGCCAAAGTAAATGCCATCCAAATTGCGCCGATTGAGATTATGAAGGGCTTGCCGGCCAATGTCAATGGCAATTGACCATCATTTAGTACGCTTAGTAAAAAGTGCCCACATTTATATTTATTAACATGTGTTTGCGTGGATTGGTGAAAACTCTCTTTTCTAGTGGGAGATGTTTTTTCAGACAGACACACAGACGGACCGATATGGCTAGATGGACTCATCATTCGTGCCGATAACGTTATATAAGTTAAGCAAGTTTAACAAGTAAGAAACATCTCGCCAATTTTCTTATACATGCTCTGCATTTATTTCAGTTTTTAAAATAGTATAAAAGACGATGACAAATTTATAGATAACATAAACGTGACCGATGAAATCGAGTCAGTTCTACGGTGCACCGTATAGATGGTACCAATATTAAAAATATGCAAATAGAGAAGAAATAACGCTAGTGGTAGACGTAATATCCGATTTTTTTCTAAACTTGACCTGTGTACTTGTATGTGTTAAATGAATACAAAAAATCAAGTTTGGAGGTTATATTTTTAATAGTCTCGGAAACATCGATGTACATACATACATACGAAAGACAGACGGATGTAGCTACATCGACTTGACTTGACTTCCGGCTGAGTATATGGAATAACTGATCCCACGATAGTAAGCCTTTTGATAATCCGATGTTGTGGATGCCCCCTCCTCACAGTGGGCGAACAGGCTCATCTAGCGGCGTTTAATTAATAGATCTTACACAAAATTTTTTTTTGTTCGTGTAATATTTTTGTTTAGTTGCAAATAGATTAAGCTACAATGTAAAACAAAAAGAACATTTTTTTTTTTAAATATACACATAAATTTTTGTTTTTTTGTGAAAGTTGCAACTTTTTTCATATTTTAGACATTGTTTATTTCATTCAGGAATGCATGATAAAACTTTTAGATTTAATGTTTCACATTCGTTTGGGCTACAAATATATTAAACTTTAATATGATAAACAATTTTTTTTTAAACATTTATTTATTTATTTTATTTATTATTTTTGAAATAGCTTTTTTGGCCTTTTTCAGTCTTCATATATTTCAGTTATTTTTATAACAATAATTTAATTATAATAAAAAAAAAATAACAATAGTAACATAAAAGTTATAACAATATATTAAATAGTTTTGTATTAAAAAATAACAGTTTTTTACTCTGATTCGGAACTACTACTACTACAAAAGTTTTAAAATGTCATTATCGACATGCTTCTTTTTTCAGTTGCCTTGTGATTTGAGTAAATTTAATATCAAAGGATCTGATGAACACAAAAGCGCATGCATTAAGTCCTCTATTGTATTTAATCGGGATGTCTTTCGCGTATGGTGCTCACGGAAATTGCTGTAATCCTTGTTCCGTGCTTCTAACGCTTCTTCCGACATTTTTCCTATTGGAAGTGGTGACACTTTATATCGGCTCCATGCATTAAGATTTTATGTATGGAACACGGCATATAAAACCAAGGATACTGTTTTTGCAATACGCAATGTGTCGTACGTTGGATATATGTTGGCATTCCGACTTTTTGCCCCAGCTTGCATCAACTTGTATGAGTGCTTGGTATTATTACCATCTAAAAATAATGCCAGAGCATCGTCTGATCCTAAAAAAGATTTAATTTTTTTTTGCAATATTTTCGTCATTAGACATTGAAACAAGTTCCGACGCTCATTTCGTTTTCCAGCTTTGTATAAACTGCAAGTTATTGCTACTACGAGCTCACTGTGAGATGTTTCCTTAACAATTTGGCAAACTTTATTCAATTTGGTTTTTTGGAACATCCGTCGAACAGCTTATCAGGTCTTCCACGATTTGTCAGTGAATTAACTAATAAAAGTTGTCTGTCTAACCACTCTTTGTTATTTTATTCAAATTTGTGGCTGATTCTATTGTTGAATTTCCATTTCTCAGCCAATTTTGCTACAAAATTTCTAATTTTTTTGGCTATTAAAAAGACTTGATTAGCATCATACATGTTGATATTAAGCTTATTATTAAATATATAACTTTCAACAGCTGAACATTTTTAGTAGGCACGAGCTCGTGGCGCCATATTAAATAAAGTTTTCGTCTGAGCGCCGACATTGTTCCTAAAAAATGCAATATTATGTAAAATTGCAGGTGGTAGCAGATGATTTTGGACATTTTACATTCACAAGGCAACATAGTAATTAAAAAAAACTATTCTACCGCGAATACCTACGAATATCAGAAGTTCCGGTCCATGGAAGTCTTACATTGGGTTTTTCAAGCAGTTAGTGGTATAGTCAAGTTTAACCAAAAATTTTTTCTATAACACTGAAGCACAGGTCACAAACAAACATTTTTTTAGTTAATACATACCTCTAACTATAAATGAAACCACTTTTCACTTAATTAAGATAAAGGCAACTTTAGAGCAAATTTGGCAATGCACAGAAAACACGTGGCAAAGCTTAGTCATGCACCGGCTGAAACATATGTTGTGTTTGACAGCTCACAACTGTTTAACTAGAGCATGTCAATCAAAATACAACCTATATATAAGTTCAGTGGGATATTAGCAATCGATAGAGATACAATTTTGAAGCAACTAAACACTTTGAAAATTGAATTAAATGGAGCTAGATCGACCATTTCGCCCATTGTGCACCTGCTTGAATTAATTTCTGATGCTGCGGTGTTAGTTACCTTCACAGCTCCAAAAGCCTTTTATTGTAAATCAGGCGAATACAAAAAATCAAAGTTATAATAATAGTACATAGCAATGTATTAAGAGGATTAAGTGAGCCTAACTTAAACCGCCACGTTAGCTCGTGGCACATTGTAGGCCGTCCAATCTGATTTAAATATACTTCATAACTGGTGTCGTCGTAATGGCCTAGTGCTAAATTGCGATAAATGCAAAGTAATGACTTTTTGTCATAGAATACCTACTCTGGTGCGTGTATTTTCAATTAATTACCTTGGCGTTCTTTTTGACCCAAAAGTTTTGTTCTAAGGCAATGGGTTTGCTTGGCTTTATCAAACGATGGTCGAGGGAATTTAATGATCCTTACGTTACGAAACTTTTATTCACTGCATTGGTCCGCCCAATACTTGAATATGCTTGTTGTATTTGGAATCCGCATTACTCAGTTCATAAGGTACAGTTAGAATCTGTGCAAAAGCAGTTTCTTCTTTTTGCCTTGCGTAATTTGGGATGGAGTCCTAGTATAAATTTACCGCCTTATACACATCGATTAAACTTAATCAATCTACCTACACTAAAAAAACGTAGAAATATACTAGGTGCTTTATTCATCCACAAACTTATCGCCGGTGATATTTATTCACCCTATTTATTGGAGCAATTAAATTTCTCTATTCCTTCAAGAATTACTAGAAACTTCTCATTGTTCCACCTATACACGTGTACAACTAATTATGCATGCAACGATCCGTTTCGCGTATTATGTTCTACATATAAAAGATTTTATAACTTGTATTTAATCTCTCCAGGTCTCCCTTTAAATTCTGTTCGTAATGCATTAAATAATTTTAACTTATAATCTTTAATTTAATTTTTAATTTAACTATTTTGTTAAGTACTATAAGCAACATCTTTATGTTAATATGTTAGTTGTTAAATTAATAAATAAATAAATATACGAGTATACTCGTATATCACTTTCGCTATTTTACAATGCTCATATATATTTGTGTACAGGGTACAACTAGCATTCTGAAATTGTTCCCAGTTTAAAAGCTTTTTTCGAAATTATTTGAAATTATTTTATTATGCAGATCATTCAGCTATTTAGTTGTATAATAGTGGGATCGGCTAAATATCCAAATCTACTATAGTCTTCAAATCATCGTCGTTCATACAGACACTCGGACGGACGAACAGAACAGAATATATCTTTCCTCACAAAATTTATATCTGTTGCTCATCGAGTTGTAGGTGGACTTCTGGTACTTGGTTTTTTTATTTTTTTTTAACCACTTTATTTGCAATCAGTCAGATTTAATAACTAAAATCAAATTTGGTAGTAACTAAAATGCATTATAAATTAACAATAAAAAACATGAGAGGCAATTAAGATATGGTTATGTGTTAGGATTGACGTTTTGGCAGGTCCAAAGGATGAAGTCGTTTGAGTCTGCGCTGCGTATTGAAATTATTAAGAAGATTAGAGCCAGATTATTTGGATGCGATGTGAACGATCCAATGTATGTAACAGGCAGAAAGGGGCATGCGTGACCCTATAAAGTATATATATACTTGATCAGCATCGGAAGACGAATCGATATAGACACATCCATCTGCACTGTGGTCGCTCCCATACGACAAAAATCAAAAAACCGAAATCGAAATTTTACAATTTGAATCATGTTGAACATCTCATAGATAAATTGGCATTTTAAATCCAACGTTTTTTTCAGTGTGCTCATTCGCTCTTTGCAAAAAAACACTTTAAAGTTAAGCCGCGTGCTTGGCAATTCAGTGCGATGTGATTTTGCTGAGAGTAAACCCCATCTTTCAACACAAACAATGTATTTAAAATAAACGCCAATAACTTTGAAGTAATATGGATATGGTTTGTACAGGTATAAAGCTTAATTTAAACCAACCAACTATTTGTACATTGTTGTGGTTCGTCCAAAAATCTAAAATAACCAAATGGTCTTTTGTTTTTCGTTTCCCATTTCTAACTTATCTTAAGCTTTTAGTTGTGTTCCGCACCGATTCCCAGGTTCATATTTGTTTTGATCATAGATGCATATCTTAAGATTAAAATAAAACCTGCATTATCTGACCATAGCCACTCTTTCGCAACAATATGTTGAACGGAGTGCAACAGGTATTTGTGTCTGTTTTTTGTGTTTTTCGTGGTAAAGATCCTTTAAGTGTTTGTTATTGTTTATTTGTGTTTTAAATGTCAAATTGGTATTTTTTCTTTAAAATTAACGTTAATTTCGGATCATTTAAATTGGTATAGGCTTTTCTCTTCAATGTACCATCCCGCACACGTTTTTATTTCAAGCGTGGTGCTCTCAAAAGGGCACTGAAATGCTGAAAAAGCACGATTTGTTGTTCAGTCGATACAGCTGGAGTTGGAAACCAAAGGATATGTTTCAGACCAAGAAAAATTATTAGTAATTGACTAATTTTTAAATCAATTTTCTGTTTTCTATTTTCATTATTTTTTTTTATTAAAATAAACATGTTTTAAATTAAAAACAAAATGACCTTTTCTACGATTTATTAAAAAGCTGCGAATTAAGTTTCACTTTGATATCTCTGCTGTAAGTAGTTCTGGCTGCCGATTCCATACAAGACTAACCACTAGGGTTCATTCCGAATCGGTAGGTTATATGACAGCTATATTATATAGTGGTTCGCTAAGAATGAAATTTGGTCAGCACACTTAGATGCTCCTAAGAGTGACACGTACCAAATTTGGTTACATTCGGATAAAAAACAATAAAAAATCGGGGATACTAAGACTTCCTTCCGAATCGGTAGGTTATATGACAGCTATATGATATAGTGGTCCGATCTGTATGAAATTTGGTCAGCACACTTAGAGTGACACGTACCAAATTTGGTTACATTCGGATAAAAAACAATAAAAAATCGGGGATACTAAGAGTTCCTTCCGAATCGGTAGGTTATATGACAGCTATATGATATAGTGGTCCGATCTGTATGAAATTTGGTCAGCACACGTAGATTCTCCTAAGACTGACAGTTACCAAATTTGGTTACATTCGGATATATTGTACATATACGAATAAATCTACTGGGAATTATATTGAAGTATATAAAATTTCATTAAAAATTATTAAATCTAAGCAGCCCTTCAATAATTTCATCATTAGTCTACAAAACGAGTACATGGAATATCGTTAACAAACGACTGCTCATTCTTACTTGTTTTATTAACGATGTTATCCTGTGATACATACTTTAAGGAAGCAAACTTTATCAAAAACGATATTTGGACTTTGAGAGTTGTTTTCAGTTTTCAACGGCTTTGTTTCGAATTTTTCCCAGTTCCTCTGATACTCGCGTATACTCGCTATCACTAAGAAAACTAAATATACTCGAAAACGTCGACTAATATAACTCTTCTTTATTCTCTGATATTCGATCAAATTCCCAATAGATGATTTCACATGAATTTTCAAATGAAATACGACAAATAGCCTTTATGAATGAAAGTGCATATATACTGATGGGAATCCAAATTCCAAAACTTATCGCATAATTGTCTGTCAGTCCCGATATCATTGAGCGAACGTTATCGCACAGAGGGTCTGTGATTTTCATGTCATTTTCCCACCTCCGTCTCTTTTTCTGTGTTATACTCGATTGGCCTGGCATGCAAATACAAAGTGCGGCGGTTTGCCGAATTTCAACATGACAGAAGTAATTAAATTCGATACTTAAACTTGTAGCGATTTGAGAGAAGTTTGTACATACATATGTCTTCGGTATCGAACAATTGTAATGAAATCTGATTGAAGTGAGAACGTTGCAATTGAAATTGAATTCCAACGATTTCACACATTCCAGAGAAAAAGAACACCTAGCGAATGAGTTGTTAAAAAGGTGTCATCAGCACCGACAGTGAAACATCTAAAGACGGTGCACCGCAGTTGTTTACGGTAGTGTGCATGACTATCGGTAGAACCGAAAATGAAAAACAGAGACGGAACATTAGCTTATAAACCACAAAAAATCAAAGAAAGAAACAACATTCAGTATCAGACAATGTGGGAAAAGAGAATGAAGGTTTGGGGATCGCACTATATGTTATCAATTTTCCCATTCTCAAAATTAAAGACAAATTAAAAATTAAATGTTCATATCATATTTTTGCACAATTTTGCTCAAATCGTTAGTAATGTGTCATATGCATGAACCACGGGGTCTTACGATTATTGCATAACACTTAGCAAATGTGTATAAGACACGTCGGTGGAACAAATTGCAAATGAAGCCACACTTTAAAATCTCGTCCGACAGCGAGAAGCACTTAAAGTGTGCATTTGTTTTATCATTGTCGATAGCATAGACAATGCTTGGCCAATTCATCCAAAATATTATTGGTTATTAAAGCTTTTGCGGCGAAAATCTCCAATCAAATTTGTAAGCATTTGACATTTATTATGCCAGCCGCAGGCACAGCTGCAATGCGAGCCATCATATCCATCAGCATTCAAAATTTTCGGGATGCCCAATGCAAATGCCAATAAGCGAAGCAGCCACTGGCAATGGATTCAAAGCCCTCGACATTTATGCTACGACTCAACTCAGGCAGGCAGATAGACGAAGCCAAATGTACTATTAGCAAAAAGATGATTTATTCACTTATTGTATTCATACGAGTGGCCTGCTCGCACTCGAATGATGCAATGAGGTCTCCTCCAGATGGCTGCGCTCAAGAGTATCACGACATTCAGTCTAATGTTGGCTTGGCAACACTCACAGCTGCTCAGCGGCTTCATTTCTACTCGAACTGATCGTTGCAGTACTTCAAATTGTCGCATGAGATTTTGGTTCGCTACCCACAACATTACCTCGCATAGACCCTCATTCCTCTGAATCGTCACCAAAGCCAAGCTTATCTTTAGAGCCGACAAAGTTGCCACATTATTTATTAGCGGCAGGAAAAAACATTTGCAAACGTTTGCAATCATTTTGGATGCTTGCTTCTTGACTCCATGGGAAAATTTTAGCCGCTAACATTTCGATTATCAAAAACCAAATAATTGCTATTAATTGTTTGAGGGGTAACATCGAAGTATTCATGGAGATACATATGCATGTTCGTACATTGATGGCAATATGTTTTCGAATAGTAATTATATGCTTCACACGTGGTGAGAATAGTATTATAATTTTGTCACTGAGTTTGTAACACATTAAATGAATCAACGGAGACACCATAAAGTATATATATTCCGTATCACCTCGACTAGAACCATCGATCTAGTCATGACTATCTGTCCCCTGTGTATGTCGATGGAACCTACAAAGTTTCTCAGCTCTTCAGATATTGATCTGAGTATAGATTTGTCGACTTCTTGTAGTCCTAGGCTGAACATATATACTTACAAATTATCGTGCCGCACTCGCAGATATAACCTGCACACAAACCCATCGCCCAATTTTTGAGATTTTTCTGTAAAACCCTTATTTTTTTTACCAAACAATTCGAATGTCGGACATAGCGCTTTATAGCTGAATGACTCCACTGAATGTGAAGAGCATTAAAGTTTCGGTTCTACCGAAGATACGTTTTCTCTAATTTCAAACGAAAGCTGTCGTCATGCATGAATTTTTCATGCCATGAAGTCGTTGGTTAGGAAATATACTACCTTGGATCGAAGGTCCAAAGTAAACTTCATATGCATACGCGTTTTATGCTATGGTCCAATTTTAACTAACTCAATCTATTTAAAGCAAAAGGGAGTGAAATGTGCATTTCTAAGTGTGTTATAACTATTTGTATACTCTGAGTACAGTGAGTGCATTTAACAGAATAATTTGGTTACTGATCAGTTATGAACCTATTATCGTGGGTTTTTTTAAAGGTGCATCAATTATAAAGACTTCTCGAATGTGTAAAAGGTGATTTTTTAATATCTGTATACAGAAAAAAAACCTTCTAAAAATAGGTTTGAAATTCTTGTTTTTATCTGAAAGCGTACTTCAAAATCGGATCGTACTCAATTTTCTTGAATCAAGTACAAAACGGGATCGATTTACACATCAAGCGCATAAAAACTTTGAATAAATATATAATTCTTGAAATAAGTATAAAAATCTAATTCTAAGAATAAAGAATCAAGACAAAAAGTCTCAGAATATAAAATAAGTCCTTTCTAACTTGAAGTAATTGGCGGATTCAAGAGGGTGAGCTGGGGAACGTTCCCCTCCCTCCACCAACAGAATATTGGTTCAGTACAAAAAAAATGTTTTTCGCTTCATTTTCATAAAATAATAGGTTTTTTTTTTTAGTATATTCTCTCCCCCCCTCTTTCCAAGTAGTAGAGTTCCCCACTCAAGATAGCGTTCTGGATCCGCCCCTGAGAAAGTAGAAAATCGTACATCAATTTTTGAAAGGAAAAAAAAAACCTGACAAAATAAAATTTACTCTCTCAGCTGTTCCAATATCTTTGCACCGACAGTAAATGGGAAAAACAACGGGTTGTGATTCGGTAACTCCATGTGTAGGGTGCCTGTTAACCGAAGTATTTAAAACAGTGCCGTTCGCATGTATTATGGTTCAATGCCATTTTCCTCAACACAAAAAAGTTTCTATAAACCGGTAAGTACAACAAAATTGAGTGCTCGATTCTAAATTTTAATAAAACGCATAACAATTAATAATTTATTTTTTTTGTTTTGTTTGTAAAATTTTCAATTTTCAAAATCATTTACACAAATGTACTAATAAGAAAGAAAGAAAAGAAATAATCATTAAATGAGTAGTAAGTAGTTTCTAGACCCTTTTTTATAATATTAATCGTCAATAAAAATGATAGAAAATGTCTTCTTTCATGAAGGTTTTGTCATAGAATTAACTAAGAATACTTTTTTTTATTATTTTGACCTCATTCCTCACCTCGTAGTACCATGTAATTATGGTTCTAAAAAATAGTCATATCTTTAACTTACATAACTTCCTTACTTACTTAGTTAGGTGGCTCTATAACCGTCTATCGGTCAAGGCCGCACGTAGGAAAGCGCACCATTCGGTGTAGTTTAGTGCGCGCCGGCGCCAGTCGCTGACAATCCGAAGCTTCTTTAGATCATCATAGACCTGATATTGCCATCTTAAGCTGGCAATATCAGGTCCTCTCTGACGCCGTCCACCAATCAAGTTCAGGTTTTCGTAAACCTTTAGTGCTGGAGCTTCGGGGTTCATCCGGGATGAGGTGACCAACCCAGTGCAGCCGCTGGAATTTAATGCGCTGGACTATGTCAACATCATCACACAGCTCATACAGCTCATGGTTCATACGGGTCCTAAACTCGACGCCAACTCTAAGGGGACCAAAAATCCTACGAAGAATCTTTCTCTCGAACACTCCTAAAGACGCTGTATCCGTTGATTCCAGTGTCCATGCTTCTGCGCCATACAGCAGGACCGGGTCTGCGTCTTCGTAGTTCGAGAGAGCTCTCTACTTCTAATTTGCTTGCTGAGCCCAAAGTAGCAGCGATTAGCAAGCGTGATTCTTCGTCTGATCTCTCGGCTAACATTGTTGTCGCTGGTACTTTCTGTTCCAGATAGACGAAGTTTTCTACAACATTGAAGTTGAAATTCTCCATACTCACAGACCGTCCAAGACGCGCTGATGGTCTGCGGGTGAACGCCAAGTACTTCGTCTTGCCCACGTTCAATGACGTTAACTTCAATTAACATTAATATATTTCTCATATGGATACTCTACAAATGTGGTACAAAAATAATTATGTGTCCAGGGTTTTAGAAGAAAACTTAATTTTTGTTTTGTTTTTACTGCGCAGAAACTCACTGAGTCAATTTACTCACGTCCGTCTGCATACATGAATAGATTGACTCGTTTCGTCTAGCTGATCAACAATTATTCTAATTTATTGGGTCTCTGATGCTTCATTATGGATGTTATAAACTTCATGTCATTGGGACGAATGTTTTAACGTTTAAACGTATGAAAATATTAGTTCTGCTTACCGTTTTATGAGTTGCTGATAACAGAGAAATACTGGGTAACTCGATATAGAAACGGACGTTCGAAAATTTTTCAAATCTATATAATTCCCGAAGAGTTCTAGAATTGTTTGCAATTTGTGAAATCAGTGTAATCGAACTCAATTAACTACAAAAATACCATTCATTCAACGATGGCTGAGAAAAACTGTTTACTTCTGACAACAGTTTTTAACGTCTTTTCCAATACTACCAAAGTTAAAATTTTCATATTTTAAAACAATATAAGTTAAGACATACATTTTGTTGTTTCTTATTTTGAAATTTTCTACTTTGTGAATATGCATAATATAATTCGAAGAGTTTAAAAATTCTTTGTTATTTGTGAAATCTGTGTAATCGAACTCAATAAGCCACACAATTTCTACCAACCCTAAGGAAAATTGTTCAATTATGAGAACGTTTTTGTTCGTCTTATCCACTTCTACCAAAGTTAAAATTGAAACGAAAAAATTCGTTAAAGTATGAGAACTCATTTTGTTATTAATTGTTTTCAAATTTTCATACTTTGAAACGATTAGACAACATTGTGAATTGGGTTAGTTTATTTAAAAGTTCGCACTGAATGAACAATCGGATATCCCAAAAAGTACAATATGTCCTCATATATTCTTGATCAGCACCTCAAGACAATATAGAAAAGTCCGACTGTGTGGATGTTGTTGCCCATTTTTTTTTCTTTTTTTTTCAATCAATTGTTAAGATATCTGGGAGCTTATATTGGTCCTAGACCCATAGAGTGTTAATATCATGCCACGCCCACTTCAAAGGATAGCTACTATACAAATCCAATACCCATATTGGATTTTTGCATGAATAACTTGTTTATTACAGTTTAGATATATCAACTTAGTAGCTTCTTGTGGACGAAGGATTTACATACATATACCAATGGTTATATCCAGTCCACTTCTAAGGATCGTCTCTTTATAAAACCACAACCCACTTTCAGGTTCCCAAGTTTTACAAATTATATGATTTATTCCATATAATATATAATTATAATTAGATATAATTGGTATACGGTGTAAAATTTCATGTGAAAGGCATGAAAGCTTTTGCCCCATTGAAATTAAAGTTTTGAATAAGCTAAAATTGGACATGAACATACGTTATAACATATTGTATTGTCATAGGGCATCCCTATGACAAAACAATATTGTATAACTTTTGATAGTTACAGCAAAAGGCGCAGCTTGTATGGTACTTTAAATATAAAAAAAATATTTGGTACCTCAAAGTAATTAAACAATTTAGTTACAACTTGGTATACAAGCGCTTTCAAGATTTTGATTTTCGTATTATAATTTAGAGTAAATAAATATACGGAGTGAAGCTAAATAAAAATTTAAAGAATCGCATAGTTTTCCTTCAATGTGAAAAAATATTCCACAAAAACGTCTGTTTGCACAAGATTAACTCTTTTCCACGTGGCCTCCGAAGAGTCTCGTTGAATTGTTGTTCAATATGTGTAATATGAACAATTATATTCAAAATTCTTACGTCACAGCGAACGCAGATACCTATGATCACTTGTGGGTGAGCAGAGCCATGCGGCACGGGTGATCCGTTTGCCCAGTCAGAAGCCGATCGGGCCCCACAATTTTTCACGCTACTTGAGCGTAATTAGCAGTTGAGCTTCTAAGCGCAGCGCAAATATCACAAGTATCCCACTTGCGTCTTCAATTATTATTCCGATTCGAGTTCAACTCGAATTTAATGCGATTCGATGCTATTTTGATACTGGCAAATATTGACTGTTTACCTACCTGGATTAACTTTGTTTCAGTTGCCTTTGCTGGTCTTGTTCTTTATTTCGTTATTATTTGCCAATTTGAATAAATATAACATTTTATTTTTAGACAGACGCAAGTAGCCTCCGCAAAATGAATTTACTGAAAGAAAAATAGTGTTAATCCACGAATTATTGAAACCGAAGCGAAATAATGATGAGTTCGCTGAATTTCAAAATATCATAGATAAGTATGTGGGGTATCATAGATAGAGAGGGAGTTTTGGGTTAGTTTCCATTGATTTGGGTTTTGATTTCACAATTATTCGCAATTCTTGGAAACAGTGTGACATAAACAAAACGCTCGAATTTCTAATGGAAGACCAAAGTTCACGTGTCGGTTCACAGAAGCAAAAAAAAAAAGAAGCTATTCCACCACCCAACTAACCCACCAGCTCAGCAACATCTCAGAAAAACGATGGTATTGCCATAGAACCCAACAAAGAACACAACACCTTGTTTGCACAGGCGGCGAATCTCTCACACTGTAATTAAGAAATGGCATGGATGCCTCTGTCGCTGACACTGGAAATGGCCAAATAGATATTCTTGAAAAACTAATGGGAGATGGGTTGGATTGACGCTTTGGGAGACGTCGGATAAATAGTACGCTATTGTCAAATGGCTAATTGAAAGCGCATTGTCAATAGAGCAATAACAAAAACCATCGTAATAACAAAGAACACTCGGATGTATGAAATTGAAATTGGGTAACCAAGTGGAGGAAAGTAAGGCAGGATAAAAGTAATCGACGATATCAGTTTAAAGTAAGCGTCAATCGCAAATATTATTTACAAGTAATTAATTAGGCATTCAGTTTTTGCAAAACAAAAAATTTTATTTTAGTATGCTATGCCTAAACGTAAGGCATCTATCCATAACACAGCCACCTTATCAAAATTCAGGCTATGTTTAGACGGTCAGATATATCTGGTAGATTTACCATATTGCATTGAAAATATCTACAAATGTCAAGTTAAAGTGACAGTAAACCGGCCTTAACTTTAATAAATATATATATATATTTTTTAATCCTTAGGTTTGTAAGACGGCAACCTTTGAGGCATAGGCAATTGGGCATGGCATATTGGTACGGACATTCTATGAGGTTATAGCAAAAATTAAGCCTCTATACCGTATTTCAGCCAAAAATTGATATAATACACTATATGTGAAGGGTATGAGAACTAATAACCTTGATGCAATTGCTTCTAAAATCGAGAAAAAGTATCGATGAAAGTCACTAACGACTCTAATTTATGCGTTTCAAGAGTGTTTCGGCTGAAAACGACTCCAATGGAACAACAGATATGAGTAATTTATTATCGGCCCATTTATTTATTTAATCAAATTGTAACTACATATTTAAATAATTCGCTTAATAATAATTTAAAAATCATTCATTGATTAAAATTAACTTAATACTAAGGGAAGCAACATGGGGCCACTTAGACCCGTTTTAGAAATTTTTTATTGGCCGACTCTGCCCCAACGTACAGCCTGGGCAGTGGTACAAGCGGGCTCAATTACAAAAATAAAGAAGTTATATAGTAAATAGAAAGAGAAATAAAGAGAAAAATTGTTTTTGATAGAGCAAAAACCACTTAGTGACGAGTTAGCCGAATGGGGGCATTTAATGGTATAGACTGAAGAAAGTAGGGTGCACATAGATTGCCATCATAGAATGATTGGGAGATCAATTCATTTTAAACTGTCAAGGAGAAGAAATTGATTTTAAACTGATTCAATATGATATCAATACCATAGTAAGGGTTCTAAATTCACGAGTCACCATTAAATCCTACATACGTATTTTTGAAATAAGAAAAGAGGACAAGAGGGAAGAGAGAAATAATCAAGCATTTTGCTCGTTTACTCTCACTTGTACTCATTAAAACTTGAAATCTGAACAAATGTCTTGTTTTATTTTTTAATATGTTGTTATGTTTGGTGAAACGGAAACGAAAACAAGCAAGTCTTTAAATACCTCATTTACCCTATATAATACCCATTTTTACAAAGCTTTAGTATAGACACTCTAGGTGCCGCTCTTAAAATTTCATTCGAAGAAAAACACACAGTTTGAAAATTTGTTGAAATATTTGTTTTCATATTATAGTTTGCCTTGATTTGCTTCAAAAATTGGGTTGCCTTATTTTTAGTAATTTTGCAAAGAATACCTTGATTTGCCTTGATCACATATAAACATCTTTATATAAAAATCAATTTAGTTATGTACCTATGCTTGTGCGAGTGTACTACGAGTATACTATGGACTCCGAAACCACCAAACCGATTATATTTTTAGGCCAAAGAATGTTTTTGTGAAGTTTGCGATGTGGTGCTTTTTATGGATAGCAAATTGGAGTGTCTCGCCAACTTTTTGAGGTAGTTCCATACAAACCCACAGCTCACTTTTATGCATTTGTATAAAAAACGTAACTATCAACTTGAAATTCGATATGGCGGCATCTTATAGATGGTACACATCTACTAGTGGGCGAGTACCGCTCACTTTAAAGGGTAGCCCCTATTTAACCCCCCTCCACGTTTATGTTTTATAATACGATTTAAAATGTGTGTGTGTGTGTGTGTGTGTGAATGGTGTGAATGAAGTCAACGTTTTTTTCTTTTCGTGGGTAGGTTGTGAAGAGCAGTTGGGACGAATTTAATTTTTATTCTAAAGTTTTGTGTCTAATATTGGTAAAAAACAGGTAACGCCCTCATCCAATTACAAAGACCTTAGTTTTCTCCGTCTCTAAGTTCTCCCAATTTGTTCAAAATTGTTAGTGTTGTTGGGAAAATTTTAAAAGAGAAATGAGTATTTCTTATACGACCAACCTTATGTTGAGCCCAATAGTTTGGTTATACCTAACGATCTCAGCATATTCAAATAGCGCTGAATTGTATTGTATTGTCGATATACTGGTTGAATTTCAACCACACAGCACTCTACTCAACTCTAGTATCCATAATAAAATAGCATAATAAAATAGCGCTAGTTATTTTATAAATATGTAAAAATAGTACAACAAATATGGAATAGAATATTAATAGTAATAGTATTGTTATCGGGACCATACGTGCATATCCAATTTCAGATCAATTAGATAAGTTAAAGTAGGTCAAAAGATTTTAACATACCACACAAACACACATTTTAAATTAAAACTTTTTACTACAATATAGGTATAGTATATCTAATAAGGTATATATTTATATATACATAGGTACGTACTCCTACAACCTACATTTGATACTTAGTATTCGCGAGGTCTTGCAACAGCACAAAAATGTAAAACTGCACAAATGGCGTCGTGAGCACACTTGTGCAAAATATGGTGATGCAACAGTGCACAATCAGCTGTTCAGACTTTGCTTTCCCTGTTTGTTTGTTTGTTTGTTTCGAGCTGCTATTTCATTTTTGTTAGGAAAATGATGCGATAAAGCATTAAAGACAAATTATTGAAGTCTTTCATACCTGCCGTTCGTACCGAATTTTATAGGTAAAATACAAATATCAAAAATTCCAAAAAAGAAAATGAAAAAGGAGCCACATCGATATGTATACCTAATCAGATTCGAACGAGCTAAGAACATGTTTATTTCGATTGGATTATCTGATGCTACTTGTTCGGAAATGCCAATCGAATTAAAATATTGTAACAAGTTGGACAATGAGTGGCAGCGCAAGGACTGCCAGATGCACTTCATGGACTGCACAATCTAAACTGATGTATTGCATTGATCGAATGATCGAATATAAATAAATAGGACTGAACTATCTGGTAAAATCTAAGTTGTTGTAGGGTGCAACGTTAAAAGGCAATCGCGACTGAATAGATGGACATCAACGCTTTAAGATGTACTTTGTTCATTGTCATACATCGCACTGTGGCTCCTTTGCTGAAAATAGGTGGCAAAGTTTAAATTTGGCGTTGCCTAAATTGGCCGCAATGAAAATTTTTTATACCATTCACACATAGTGTAAAATGAAATTATCAGTTTGTCAGAAAGTCTGTATCTCTTGTCTGTCTGCTCGTCAATCCACCGATCACTTTTGGGTTTTTGTATGAAGAACGCATTTATTACATATATGGGTCAAGATCAGGTTCATGCAGCCATCGACATAAATTTGTAACCCCAAAAAAATATCAATTGTACAAAAAAAATATATCAACATTCGCGGTTCCACCTGCTAAATTTGTAGTAATTTTTTGCAGCACTGGTTTTACACCGATGCAAAGAAATTATTGGTCAATGGTATGAATCGAGCCAAGAAGTGTAAGATTTTTCGATGGAAATTAACATGTCGTAACAAAGATATTTTAACATAAAAAAGTGGATATTTTTATAAGCGGTGTGTTAAAAAATGGTTGACTTTTTATTTTTTAGAAAAATATTTATTCATCAATATTTATTTTGTCCTCTTAAAAATTAATCCCCCTCAGATATAATACGCTTTTGCCAGCGCTTTTTCCAATCATCGAAGCACTTCTGATACGCGCTTTTTGAGCTCGTCGAGCGATGCGGTCTTTATATCCTCAATCGTTGCAAAACGTAGTCCTTTCCTGGGTCTTTTCAGTTTTGGGAACAAGAAAAAGTCGCAGGGGGCCAAGCTTGGTGAATACGGTGGCTGAGGCATGATTACGGTGCTGTTTTTGGCTAAAAACTCAGGAGCAAGCAACGTCCAAATTTAGCAATTTCGGAACAAACTTCATGCACAAAACATATGAATAATTTACGTGGTATGAGCCTGATATGCCTGATCAGCAACTTCTCTAATAATGATTCTCCATAACAATTGCATCGTCAAAAACATCTTCTCGGCCTTTTGTGAAGAGCTTGTATCACTTATAAACATTTGTTTTTGCTCATAGTTGACTCGCCGAATGCCACAGTTAACATTTTAAATGCGTTAGAGCACTTAATTTTATTTTTCACACACAAATTTAATACAGATTCATTGATCATTTTTTTTTTTTTTTTTTGTAGTAAAAATCCGCCAAGCACACCAAAACACGTCTTTTATATCTGTAAAAACATAATGCCAAACACCCTTGGTGGGGATCAAGGTTAGCAAATCCCAAAGGAAAGGAGCTATATAAATGCATAAATACCAATAATTTTTCAACACTGTCTACGGGAAAACAAACGTATTGGCCCGCAAAATACCGGATCTTTTGGATTTTGCAGTTTATTTTGGAATACCACGGCATCATCTGGAAATTTCGGACAACTACGACCTAAGTTCAGACCATTCGCCAATTATAATTACATATGGCACTGCTCTTTCAGCACTGTCAAATAAATATAAAATTGTCACATCTAGGACAGATATGCGAAACTAAATGCGAAACTAAATACTAATATATCTCTCAAAACTGGTTTAGAAGTGGATACGGCTGTGGAATCATTTACAAACATTATATATGAAGCAGGTCTGTTGTGTACTGCGCCAGCCAAAAGTTCTATAGCGAATACTGTTTTTATATCAGCTGAGCTTAGGTACCTTATAAATAATAAGCGAAAGCTTCGGAAAAATTGGCAAACCAGTAGATGTCCAGCAGATAAAACTAGGTACAATACAGCATCATTCCAACTTAAAAAACGCTTGCACGAAGTAAGAAATGAAGCAACTGCAGAGTTTTTCAAAAGTCTGGATCCTAACACGAAAGACTATGAATACAGCCTTTGGAGAGCTACCAAATATTTAAAACGACCTGCAAAACGAAATCTTGCTATACGTAATCATAATGGAGAATGGTGTAAAACCGCCAAAGCTAAGGTTGAGGCATTTGCACAACATTTACACTCAACATTTCAACCAAATTCAAATCTTGCGCCTGAAGATACTGAAATAATAGAGTTTCTGGATGTACCTTGTCAAATGTGCATGCCAATTCGTAGAATTACTGTGTCTGAAATCAAAGAAGAATTCCCAAAACTGAATCAAAAAAGGTCACCAGGCTATGATAAAATAGACGGAAGAGTTACGAAAATGCTCTCTCAAAAGTGTATTCAATTTTTAGCACTAATTTACAATGCGATTTTGAGGCTGGATCACCTTCCTACACAATGGAAATGTGCGGAGGTGATAATGATTCCAAAACCAAACAAGCCTGAAAATATTCTCTCGTCCTACCGTCCTATTAGCTTGCTGGTGACATTCTCCAAAGTATTCGAAAGAATACTTATGAGTAGATTGTTACCAATTTTGGATGAATACAATATAATACCGGAACATCCGTTTGGGTTTAGGGGAGGTCATGGGACTCCAGAGCAATGTCATCGTATAGTGGATATAATTACAAGTGGATTCGAGAAGAAACTGTATTCTGCGGCAGTATTTCTTGATATACAACAAGCATTTGACGAGTGTGGCATCCAGGCATGTTATATAAAATGAAAAAACTGCTTCCTGCTCCATTTTTCCTCTTATTGAAATCGTATCTAAGCAATCGAAACTTTTATGTTCAAATGGAAGGGAAAACATCGAAACTATATAGTATCAATGCTGGTATTCCACAGGGCAGTGTTCTGGGACCTGTCCTTTACACAATATTCACTGCCGATCTTCCTGTTGTCAGTGATGTTCAAGTAGCCACTTATGATGATGATACAGCTATAATTGCATCTAAAGACACTGCGGCAGAAGTATCTCAAGATATTCAAAATGAAATAGTTGAAATAGAGCGATGGCTTAAGAAATGGAATTCTTCAGTATTTTTAAATAATTCACAAATTCCTCATAGTGACTCCGCAAATTATCTTGGACTCGATATAAATCGGAGAGTAACTTGGAAAAGTCATATTAAAGGCAAGACAAAGAAGCTCAACTTAAAAACAAAAAAAAATGTATTGGAGAACAAAGTTCGGCTTTACAAGGCTATTTTAAAGCCTGTGTGGACATATGCTATCCAATTATGGGGAACTGCAAGCCCATCAAATATTGAAATTCTTCAACGATATCAGTCCAAAACGCTTAGACTTATTGTTGACGCCCCCTGGTTTGTGGCTAATGACCAAATTCACAAAGATTTAAATATTCCATACATTAAAGATGAAATACGTAGAATAAGCACAAGGTATGTTGAGAGACTACATGATCATTTAAATGTTTTGGCAATAGGCCTACTAGATAATAGCGATACAACTCGAAGACTTAAAAGAAATCATGTGTTAGATTTACCTTTTAGAGATTAAATTTTGTATATATTGTAAATAAACTCTTAATTATAGAATTTTGAATGTAATAGCTGTTCTCACTGGAGTACAGCTATTTCTGTTATATTATGAACTTTCAACTAACTTACTTATCGTCTTATTGATAGATTGTAAATTAATAATAATAAAAATAAAAAAAAAATATCTGTAAAAACAAACTAAAAATGCCAAATGAATGATCATGTCAATCTTATTATCGCCAATTTTGGGATACTTGTGGTGCTTATTGTTATAAAAAGTCTCCATACTAACTTTCAAACCATTTTAAAAAACAATTTATTTTTTATTTTTTTGTTTGTTTTTTTTTTTTGTGTATTGATTTACAGGACAATAAAACAGGAAACTTTTAATTACAACTAGTGCTGTTCTAGTCGGCTTTGGTGTTTTCTTGCATGATTTTTTATAACGTGCTCGACATTATCTTTGCTGAGGTCATACCATACTCGTAGGTCACTGACCATTGCCTTTAAAACAATATTTTAAATCTTTGAATGATTTGTATGTTGATTGCTTTCGCGCAACCCCACAATTGGATCCCGTATGCCCAAACTGGGTGCAGAATCTGCCTATAAGTAGCAATTTTATTTTGTATTGACAATACTGATTTACGGCCATTCAGCTATTTTAATGTTTGAAATTTTAGATCAAGCTCTATGCGTTTTATTTTGATGGGTTCGTTCCAGAGTTGCTTCGTATCCAAAGTCATGCCAAGAAATTTGGCGGTATTTGGCAGTGGATCGTACAGATTTGTTGGTGATGTTCACATGCACGGATTTTCCATTTTTTTGTCCATTTATGAATCCTCATTTTCACCAACAGAACTGTGCCATCAGCAAATATCGCAGTTAATAGTATTTCAGCAGGTAATAGATAACTGATTTTTTTAATTAATCCTTTATTTCATTTTTTGTTAAAGGCCTTTAAAACATCAAGCAAGGCTGCTTTCCAATGATTTTTCAATAAAATTGGTGATTCTATGCACTTGGTCGATCGCTAAATGTTTCCGTCTGAACCCAAATTGGGGCGAGGGTAAAATGTTTTCATACCATTTACACATAGTGTGAAATGGTATTATCAGTTTGACTTAAAGTTTGTAACGCATTAAAGCAGGCATCGCAGACCCCATAAAGTATAAATATTCTTCATCAGCTCGACGAGACGAGTCGATCTAGCCATGTCCGTCTGCCTGTCCCTCTTTTATGCTATCCAGTTGAAATTTTGCACATACACTTCTATTTACAGCAGTTAAATAGAGTATCAAGATTGACCCGCCTCACCCACTTTTTAGGATAGCCCCATCACAAACCCACCTCCTACTTTTGACTTTTTATATGAAAAACTTTTTTATTGTAGTCAACTTAATACTTGGTACGGTAGCTTCTAGTGAACGGAAGCTTCACATAATGGGTGGGATCCGCCATTTTTTGGGTTAGCCCCTATACAAACCTATTACCTATTGGACTTTTGGAGGAAGTCCCATACAAACCCAAAGTTCACTTTTATGTATTTATATGAAAAACGTCAATATCAACTTGAAATTCGAAATGGTGGTATCACTTCATATACATCTACTAGTGGGCTTGTACCGCCCCCTTTTTGGGGTAGTCCATATTTAAACCACCACTTTTATGTTTTACAATGTTTTACATGTTTTCATTTTTAAGTCATTATGTCAGTTTCCAGTTTTTCTTTGAAAGTTCCAAGTTGAATATTACTTGTTATGCTGCAAACTTCGCTCTCTACGTCTTCCACTGTGTTAATAGTGTGAGGCAATGCAGTGCATTCGTCTAGAACATTTCGAAAGTACACCCAATCTATAAATTTATTGGTTAGAAAGGACTTCTGATCAACCAATGGCATAGATTCATGGGTGAATGATCCGAGTTTAGTTCATACCCGTCTTCTACAACGATGTTTTTGGATTTTTTGTGTTATAAAAATCTATTATATCAGGAATTTTATTTTGGTCATTTGGCAAATATATCGGTTTTCCCCATGATATATAGTCACAGTCCTTTCATGGATAGCTTTAAGCAGTTCTCGCCCCTTAGTGGTAGTAAGACGAGAACCCAAATTGACGTGCTTTGCGTTGAAGCTAAATTAGGACTTTGTACGTGTATGTGTCTCATTTGATTCGATTTTGTGGAGGACTATTTACTGCTGTGAAGGAAAGCTTTGTATTCTGTTCCATGGTTATTGTTGTCGACTAAAATGTACCTGTTTTTTACACATTATATGTAATGATATGTTGGGGGTAGAGATGGGCACGGGCGTCCTTCATGAGGTCCGGCAGGCCCGAACGCAAAATAAGATCTTGAAAAAAAGCCCGGACCCACACAGACATATTTTTAAAAACCCCGGCCCGGCCCGACACGAACATATCAAATATAAAAAACGTATAAAATATATACATAAATTTATATATATTCTGTCAGACCCGGGAATTGATCATTTAAAAAGCCCATTTAAAGGCATTGTAAAAATAATGTTGTCGCTAAGTTTGCACAATCGCGGTACCAACTTCGTCGAAAAAGGCTAGATTTGTGGAAATAAAATTGTTAGATTTTGCACCACAACAACGCACCGCCTCACAAGGATATCATTATGATGGAATTTCTGAGCAAAAACTTAACAAATTCCATCGAACAACCACCATATTCACCTGATATGGGTCCAGCCGACTGTTTCCTCTTTCCAAAACTGAAAATAACACTTCGAGGCATCTGCGTTCAGTCGATAGAAGACGTAAAAGAGAATTTGAGGCGAAAACTGAGGAGTCGATTCTGAAAAAAACGGCTAAAAAAGGTTTTGATAATTAGATTATTCGTTGAAATAAGTGTATTTATTTCGGAAGGAGGCTACTTCGTGCAAAATATTTTACTAAACTTATAGTTTTTTAAAAATTGTTGAGTACGTATCGCTTTTCAAGAAAATTCGTTTAATTTTAAAAGCTTTTGATCTATAACGTTCCAATTTACGTTAACGAAATGTTTCCTTTTACCATATGGGTACAGGGTGTAAATAAAAACTCGTGTACTTCAGTGGTTATCTCAGAATTTTTAAAATGGGCGGAGTTGTATATGGGAGTTATTTCTTCGTGGCTATGTGGAAAAAATATATTTGGTTTTTTAAGTCTCCTACTTTAAACTTCATATCAATAAATTTATTCGTTCAGATTGAGCCACTGTGCAGCGTTGTTTCATCGACACTTGGAATTTTTTTAATTCGTATTATTCGTTTTTAGATCGTTATATGAATGCTATACGATCTAAAAATAGCCGAACTTTTAATTTAAATCATAGAACACGCCATCTATTAAATGTTGGCCGTGTTAGAAGGTACATTTTTCTTGTTTCGAAAGCAGCTAAGTTATAGGCCAAAAGCTTTTAAAATTGAACGAATTTTCTTGAAAAGCGATACAAACTCAACAATATTTAAAAAATTATGAGTTTAGTAAAATATTTTGCATTTTACATTGAGAATTTATGCTTTAAATATTTTTTCTCAATGCGAATACAGAATAATAACAACTTTTATTTACACAGAAAAATGTTTAGCCGCATCTGTATTGTTTGACAGGTTACAAAATGACACACGTTTTAATAACAGTAGTTTTTGTAGTTATATCGTAAAAACATAAAGAGCAAATGTTTAATTTTGTTGTAAACTCGGTAAAAAATTTGATGAATTGTTAAAAAAAGTTTATGAAGATGATTGTATGATAACGTACTCAAGTTTACACATGGTTTATACGATTTAAAAACGGTCGTGATGATTTAAATGCTGATCCAAGACTTGGACGACCCGAAGCATCTATACGTGCTAAGTTAGTGGAAAAAGTAAGTGAAATAATGGCTATTGATGCAAATTTTACTGTGAGAATGCTGCCAGAAGAATTAAATTCATCTTACTGTACAATCTACAAAATATTAACTATAGGTTTGGGTAAAAGAAAGGTGTGAGCATGTTTCGTTCCACATCAGATAAATGATGATCAAAAAATCGCTCGTGTAGTCAATGAATTATTGATGAAAAAAAAGAATTGTTTCATTGGCCACCCTCCGTATTCGCTTGATCTATCACAGTGCGATTATGTTCTCTTCTCAAAAATTAAAACTGCAATGGAAGGAGGTTTTTACGACATTCCAGCCATACAAGCAGCCGTGACACAGGTGTTAAAGAACATCCCAAAAAGCGAGTTTAAAAAGTCTATGTATAATTGAATTGAGCGTTTCAAACGTTGTATTCAGTTAAATGGATCGTATTTTGAATAAATATTGGCTTTGAAACATAATACCATGCTTGTTTTATTTAACTAAAAAGTTCGGTTATGTTTAGATCCACAGTGTATGTATATATGCTTGATTGCATGTTTATATGTATGCATGTACATATAGTCGTATTTAAAATTGATGATGCTAAATCTAAATTTTCACTGCTGTAGTACTTAATTTAAATTACTATATCACTTTGCTCTTGATTGGTGGCCACCCACGGCTGGCATGGCTTAGCTGCACAGCGATAAATTGCACTTTGCCGCTTGTGCCGACCTCACCCATTAAAGTTGAGGTGCCAGTGTCGCCAACAGTTTACCAGTCTTCGCGGGGCAGTCTATACGTGGTATTGTCGCTTTGCAAAATCCGTAGTCCAGCACCGTAGTAGGGTATGACGTACGCAGACCCATCTGCCGGGCCGACCACCTGCATTGCGATTAGTATTATATCGATGAGTTGGCCGAGAAACATGCCGCCAAGTGTGCACAGTTTAAGTAGGCCGATACCCGTGTAGCCGAGATAGAAGCGGTCGACTCCGAACATGCCTAAGAACACGGATAACAGTAGCGTGGTGTCTAAGTGATATCCATTGCTAAAATATATGTATATACATATTATATTAAATTTAACTCAAGAGTAAAACTCACGTCCACTTGCAGTCCATCTCTCGCGTAAAGGAATTATTGCCGGTCTCGGTGCAGTTAATACCTTCGACAGCTATACACCACACTGTGTATTGGAGGATTTAAGTTTTAAATAATCGAACATAGTATATGATAATACATATATTACCTTTCGCTTTATTCCATGGCGTGCAGTCACGCAATTGTTGTGTCTTTGGATCAATTTGATTCTTGGACGGATCTGGACAGAGGAATTGTCCCATCAGCAGGTCAGCGCAGTCATAATCGACTTGATGTGTTAGTCCAATGAAAAACATCAACCAAAGAACACTAGGAAGAATTCGAGGCATTTCGATTGGTTTACTTTGAAATAAGAATGCAAAAAATGTAAACAAGCCAGCGACGTCCAACTCGCTGTGGCGTCATTTAAAATCAGCGCGAGTGAGACAGTTATATACTCGAGAGTCAAAAAACGGTACGATAAAACAAAAAAAAAACCTATCGCTATTGTGAATTTAATAGGAAGATTAGCGGACCAATTACTCAACTAAATTAATCGTTCTACTTTCCTGCAATTTAAATTTAATTTTTATTCATTTTTTTTTTAGCAAAAGTAGGAGCGGTTAGCAAGCGTGATTCTTCGTTTGATCTCCAGGCTGCCGTTGTTTTTCTGTATGTTGACGCCCGATACGTTAACTAGCTATTAAAATTATTTTCAACATATCGCTAAATGTATCGATTCATCAATTCTGTCAAATAGTTAATTGTTCCTCAATTTTGTCAACCTTTCCTCCTTTTCCCACTTCTACTTTTCGTTCTTCTTGCTGTAACCATCACCCTGAGCACACGTATTGTATCAATAAATATTGCAGATTGTAGCTTAACAGCATGAAGCAGAGCTCTGCTTTTATAACCAGGCACTTTACAGGTACTCTGCACCGCTGTCTATAACTCATCAGTAGTTCGGCACCACCCTATACTTATATTGGAAATATGCAAGTACTCTGTCTCTCGCTGCCCATAACTCCCCAGTACTTCGACAGCACCCAATTCTTATATTGGAAAACACGCCACTATTGCAATTAGCCTCCGTCTATTGCACCTGCAGTCAATACTCTTACGTATTTGACTGCGCCTATATCTGTGCTGCGCGCAGTATTTAAACAAAACCAACACCTTACAGGTTGTGCCAATTCCGCTGCACACCTGATCTACAATGCTAGCCTTCCTGCTGCACGTAGAAATAAACACTGTACATATACTTATCCCTTGAACTGATTCCTATGAGTTAACTCAAATCGAAATGAACCTCCCACTTTTTCTTTTTGTAGTTAGAATTTTCTCTATTTATTGAAGATCAAAATGTAAGATTCTTATGAATTGTATGCTTGTATAATGAGAAATAAATTATACTGGTATCGAAACTTTAGTCGTAATATGAAACTACAGGAGTTAGGGACAATATGTGAAAAGCAGAGCCAAAGCGAATGCACTGAACTGAGTATGGGCTTCATTGCGCTGTGTCCTTTTATCGTCGCTCAAATCTTTGAAGATATATGCTAATTGCAAATACACTTTTGTTGGAACTATTTTCATCTGCTGCTTGGTTTATATTATTTGTTAGTTAGCAGCTGATTGATAGCAGCAGTATTCACTAGGTCACAGCGAGAGATTTTCTCATATTTCTATCCTTTTTAACAACTCAAACACTGAGCCTCGGCGTTGACCCAGCATAGAGTAAATAACATACAATACATTATTGTACTAATTTGTATTAGATACGTATGTGAAATTTTTTACATCGCAGCTTTATTCTCTTAGCATTGAAAGACATAACAGTCTACTTTTATAATAAGGATGAAAGATTACACGAAAACAAAGCTCTGCAAAGCTTCGAGCTTCCTTCTGCCTGATACATACAATCGCCCAAACTTGTCAAACCATTGTCCCGTTAGGTACAGGATTTGAAAAATATTTGCTTTTTTAATGGACCATTCAGGTGAGTTTAGTTTGGTTTACTGATCTTTTTTTTTACTTTGATGACGTCTATGATATTATTGGAATCTTACATTAGTGTTGAAGTGTGCCTTTACAGTTGCATGATCAAAAAAATCAAGTAAGTTAAATATATATTTTTGCAATTATAATTTGTTCTATCATCGCTGTTGCAGCGCACATAACTATAAAGGCAATCTTTACAGTTGTTGCAGGAAAAAAGTCATTTAAACTCGCAGTATATTCTATTAATTTACACTCATTGCGTACATTCCGTAAGCAACGTTTCATCAAAATATTGTTACATACATTGAGTGCAAGAGTGAATAAGATATATAAAGCGTTTTTCGCAATGACAAGTGAATGACAAAATTCGGCAATTGCTAAAAAACTCAAAATCAGATTCAATCAATTAAATTTTAGTTTACAATTTTTGCATATTTTTTTTGTTTTTGTTTTACTTAACCGTTCTGTTATTTTTTTCTCACTCAGTTTTTTTTTCTTTTAATACAAAAATAAGTAGGATAAAAACATTTTAACAATAATTGTTTTTTTTTTGAGTGTTGTGATTTTGTTGTAATTCCACTTAATAATAATATTGTTGTTTTCATTGTTAAACAGAACAAATTTGCACTCACTCTGAAAGGATTTTTATCTACAGTGTACAATTTTTTTTTTTTTTTTTTTTGTAATTTGCGCTTTGATTTCTTTGGTAAAATTTATCAAATTAATTAAAAAAAAAAAAATGTAACAACACTTAATTTATAAAATAAGTTATTTTTTCAATAAATTAAATTCTTTTTCACTTTTCGAAAATTTAAAGTTTTTTTCTAATTATTTTGACTTGTTTTAAGCCAAATTAAACTGAATAGGCGACGATTTTCACTTTTAATAAATTTTCAACCAAATTTAATAAATTTTCAACGCCAAATGATGTTATTTAATTGTTTAAATTTATTTAAAACATAAGGAAATTCAACATTTGTCATACACACAAAGAAAAGATTACACAGATACAATTTTTGCAAATTTTTGATTTACTTTATTTTGCATCCGTTCTTTTTTTTCATTGTACTTATAATTTTTCTGGTCCAAAATACTCACTTTAAGCCGCAACAACAATTTTAAATTTTATTTTAAATAAAATGTTCTCTCAAATATGTACATAAATAACATTTTTTATTAAAGTAGTAAACAAACACAAAAGCAACAAAAAAAAACACTGTTTTCATTTTTCAGATATACATAAAATGCTTTCTTTTATATTTTCCTTCGCCTTTTCTTTTTTCTTTCACGCCACAACAACAACAAAAAAACGCGTTATTCAATATATTTTATTCAATAAACTTTAATTCAATGATTTGATTGAATTGAAAATGCTGCTTCTTCTTTTCAAGCCATTCAATGGTACATTTGACAAATTTACCGTTTTGTCATTTTTAAGCGCTCTATTCCTCTCACAATTAAGAAAGAAAGAGAGCTTATATATGTATATGTTTTGAGGGAAGTTTTAAATTTGTTTTACAATACAAAAATAATAAAATGGTTGAAATCATTTTAAAAATGACGAATATTCAATTCAAAAAATTCGCAACTTTTTTTTCTTTTTAATACCAGTATAAAGTAAAGTATTATATACTTTTAATAAAAAATCGTCTAAACTCGAATATAAAATAATTTATAATTATTTATCTACTATTAAGGTGACCGTTCAAGTATGTAAAAAATATTTAAGATTCGATTTATTTGATTGATAAATCTATCAAAAAACTTAATATTTAAATTGTAATCCACAAAATTTATTCAATATAACTCAACTCTTTTCAATTAAAGATTATAAACTTTCATTTTTCAAACATAGACAATTTTAGATTGTCTTATATTTCTTATATTAAAGCCATATAGTATTTACCATATTAGTAATTAAAAATAAAATAACTGAATCATTGCGATTTTTTTTAATTGAATATTCTTAATTTTTAAAAGCTTCAATCGAAACATATATATATATATATATATATATATATATATATATATATATATATATATATATATATATATATATATATATATATATATATATATATATATATATATATATATATATATATATATATATATATATATATATATATATATATATATATATATATATATATATATATATATATATATATATATATATATATATATATATATATATATATATAAAGCTCTCTTTCTTTCTTAATTGTGAGAGCAATAGAGCATGATAAAGATTATTTTAAAGTGACTAGCAAAAGCAACGGTAATTTTTCAAATTTCAATTTGAATGACTTGAAAATAGGCGCATTTTCAATTCAATTGAATATAGCGTCACGCCAGCATCATACAAATTAAAAAACCTTCTAAAACAACCAAACAATTAACCAAAACAACCAAAAACACAATTAAATTGAAAATTGACACTCTGCGAGATTTAAATAAATAACGTCGAACTGAAGTGGAGGAAGTGAAATAAAAATTGCAATTGAAAATAGAAATGCTATTTTAAATTGAAATTTTAATAGAATAAAAAAAAAAACAAAAAAATGTTATTAATTTAATCAAAAGCATTACAGATGAGTTTTTTTATTTTTTTATTATGTATATTTGTACTTCGATATTTTAATTTAGATACATATTTTAATGGTTATATTTATTTATATATGTATATCACAAGCTTCAATGAAATCTAATACGATTTTCAACATTGATAAGTGAATTTACATTGGTATGATGGCTTTTTATGCTGTTGTCTTATGTTTATCGCATATAAAGATTTATGTGGCCGACATTTCCTTCTAATTGACACAAATCACATATGTACATACAAATGTAGTTTACCATTTGCATGCATTTTGAATAAGATACTTTTGTAAAACGCCATGCCGTTTTATCTTTCTGGTGTTTATGTAACTATGGTGGATTTCTAATACACATGTAAGGAAACTTATTATAGTATTTTTTTCCTTTTTGAATGAACGCTGATTATCATGACTATCGCCGTCCCGTCTAAGGTTTGGATAAATAATTTTTTACTTTCGTATGTGTAGCACATTTTAAAGTCATAGTTCATCATAGTACATGAAGACGTCATTTTTTCCACCCTAAAAAAATATAAGATTTTGTAAAAAAAATAAAAAAATATGCATTTTTCGGTCAACACATTTTAGTTTATGCACTTTTATAACTTTGCTTTTTATGTATATAAACTTTTAATATCTTAATTTTTATGACACTGGCCAAAATTTAAATGCAATAATTAACCATATTGCTTACACACAATGGGAGAAACAAAATATTTTAACATTTTTAGCACAACAAAAAAACTATTCATCAAATTATAACATTTTATAACAAAAACAAGAAAAAACCTCAACTTCGGTTGAACCGAAGCTCTAATACTATTCTCATGAAATATTAAATCGATTGGTAAAACATATGTGTGTATGTATATACAATAAAAATATAAAAAAAAAACCTCTTGACGAGTTAAAATTCAAGTGACGAAATATTTAAGCGTTCGTCATGTTTCTAATTTTTTTATGCTATAAAATACAGTTTTTTTTCCTAGGACATAAATTTAATTCTCTACTTAAGCATATTCTTTAAAATTCATATTCTTGTTAAATATATTTGCACATACTTAATATTCTCTTTGTCCTTATGGTAAAAAAAGACATTCTATTTCTGTATAATAAATACATATCACTTTATGGCAATAAATGTGCGAGATTAAATAACCAATTTCCTTTATTGGCGATTTTTTTATGTCAACGGTGCATATGACGCATTAGGAAAAATAACTAATTTTGCACAATCGAATTTTCCAGAAAAGTATTTTTTTTATTTTTTATTATTGTATACTTAATTTGTAATCAGTCCAAAATCTAGGAACTATAATCAAAATTGATAGCAATAATATATAGATTAATAATTAACTATAAAAACAGAAACAGCAAATATGATGCAGATTGTTTTATGATATTAACTTGATTTGAGATGTTATCTATACTAATATTATAAAGAGGAAAAGTTTGTGAGTTTGTAGGTTTGTGGCGTTGTAGGGGGTAATCTCTGGATGTACTGAACCGATTTTGAAAATTCTTTTACCAATATAAAGCCACGTTATTTTTGAATAACCTAGGCTATAATATATGACGGTATACACATAAATGTAATGAATAAATGTAAATATAAATGAGGTGTAAAATAGTGAGCGACGTGGCGATGTAAAGCTGAAAGCCACAAATTGTAGAGCGTTCATGTGTTTGTTTCATATGGTCATGTGTGCGTGATAAAAGAAATATAAATAAAGTATTAATATAAGTATAAAGTAGGCAGAAATTAGTATGAGCGAGTTGGCGATAATTAAAACATGATGTAAAGCTGAAAGCCACAAATTTTAGAGCTTTCATATGTTTGTCTCATATGGTCATGTGTGCGTGATAAAAGAGAAAGAACGAAAGTAAGAGATAATTTAAAATATCAAATACGTGAGACAATTTTATTAATGTTCGCGCGCGGCCAACGCGACGGGATGCGATGGCGTCGCATCGGTCGGTTCCTTACGCAGTGGACGTTGACGAAATTGAAATTTTCGAAACGTAATACGCACACTTTCGACATTGTTTTAATAAAAATTTCTTATCAGAACTACTTTTTTTTCTTTATAGTTTTCATAATAAGTTCTTTTCAGAACTTCTTTCTATTTTATTGTTTCCTTAAAAATTTCTTTTTAGAACTACTTTCTCTCTTATTTTTTCCATAAAAAGTTCTATTTATTTATTTAATTTATATATTTATTTAGTTTATTTCTTTTCCGAACTACTTTCAGTTTTATTTTTTTTTTTTTTTTTGGTTTCTATAAAACGTTCTTATACTTAAAAACTACTTCCTATATAACTATTTTCATAAAAATTTCTAATTAGAACTACTGTTTGATTGTTCCAAATAATCGGATTATTCTGAATAGTCAGGTAAAATTCCCAAACATGCAGTTGTAGTTGCTACCTAAGGAAGAAAACCCTAGAATTGAACTAGACCGGCTGATGAAAGATTAACTATTTTTATGGTTTCCTGACATCTGGCGTATTCAGGTACTTTTTATTTTAATTAAGTGTAGCAAATGTTTGAAGTTGTATCAATGTGATGGCAAAAATAAATAAAAGGAACGACACTTAAGGAAATGTGTCAGTTTGCAAACGAACGACGTTTTTTATTCAGTGGACGAAATTTCCGGAACGTAATACGCACACTGTCTTATTAAAACTACTTAATTTCTTTATAGTTTTCATAATAAGTTCTTTTCAGAACTTCTTCCTATTTTACTGTTGCCTTAAAAAGTTCTTTTCAGAGCTACTTTCTGTCTTATTGTTTCCATAAAAGGTTCTGAATATATAAAGTCAGTATACCTAAAAGAAAATCAGAACTATTTACACATACATCCCAGACAAGAGCGGCTATAGTACGTCGAATGGGAGAGACTTCCTCTGAGCATGCACAGCGCGTTGCGGGTGAAAGAGAATACAGATCGCAAGCGCCTGCTAGAGAGTCTAGCACCGAAAGGTCTCCGCGGCTGGCTAACCATAGACAGAATATGTTAGAATTACGTGATAAGGAGTCTAGCAAATAACATTCGAAGCGGCTTGACAGCCAAAGAGCAATTACCTCAGCAAGACGTGCTAGGGAGACTAACACCGAAAGGATGCTTATAAAAGAGTTGCGGGAGAATATAATCGTGGCGGCCATTCTCACAGGACCTTCAGAATTGATCATTGTTCGCAGTGCTGCGGCGACACTGTGGCTAAAAACTTGAGTGGCATATTTAGCTTTCATCGAGTTGAGTTTTTGGAATCGATATTATAAAAATCTTGTATAATTTTCCACGAAACTAAGCCATCGGGCGTAGAAAGATTGCGCTTCATAATTGCATTCCGTAGCGATTTTATGAGATGTGGGACATCGTACAACGCAAATATTTCTTTGCCGTTAACATTAAAGCTGGGATTGCTATTAGTAATTCCCAATCTTGTAAAAGCAGCTCTATTACTTGAGCCCTGGTCGCAAACCAACGCTCTTACTTTAAGCCCTAAGGTCTGTGAAAGCCCAATGTTTGACTCAAATTTTTTCGTAAGGTCTGTATGTCTTATGCCTTTTTCAGAAACAGAATTTCAAATCGACTCGAAGGTCATATTGATTTATGACCCCATTACAATTGTGATGGCTCCTCGTGGTGTTCCCTGGGTACCGATTAAACATATTGAATCGGAAGCGAATTCGAGCGGCGACTTTGAATTTCATTATTCTAATAATATCCTGCTCAATGTAAGCACATGTATGTACATACATATATGATCAAAGAACTTGTTAAAAAGTCATACCTTTTAAAATCATTTCTTTTGTGCAGCTATAAATTAGCTTAACAACCTTTGTCGAAAATTTATGTCGTATGATAAACCAATGATTATTGGTATATTATGACAGTGGAATCAAAGTCCAACTAAACAAAAAAGTTTATATCAATTTAAAAATCGTTGTCTGATTTTTATTTTGGTCTCTTAAATTAAAAATCAAAAATAAATATAATTGCTTTTATTTCAATAAATATAAATATTGAATAAAGGTCCATTTGGTCTCCCAGAAATCATTCCATAATGATTTTTTAACTAAATATTGAATTATTATTATTATCATTATTGCCAGTCGCTGATGCTAATAATTAAATAAATGTCCAAAAAAGCCTGTTAAATGCATACATACAAACATACTCTTGCTAAAGAAATGAAAACAAAATGCGTTAGCGGCGACCGACCAGCGCATGTAAAGAAAATAAATAAACAAACATGCATACATACATAGTATATGTACGTACGTAAGAATGTGGTGTGACGAATAGAAATCCGAACACACGCGACTCTCTCTGGGACCAGCAATGCTCGTTGACTCAGCAAATGCTCTCTTTCTTTCACAATTGTGAGAGCATGGGACCTGTCGCAGAAGCAATTTGAAGTGACAAAGTCTTTATATGAGATGCTGTCTCTATTACTATTCTCTACTTAGTGCTGCGGCTTGGTGCTCAGTGGTCCCATTCAGGGCGGATTCGACCTACCAGACATCACGAAGCCATCCGAACAAAACATTTGTATTTTTCTTCATCCTTTCACTTCCATATTATTTCCTTTATTTTTTAAATAAGCTGAGGGAATGAATATTAACTATTATGCTCCCCCTAGGTGCGAAAAACTAAAATACAAACAGTATAGTGCTTCTGAACCTTTAAGTTAGCCGCCAAAGTTATCGGGATCAGCTGTTTCGATCCCTGCGTGTCCCTCCCATCCTTGGATTGCACTGTCCATTCTTGTTACCTCTCTAAAACATTTTCCAGCACTTCGTCACCATTCGATCGTTGCCTGAATACACCCACCTGCGTAAATTATATTCACCACATATTTAAATTTAACAAACGCACGTATAATTATTTTCTCCTAACATTATAATTAAGATTAAATTATAAATTGGAAAATTTAAGACAAATGGAATTCTAACAGTTAACGCTACATGAACAATTATAAACACTAAAATAAATTATACAAAAAAAATATGCTAAATTGAAATTAAAAATAATTAATAAATATAAATAATATTAGAAAAATAAATAATAGAATATAATAAATAATTAATAGATTAATAATAAATAATAAATAAGTTGTAATAAAGTCTTTATTTGTTTATTGTTGGTTGTCGTTCTTGTTTTTGGTTTTTACTTCTGTATAGATATCCCTTCCTCTTTATTTCGAACGCTCAAAGACAAAGGGGGTGCCTATTCTGAGGATATATGTAAAATTTAATGTAATATTGTTGGGACGGAATAATCAGCCCACTTTTGCTTTTTTTTTATAAGCATAAATTGTATTTAGCTGATCCGCTCGATCGTTAATTCCCGTTTAAGCATACAAAATACCCAGCATTTTGCCGTTTACTTGGTAAATACTCATCATTTGAATCAGAAAGCTTTGCTCTCAATTGATTTTTTTTTTTGTAGCGAAAGCTCTTTCTCACACCGATGTATTGTATGGTGAGATTCTAAATGCATAGTGTTCGAAATTCTGTTGGCGTTATTTAAAACTTTTTCGTTAGTACTTTAAAATGTCTATTGACTTTTTTAAAAACTAACATGCATCAAATTTGACATAAGTTCACATAGTCCTGTCCGTCGGTCCGTCCGACAGTCTGCTTGAATGAAAATATCTCGTAGGCTATCAGAAATAGGGACTGGCACATCTGGCCCCATTTTTTAGTTTTTAAATGAAAATGTAATGTTTTTATTTTGAAATGAATTTATTGTAAATTGTTTTTAACTTTATTAAAATATAGTATAGGTTTCATATAAAGCTTTATCCAAGCACTTTATTTATCTTCTCTATTAAAATGACTGATATCAAATAAAAAAAAACTTCTGGAATCAATATTGTGACGAAATATTTATATTTTTCATTTGTATGGTTGGAATCGATTGTAATATGTAATTAATCGTTCGTCATGTTGCGATGTAGTGGTGAATTTTGAAGAATATGCTTAAATAGAGAAACAAATTGATGTCCCAGAAGAAAAACGTAGTTCAAACACATTTTATGCTATCGTGTTATCGATAGTACAATCGATAGTTTTGCAGCTCAACAGACCAGGTAATCAGCTGATTGACGTAAACGTAAACAACATTTGTTTTGTTCAATATTTTCTATGATTGCAAATTTTAATATAGGCCTTTTAGGTCATGTCGACTCCGGTAAAACAACGCTGGCCCGTGCCCTGAGTGTTATTTCCAGCACGGCTGCTTTCGACAAGAATCCTCAGTCGCAACAACGCGGAATTACGCTCGATTTGGGATTTAGCGGTTTGCTTATCGAAGCGCCGGTTAGGCTGCGCCCTGCAGTGAGCCAACTTCAGATGACATTCGTCGACTGCCCGGGACATGCCAGCTTAATTCGTACAATTATTGGAGGTAAGTGTGCGTCACATCTATCTACATGTGTGATTATTTATTTTATCTATATACATATTCGTGTATGTATCAAACAGGTGCTCAGATCATAGATCTTATGTTGCTGGTGATTGATGCTCAAAAGGGTATACAGACGCAGACCGCCGAGTGTATTGTGATTGGAGAGCTGTTGCAGAAGCGCCTTTTTGTGGTTATTAACAAAATTGATTTACTCGCGGAAAGCACAAGAGAAAAACAATTGGCCAAGTTGACGGCAAAGTTGCAAAAAACACTGGCAGCAACTTCTTTTGGTGGTGACGTTTTAGTTCCTATTTTCCGGGTGTCTGCATTAACGGGCGCACACGTTGAAATGCTACTCGCTGGAATTTGTGATGCGTACGATGGTCCTCGGCTTGTCATCAGCAATGAACCATTCCTTATGTACATCGACCACTGCTTCTGCATCAAAGGTCAGGGGACCGTCTGCACAGGCACAATTGTGCAGGGTTGCGTGTCTGTAACCGATACCGTAGAGCTGCCCGCATTGGGCGAGAAGCGCAAGGTGAAATCCATGCAGATGTTTAGACGACCGGTCGAGACGGCTGCTAAGGGTGATAGAGTCGGAGTTTGTGTCACTCAATTCAACGCCAAGTTAATAGAACGTGGAGTTCTGGCACAACCGGGTTATCTTAAACCAATTTATGCTGTTTGCATACGTCTCAACCGTATACCATACTACAAGAATGACATTAGATCAAAAAGTAAGTTTCACATTGTAGTCGGACACGAGACCGTCATGGCCAACATCACTTTGTTTAGAAGAACCGAGGACGAACATAGTGGCAGAAGTAGTGAATTTGCCGAGCTAAATGAGTATGAATATCTCGAAGAAATACCAGCTGCTGAAACTGTGACGTGTGGATTTATTTACGCATTAATAGAACTCGAGAAGGCTATACTCACCATAGCCGGCAGCCCAATAATTGCGTCCAAGCTTGACATGGACGTTCACAGTTCTAGTTGCCGTTTGGCGTTCTGGGGACAAATTGAGTGGCTGACTCAGAATCCAAATTATAATCAAGAAGTTTTGCCAAAGTGGCGAATATTCAAAAGAAAACAGAAGCTGGGCACAATTCAAAGAGTTGTTAACGATCGCGAAGTTATTGTACAGAATCTATTCAAAAAAGTGGCCAATCGTGACATGTACGTGGGAAAGCGCATCGAATTGTCTACGGGCGAGATTGGCTACATTGAAGGCACCTTCGGCCAGACGTCGAAGGTACGTATTTGCTTCCATGACTCCCTCGCTAAAGATACACTATATTTGCTGAAAAATGGCAAAGGGAACGAAGTAAGCGTGTTGCTAAAGTGCAAAAAATATATTTTCAATAAACATGGTGGACTGTTCCAATAACTGCTCAGTGATTAGTTTTAATTTAAAACAAATGGTAAGAAAGTAATGGGTATATAAAACGAAAATGGGTCCAAAAACAAAACAAGAAATAGTGTGCAGCCATGGTGACCGACATGGATACTTCCATGCTAAGATGCTTACATATGTATGTACATATGTATGTGTATATTGAAGAAAAATAAATAATTTTTATATCGTTCATACATAGTCTGAAATGGTATTATCAGATTGTCTGAAAGTTTGTAACGCATTAAAGGAAACATAGAGATAACATAAAGTATATACATATATTTTTGATTAATTTTTTAGTGATCAATTTTTAAGTTATCCAGCTTTTATTTTTATTGCAGTTCAATAGAGTATCCATATTGACATGTCACGCTCAATTTTTTGGGGTAGCCCCCATACAAATTTCCTGCAGACTTGACTTTTTGAATGAAAAAATTTTTAATTCCAATCAATATTGACTTTAAAATGAACATGGCTTTCTATGGACGGACGCTCCACAATGGGTGTGACCTCCCCGCTGTTTACAGTAATCCCCATACAAATCGCCCGACCACTTTTGACTTTTTGTATGAAAAACTTTTTTAAGTCAATATAAGCTTGACATTTAATATGGTGGCTTCTTATGGGCAACCGCTTCACATAAATATACTAATAGACGTGCCCCACCCACTTTTTGTGGTAGCCCCATACAAACCCACCGACCATTTTTGTGCTGTAGTATAAAAAACTATTTTAGTTAAGCCAGTATCTTCTTGAAATTCGATATGGTGGCTTCTTATGAACTACCGCTTCACGTACATAAACAAATGAGCATGGTTCACCTGAAGTCTAAACCGAGGTGGCTGGCAGACGCTGTTTTTTGAGTGTGGTCGAAATTCGACCTTTTGTCTTTAAATAAATATAATAATATAATACAGTATTGTTCAGAAAATGCTTTCGCCTCTAAATCAACGGTTTCCAGCACTAGCCCAATGGAGATGAACACCTTCATGTTTTCTTACACATACGAATGAACGCATGCCGAAGTCGGCTGTTTGATGCTAAAGAGAAACAAAAATTTTAATTATTTACGTTGCATTGGTGTTGTATTTTGGCATAATGTACAAATTATGACTCACAAATGATTCATACTTTGGGTGCTTTCCTTTTGAGCAGCCCTACTCGAAGGACCCCTTTCCATCTCTTCTCAATACCCCTTTCCCATGCCCACTTCATTCAAATTAACATGTATAGGACATTTCATCCCTCTATCTTAAATGGAACCAAGCCCGTTGCTGTCCTATCCCCTAACTCTCATTCCCCTGCCCCTCCTTCACCATGCCACCTTTTCCCCTATCAAATCTTCCCCTCTCAATACGTCTTAACCATCCTACCACCTTTCATTTGACTCCAACTTCTCCTTGCGCCCTTTCCCATGCGGGATAAAGCTAAGTTATTTAAAGCTTTGAGATGATTTAATTAAAAACATTGCTAATTATAAAACAGAAAAATCTGAATATAAATTTTACGAATTAAAATAAGAAAAATCAATTTGATGGAAAAATCATACAGTTGTTGTCGGCCTATAAAAAAAATTGTTTTTTTGTGGCACCCCACTTTATCACTTAGGGGTATAAAAAATAGCTTACGACCTATTCGCAGATCATACAAATCGGTCAAGCCGTTTCGGAGGAGTTTGGTTGCAAAGACTGTGTGGAATTTTATATATATTAAGATATATTTTTTTGTTCCTTTTCCTCATCCATGCGTTGTTAATTTTATCTACTTTTTCAAAAACTCCTAACCCTCTACCGAGCTTGTTAGGTACCTTGGGTCGCCATTTTAAATCTGCCCCTTTCGTGCTCAACTCAGCCCCAAACCAAGCTTGTCAGCTAATCCTGTGTTATGGATTTTGGTCGCCGTTATTTATTTAAAAATAACATACACGTAACAACACATTGCCGTAGGCAGTGAATTAGCAACGACGGCAATGAATATCTTGTATGCTTAAGTGTTCTGAACGTGATCTCACCTGAATTGTCTGCCCAACGTGATCTACGCCCACGCCCACGCCCTGAGATTAAGAGTCTCATGGTCTACCGACTGCGCTAGCCGGGCCTTGTTAATTATTGTTTGATGTCTTTCGCGTGAAAAACATCAAGGGGTAATCCTCGCAGTCTCAAGCTCGTCTAACCTATTACCAATCACTTTAGCTATTCGACATTTTACAAATTTGCGACTGATCTTTGCCTTAATGCGGTTTTTGGTGTCGCTGAGAACAAAATTACGCTTGAATACTTCTTGACCTTGAACGTATTTAACATCACGAGCTCGTCGATTGTAGCTTCGCGTACCCTTCTCATAGGCGGCATGCAGATGTGTCATTAAGGGCTAATTGTAGTTTGTCCTCATGTTCTAATCCTTTAATTTCAGAATCGTCCAGGGCGTTCAGTTTACGCGGGAGCTTGTACTCTAATCCACTCCTAAACATATGCTGTCCACACATCGCAAACTATAGAGTTGTTTTTATGCCTGTGTGTTCCGATCTTCGCAGTGTTGCTTGTATGCGGACTAGCTGGGTGTCCCATGACCTGTGATCCTCCCCAACGTAAGTTCTGATGGCCACTAGTATTGATAGATTAACTCTTTCGGACGCGTTGGCCTGAAAAACGTAATTAGCAGTTCGCACATGTTTAATGTGGTGTTGCTTCAGCAACGATTGAAATTCTTTACTGGTAAACTGCTTCCTATTATCTGTGACAATAGTTTCGGGCACCCCGAGTTGGTAAAATACTTTCGACTTCATGAAGTTAGTAACATCAGTCGCAGTTGCCTCTTTCATTGCTTTGAGCCAAGTGAATTTTGTAAAATGATCAAGAACGATTAACAGACATGCATTTCCCTTATTAGATCGCTTGTACTTCCCCAGAAAGTCCAGATATAACCTCTGCATTGGTCTACAAGTTTCGACCTTGTCGCCCATTTTCGGTCTCGCTATCAAATTACAAAGCTTGCACTCTTTGCAGGTGGTACAATTTTGTACATAAGCTCGCACTTGCACTGCCAACTTCGGCGAATAATAAAACTGCCTGCAATTCCTTCATGCATAGCGACGCCTTTTTCTTTTTTATTGTAATTTTACTGATTTTCAGCTTGTGTCGGTGTGTCAGTGTGTGCTGTAAGTCGCTTTTCTTAACTCAGTAAAATGCTTCACATTATAAAAATTTAGATTGAAAAAATATAGATTGTACACTGCACCTCTTCACAACCTTTCCAATAAAAAACATGGCATGGTCGTTGTAACATATGTCCAGCATATAAACATAGAAAGTCTACATACCCGATTTCAGATCGATATCTTAAAATCTGAGGGACTAGTTTTGATTCACACAGACAGGGAACAGACAGACAAATGAACGTGGCTACTTCGATTCGGGGGGTCATTCATTTAGAGTTTCTTTTTTTTTTTAATTAAAAATGAAACACTTAAAATAAGAATTGGATGTCGAAATCTTTATTATAACCCCAAAAGAACAAACTGTGACATTGGACCACTGTCCAGCATTTGTACCAATATCTCGCGAATTACGCAAGTCTTGAACCGCAGCTGGCTTATCGACGAAGAATTTTGACTTCATATAACCTTAATGAAAAAAATCCAGAGGTGTGATATCACACCAGTGACGGCAGCCAGTAGACAGTGGAGTCTTTCAATGATGAATTGTCAAACAAAACTGAATAAAAATAAGATGACAGTTTGACCCCAGTCACGCGTGAAAAAAAAAATAAACGAAAAAAAAATCTAAATGAATAACCCGTTATATTGTAATATATTTTTAGTTGAATCTCGATAATTACAAATTGAGAATTAAGTGTGTGTTGGCATTTCACTGCAATTTCTTCGCTTTATTTTTTTGTCATGCTTCAAAAAATTGAAGGCTCCAACCTTCCCTTGTGAAACTTTTGTCATGCCTCGACTTTTGAATGAAAAGTTTTTGACAACAACCGACTGATGTTCTGGTTCTGTTTATTTACTTTTTTTTTTTTTTTTTGGTTTTGCTTGAGTTTCAGAACTCAGAACTAATTAAAACGCTGTTCTCTGTATTCATTTTATAGCAAAAAAAGTTAAATTGAAATCCGCGTTCTGAGTTGGTTTTTTATTGCTATTTTAATTAAATGAAATACAAATACAAACTTTTTCAAGTACATGAGTGCAAATAGAAATTCAAAATCGACTGGGCCTCTGCAAAGTAAAAGTGAGAATTAAATTCATTATTGCAGTTTATTCAGAACTTGTGTGAGCACATTAAAGTGTACCTATACTGAATTGTCGTAGTTAGTAGCACTGTTGAGTGGCAAATAGATGTCGCTAATAGATGATGCTATTGCATAGGTACGAGTACATTTTCATCATGTATTTTGTGTGCCATTAGATCTTACCAAATATTTTATAAAAGTCATATTTGGGACGCAATACCATCTTCTAAACGTTGGAACGTGAAAGCGCGAGATACTTACAAAATCTTCATTAAGATATTTTAAATATAACCACTTAAGACCAAAATATTTTAAAACGGTTGCTTAGTTGAAAAAAAAGTTATCATTTATACACACGTACCTAAAACTGCTGAGTATGTACTTTATTGCTTTAGTGATATTTTGAGTGTTTGGTTCAAAAATATAAAACATTTTTACTTAAACAAACTCAAAGTGGGCGGATGGTATCTGCAGTGTGTGCATTGTGTATTCATTATTTTCGTGTTTGTTATTGATAGAGTGAAAATACCATAATAAAGTGAGCTGGGTTGTTAGTGCATATGTTACGGGAATTTTTATTATTTATTATTTTATTACAGTATAATTCAAACTTTATATAAATTGCAACTATTTACTTAAACTACCAACCAATAGCACCCTACTGATATTTTTAAATCTTTTTTTTTTTTTTTGGTAAGTTAGCAGGATTTTCTCAATTTAATATACCACACTATACTATACCTATGTCAACCAGTTTGATTGTATCACCTGCTGCAGTTAGCTCATCTCAGTTGTCCGACATGATTTTTTAATGAACTCAACTCGTGAATGTCGAGTGGCTATGAATGTTAGAAAAGTGTTACTGTGAGTCAGTTTTATAAAAAAACATGAATGTACTAGTCGTGCAAAGACCGAGAGATCGTCGATGACGAGCCTCTTTCCGGTTGACCTTCGACATGTTCAACAGGTAAAAACAAAGAAAAAGCGAAAGAAATTGTACTCGATAATCGCCATCGAAGGCTATACCGGAGAGCGCTCAAAAAAGTTTTTTCGTAAATTGGAAAACCCATCAAATGCGAACTAATTTGAATTTTAAATGTTGAAGGTTAAATGAAAATTGTGTGTTATTATGTTTGTATATACGAAAATGTTCATTTGCACAAACTTAATACACTCCTTCACCCTATGACACTAATTTACCCCTAATACACTCCTTTACTTCTTTACTTCTTTACCCTATTACTCCTTTACCTCTGTGCATAACAATATAATAGTTTCGTTTTGGGTGATCCACGTTTGCGGCACATATTCCGTTTTTACCAAAAAGCATGTAAAATATCCTCTTTGACTCTTTTTTACCTTTTGACTAACCAATATTTTTTATATAATTTCACTGAAACCCCTGGAAGAAAATTAAAATATAAAAACTCACAGCATTATGGTTCGATAATTTGCAAATGCAGGCCGCATGAGTTCTTGCTTCTGATTGTTACGTAATAAGCGTGAGAGAATACGAAAGGTATACTCCACTTTTCAACATCAATACCTCGTAATTGCATACTTGCTGGATCTAGTGGCACTCACACAGTTTGCGTATATGTTTATCACGAAAATGTAAATCTTATGTTAGATGCCCTAAAAATACATGATATGACCCGTAATACTGATTCTCCGATACTTACTTATCAGGATGCTTTAACAACAATTGAATGAATTGATGAATGTGAATTATGTCCTGATACAGGCCCATTCAAAGATATTCTAAATGATGTTTTAGAAAATAATTGTACTGAAAAAATTGAATATCAAAGTTGGCAACACAGTTTCAGAAACACATTGCATACAGAAATTGCAGATGCAGAAGAATTTACGGAAAGATTTTGTGAGCGTCTGTCTAAATTAAAAGCTCACTCTTTTAGAGCTAGAAAACAATCGCCTTTTCTTAAAAATTTAAAAAATTTGCTTAAAGGTGGCAGAATTTATTATTCTGAGCGATTTTGCTGAGAACTACGCATTTATAGTTCAAAACGCAGCTCAATCGTTTCACTAGAATAATAACCAGGCCACCATCTTTACTGCTGTAATTTATTATAAGAAAAACAATGAGGTAAGACATCGCAGTCTAGATATATTGGCAGATTGTCTTAATCACGATAGAGTTACATTTCAAAAAATTGTAACGAATTTTCTGAATGAGAATTTTAAACCCAAAATATTGTTTTGCTTCACAGATGGGGCAGCGCAGCATTTTAAAAATAAATATAATTGTACAAATCTTATACATCATAAACATGATTTTGGTATTCCATGTGACTGGTACTTTTTTCCTACTGCACATGGAAAAGGACCCTGTCATGGTATCGGAGGGACAATCAAAAGACTTGCTGCAAGAGCAAGTCTAGCAGCGGCTGCGGTTATTTTACGTAGCGTACTCGCGCGCATGAAACCTTCTAAAAAATATCATTTTTTTCAATCCCATTTTCGGTTTTAGATGTTTTTGTAGGAAAAAAGTTAAGCTTTCGATATATTTTATTTAAAAAAAGAAAAATTCAAAATTGGCGTATTGGGAGAAAAACATAAAAATATTCTTCAAATTCAAAAAATAGGACAAATTTTGTTTTTAGAAAAAATCCAATAGCATTGTTTAAAATCTTGTCAAAAATGCTTTAAAAAACATCCATAGAAATTTAAAATCGACTAATTGTAATGAAAGTTATGATTAATTGAAAATCACCGTGCACAGTAAAAGCAAAAAAATCGGGCCACTGCACCTTGACAACCCGTCATACTAGGTCGGCCTTTTTTTTTTTTCAAATTTCATAGAGGTCCACTAACACTACAATTTAAAAGTAATTGAAGACAAAGGAATTAAAATCGAAAATTACTCTATATCGCAACAACAAACGTTGCAACTGTTTACAGAATTGAAATCATTCTTCAACTCTGCCGACAAACCTTCATCGCTTAACGATTTGTTGCGCATGATAACGCAGAATGCTTACTTTCTTGCGCATATCTTCATGGCTCTAGTTCACTACAACGTGCTCTGGAACGTACAAATTGGAACGAAAACGAAGAATCAATATTATTGAAGATGTGACTTGAGGATGGCATCAACCAAGAGTGTGTGAATTTTGTTCAAAAAAACAAGGTTTACAAGGATTCTGAAGCTTATTCATTCGAAAGGACTACATCTCTTTTTGATTCCAGAATAAATATTTTCTCTGCACGTTATACAAAAAAGTCTTCATTTTTTTACTGTTCCAGATTTTAAAATGGTTCATTTTCCGAAAAGATGTTCCATACAAGAATTCCTGCTTTGAGGACACCGTTAGCATCTGTAATGATAAAATGTGTACCTTATTCGTTGACAATAATGATTCATTATTTAGATATCCTGAAAATTACGCGGGTTTTTCTTCCCATTACAAGGCGCAATGCAAATGCGGGAGACTCTTTTCCCTCATCAAGTCGCAGTAAATAAATGAAAGAAATCGAATGTCAAACGAAGGGATTTTTGGGTATAAACGCTTTTTCATGAAATTAACACCATTCTCTTGGGAATGGTTGAATTACGATTATTTTGCTAACATCCCAAAAAGCGCGCAAAAGTCCTTTAGGTCACGTATCCAAAGAACTTTCGATATAATACTAAAGTATGAAATGATGACTGAGGTGCGTGTATTGCCTTTGACTATCGAAACTCGAATATCACATCAAGTACATACTTGAAATTACATAACTATCTTGAATTTGCTTTGAATTTAAGTTTAGCCATAGTCATCATTGTAACCTCAATAAATTCATTGCACCTTGGCTTTCAAATCTCTGGCGATGTAATTAAATCGAGGCAGGTTTTTCCTTACTTCCCTTCGGATGCACAAAACCATCAAAGGAACTTCTTGCAACAATTCTGGGCGTATCTGTTAGACCTGCGACCGAAACGCATAGTCACCTCATGAAGGTATTTATGTATGTCGCATTGTGACTTCGTTCCTTATTCTCTAACCTCTTCCGACGCTGCAATGCATATTTATTTTTCATATTTTAAAACCATCAACGTTGTAAAAAAAAGTAAGAATGCAGCAGTTCACGACTTCGATATGACCTGCACTTTTGATTTTAAAAGACAAATAAAAAAAAAACCAAAAAAATGTTTTTTAATACAAAAAAATTTAAAAATAAGTGAAAATAAATAAGAAAAAATTAACTTCGGTGGTATCGAAGTTTAAAGCTGTGAAATTAGCAGGTGTAAATAAAAACATTTGTAAAATATAACAAACTAAACATGAGATGTAAGTCTATTGGAGCCTACCCTTAAAAGTGGGCGTGACACCCCCTTGATAATTATGTGAAGCATTCGCCATATGAAGTCCCCATGTCAAATGTAAATTTAATTTTGACTGAAATGATAAAGGTTTTCTTGAAAAATAAGAAAAGTGAGTGGTGGGTTTGTGTGGAGGCTGTCCTTAAATTGTATAAATCACATCTTTTTCTCAACATATGAGACAATCGTCCATAAGAAGATACTAAATTTTAAGTTGATATTTACTGTAATAAGATAAGAAAGCATTTATGGGGGCTACCCCTAACAGTGAGCGTGACCCGCCCCATGATATTTATGCAAAGCATCCGTCCATAAAAAGCGATCATGTCAAATTTCACGTCCATATTGACTCAATAAAAACGTTTTCCACACAAAAAGTCGAAAGAAGGCGGAAGATTTTAATTTATTATTAAAGTTTATCAGTTTGTGAGGTTTGGATCTACTGAACCGATTTTGAAAATTCTTTTACCAATAGAAAGCCACGTTATTTGTGAGCGTCATAAGAAACGGTCGAACGAAAACTTTTCTTACGAACGCTGCCTTAATGGTGAGATATATATGATTGAATTCTAGAGAAAAGTTGTAGAGCTTGATAATGTCTACAAAAAAGTCAGCGGCAGCATATGTCTAACTTTTATATTCAAGTCACAATAAGTAGTTTTTTTTATTAAAAAACAAATTTAAATAAGGGAGAAGGTGGGGCAGGGGGAGGCAGAGGCTAGGGGAAGGGCAGCAACGCGTCTATTAAGTATTAAGAATATCCTGTCCCTCTTCTTCAAATAACTGCAGCAATATACTGTGGTCTCACTCAATAGCATTTATTAGCATAATACCATATTATTATAGTGGAATATATACATTATACTCGTACCCTTCGCTGGAGGGCCAAGGGAATACTAAGTTTGTGCAGATGTATGTATCAAACAGAAGGAGGCGTGACAGACCCCCGTTTGTTTATCGAGATCTCGGAAACTTTAAGAAAACATTGTTAGTCCTACTGAGTTAGATACCTGCCCTAAGCCTATATGTTGAATGAATCTTAGTACTTTCCTAGGATCCAGACTTCTCAGTAGCACTCGCAGTCTGTTTCTAGCTACAGCTTCACATTCAGCAAGAATGTGAAGAGGGGTCTCCTCTTCATGGTCACAGAATCTGCATTCGGGTGAGTTATGTATATACATATAAATGTTTCCTTAGGTTACAGTGGCCTGATAGTAGTCCTGTTAGCATTCTTAATTGGTTCCTACCTAGTTGGAGCATAGTTTTCGATCTACTCGGGTTGTATCCCCCTAGAAGTAACTTTGCTTGTCTTAGTCCTTGACTTGTAACCCAGTGTTGTTCTTTTCCTGTATCCTTCTCCTTGCGGATTATTTCCGATATAGTGTGCCTTCCGATGCCGCAATACGGCTCAGGTCCTATCAATAGCGTTACCGCTTTTTTTCTAACGAGCTTGTCCGCTTGTTCATTACCCGGCATATTGTTATGACCAGGGCCCCACAGCAGAGATACTCTGTTGTGTTCGCCTAGTTTTTCCAATAGACCATTTGCTTCGACACCAGCTTTGTCTTAACTACTTTGGAGTTAAGTGCTTTCAACGCTGTCTGGCTGTCTGAGAGAATAGCGATATCACAGTTGTGATAACCTCTATCTAGGTTGAATTGTGCACATCTAATTATGGCGCACATCTCTGCTTGGAAGATACGGGTGTGTTTTCCCAGTGAGTCCCAGTAGTGAGTCCTAGGGCCTACTACTCCTAGGCCTGTACCCTCTTCTTTCAAGGATCCATCCGTATACCACTTGATGGTGTGTGGTTTAAGTACGTATGAATTTTCCGACGTCCACGATTTTTTGTTGGACCATTTATAAAATTCCGATCAAATATGTTCCTCTGTGTCATTTCGCCTCTAGGCATGGACATTAGGGATGTACCCTTCGTCCATGTATAGAGGCGTTTCTGACAGATCTCCGAGGTAACCTTATTCTCCCCGACTGATAGTCTTAGGAACGTTTCTTTTATTCTACGTTCAATTTCCAGAAGTGTTGTTAAATCAAAAATAGCTTCCAACGCTACTGTTGGACACGTGCGCATTGCCCCTGTGATGCAGACCAACGCAAGTCTTTGTATGGATTTGAGCGCCCTAGTGGCTGTCACCTGGCTTGCTCTTTCTCCCCACACGACTATGCCATATAGTAGCATTGGCTTCACTACCATGTTGTAGAGCCAGAGCATGTTCTTCGGGTGCACCCCCAAGATTTTCCGGCCAGTTTCCTGCACACAAATATTGCCTTTGTGCATTTAATTGTGCATTTAATTATGGTGCAAGGGTCGTTTTGGCACGGAAGCCGACGCCGCCTCGGCGTGATGGACATTCACCTGGGCTACATGTCCGGCTCATGCGCAGAATCCTCTGCTCCCACTAGCTCCTCATCGGTGAGCGTCCTATCCTCACCTTCCAGGAGCTGTTCTGCCTCTCTGAATTCCTGGGATGAAAGAAGTGGCTCAATTTTGATGTCCGAGCCTTCAGACATAGGTGTCTCGGGCCTATTTTCGCCAATAGTTGCCCCTGCCGCTTCCACTTCCGAAACTTCCACTGTTTCGGTTTCAGTCTTAGGCTTCCGTTTTATGTGGACTGGAATCAGTCAAAACCTAAACCGTATTTTGGAGCCTCCGCTGATGATAGCGGTCTTCGACTCCTCGTAGATGCTCACTATCATCAGCTGTCTGCTACCTTCCTGCCTCAGCGAGATCACCTTCCAGAGATGCGTGTTTATACCTTCCTTTGGGCTTCTAGATAGTCTAGCAGCCATTCCACCGTTTTCCCCTGACCACCGGAACGTCGTCACCCATGACGGCTTTCAGTGGATGGCCATCCCAGCCTCCCAATACAGGAGCGTGCAGCTGCAGCCACTCCACGGTGCGCTCATCCGCACAATCCACCAAGAGTATCCCTGGCCGAAAATGTACGGCGTCATTTGAGTACGAAGAGACTCCTGATTATGAAAGTCACAAGCTTATAAAAATAGAAGCGATGGACAAAGAATGCAGATTTTGCGGTGATCTTAAATGGAAAGAGGAAGAAGTTGGCATATGTTGTTCGGGTGGAAAAGTAGCGCTTCCTTCAATAGACGAGTCAGTTGAACCTCTTAAAGGACTTTTCTTTTATGAAACATAAGAAAATATAATATGTCTGCTAATATTATAAACACGAAAATTTGTATGGATGTGTGGATATGTGGATGTGTGAATATTTGTTACTCCTTCACGCAAAAAATACTTTTGGGCAACGGTCCGCTCTACTTAGCTTGCTCACGCGTTTCTACATCGCAAAATCTCCATGTTTACGCAGAGCAAAAAAAAAAACATTTATCGTAGTTTATAGAAGTGTATTGCAGTAACTACCTATTTAATTATATACAACCTTTGCATATTATGCAATATTATGAATTATCATCAAAAATCCTCAGTTTCAATTAACTAAGTGGAGGCCCTTGTGGATTCGAAAATGGTTTAGATTCACAATTCGATCCACTGGAAAATGATAATTTCTGGGACCAGCGACGCGGGCCCTGACAGCTAGTTATACATATTAACATACGTTTTTCGATTTAGTTATTATTAATTAATAAACGTAATTCTTTATAAAAGTAAATATTTAGTTACAAATTGTTATACCCAAATTATCAAGGATATAATAATTTTATGCATATTAGTGAACCAGACAGAAAGAGTTGTCCGCCACAATAAAGTAAATGAAATCTTGATTAGCATCAAAAGTAGAGTCAATTTAGACTTGTCCGAATGTCTCTCCAACCTTCTGCTTGATCTTGGAGACTATAAGAGATACCTTTCAAAATTGAATATGTAGACTCTCCTATTCGTTCTTCGGCTAAAATATTGACATGAACATGTCAACCCCATATCACTTACAAACTTGCCCCATTTTTGAGATTATGTATAAGATTTTTGTTTTATTTTTCTTGTTAATTAAGCTTGAAATGCCAAATTTATTAATCTTACGTCAATGCTACTAAAATATCCCATACAAGTGCATATCAGACCACTATTGAATTTATGCCCCATACAAATGTACGGTTAAAATAAGAAGCCTTAGGACTAGGTTCAAGGTATCTAGAAGTCGAGCACACTCGACCACATCGTTTTTATACCATTCACACATAGTGTGAAATGGTATTATCAGTTTGTTTGAAAGTTTGTAACGCATTAAAGGTGGCATCGTAGACCCCATAAACCGTCTGTCTGTCCGTCTGCATGTTGTTGCGCATTTTTTGGGAACCAATTTTTATGCTCTTCAGTTGAAATTTTGCACATACACTTCTTTTTATTGCAATTTAACAGAGAATCAAGATTGATCCGCCACGCCCACTTTTTGGGGTATCCCCCATACAAACCCACCGCCCACTTTTCACTTTTTTTTATGAAAAACTTTTTTTTTTGTACTCAATATCAACTTAATAATTGATATGGTAACTTCTAGTGGACGGAAGCTTACTTACTTACTTAGGTGGCTCTACACCCGTCTATTCGAGAGAGGGCTCTACTTCCAATTTGCTTGCTGAGCCCACTGTAGCAGCGATTAGCAAGCGTGATTCTTCATCTGATCTCTCGGCTAACATTTTTGTCGCTGGTAATTTCTGTTCCCAGATAGACGAAGTTTTCTACAACATTGAAGTTGAAATTCTACATACTCACAGACCGTCCAAGACGCGCTTATGGTCTGCGAGTGGACACCAAGTACTGCGTCTTGTCCTCGTTCACCGCTAGGCCCATGTGACGTGACTGTTTCTCAATCTCCGAGAACGCCCTGCATACTTGCCGTTCGTTCAGCATATTCGAGTAGCATCACTTCCTTATGGAAGATCGTGCCAGATCGTTCTACGTATGGGCATTGGCGTAGGATGTACTCCATCAGGAGATTAAAAAAGTCGCACGATAAAGCATCACCCTGCCTGAAACCTCTCTTGGTATCAAAGGGTTCGGTGAGGTTCTTTCCTACTCTGACGACGCTTTGGGTGTGTGATAGCGTCGTCATGCAAAGCCGAACGATCTTTGCTGGGATTACAGTTCAGATAGGGCGTTGAAGAACTTCGTTCTTATCGGCGTGTCGAAAGCGGCCTTATAATCGACAAATAGGTGGTGTGTATCTTTATTGTACTCGTGGGTCTTTTCCAGGATTTGGTGTAAAGTAAAATTTTAGTCACTGGTCGACCTCTTTGGTCTGAAGCCGCACTGATACTAGCCTATCAGTGCATTCGTGTATGGTTCCAGCCGTTTACACAGTCCGTGGATCAGAATTTTGTATCCTATTAATTCCCCGGTAGTTCGCGCAGACAGCGGGGTCTCCTTTCTTGAAGATAGGACAAAGAACACTGAGATTCCAATCGTTGGGCATGCATTCATCGGACCATATTTTGCATAAGAGTTGATGCATACGCCTTACCAACTCTTTGCCACCGGTCTTGAATAACTCATCTGGCAACTCATCGGAGCCTGATGCTTTATTATTCTTCAGCTTTTTAATTACTGAGTCGACCTCGTTATAATCCGGTGGCTGTACAAGAGAGCCATCATCAATTGGTGGTTCTAGCTATGCTTCTCTATCGGCGGTATTATTCTCTTCATCGCCCCCAAGTAGATTAACCTTCGGTCAGACGCTCGACCTTTTGATAAAACTTTCGAGATTCATTTCTTTGACACCTCAACATCCTCAAGCTCACGTCTTTCTTGCTCCTTTTTTTTGCGTCGGAAAAGGCGTTTCTCCTCTCTCCGTTTCTCACAATATCGCTCTCTAACAGCTCACGTTGCTCCCTACTGCAGAGTTCGTTTGCAGTAGCTTGGCGACACTCCACGTCATACCAAGGGTTCGTCACAGGTCTGGTGTACCCAATTACCTCCTTGCCAGCCGTATTGCTACTGATTACCATGTTCCGACCTGCGGCGAAATCTATTAGCCTCTCTCCATTGCTGGAGGTAGCTTCGTGAAGGCTAAATTTTCCGACTGTTGGGCCAAAGATTCCTTCCTTCCCAATTTTGACGTTGAAATCGCCAAGCACGATTTTTACATCGTGATTGGGGCAGCGCTCGTAGAGACGTTCGAGACGCTCGTAAAATTCATCTTTGGCTGCATCGTCTGCGACTTCCGTCGGGGCGTGTGCACAAATCAGGCTAATGTTGAAGTACTTAGCCTTTATACGTACCGCGGCCAGGCGCTCGTCCATATGAAACTGGTGTCAAGTCCTCGTAGTTTCCTACTAACCCCGAAACCGCATCCAAATTCGTGCTTCTTTGCACGGCAACTATAATAGATGTCACAGGATTCCTTTTTTGAGCAGCCCTGTCCTATCCATATCATTTCCTGTATTGCGGTGATGTCAACCTTAAATTTGTCGAGAACATAAACGGATGTTTGATATATATATTAATGGGTGAGACCCGCCTACTGTTTGGGGTAGCCCCCATACAAACCTACTGCCTACTTTTGACTTTTTGTATAAAAACTTTTTTATTAAAGTCAATATTAGGTTAAAATGCAATGTGGTGCTTTTTTATGGTCAGGCGCTTAAAATACGTAGACTAACGGACGTGGCTCGCCCACTTTTGGGGTAGCTCCCATACAAGCCCACCGTCCACTTTTGAGTTTTTGTACGAAAAACTTCTTTATTAAAGTCAATATTAGGTTGAAATGCGATGTGGCGGCTTTTTATGGATAGCCGTTTTACATACATAGACTAATGGGCGTGTATTGCTCACTTTTTGGGGTAGGCCCATACAAATCCACCGTGGAATTTGTTTTTTTTTTAATTAATCATTTAAATCAATATTAGCTTGAAATTCGATTTGGTGGATTTTAGTGGAGAACAGCTTCATATACAGGGTGTCTCAAAAGAAAGTTCACATTTGATTTGCTGATTGCGTGAACGCAACTATTCGAAGGGGCGCGGGGGTATGTCAATCGGTAGCCCAGCTTTTGGGAATTTAGTCGCTATGGAGCGTTTCTCGGGAGCGGACCGTGCGTGGAAAATGAGTCGAGAAGTTTGAAGAGACCGGTTAAACGCTGGAAAAATCAAAAAGGTCTTCGAGAACGTTGGAAAACGGAGACAAGTTTACGGCAAGAAAACGACTTCCCTGGCACAATTAAAAGGAAATATCCGTCACGAAATGGCATCCATCACGGAGAATACCTGCCGAGCCGTGAAATACTCGTCAATTCCCAAAGTGTGTATATTAATATGTAATAAACATTTTTTCAATAAACTACTTACTTTTTTTATCGATTTAATTTAAAGTTAATTTAAAGAAATACTTTTGATCGGAATTGCTTGATTCTTTTAAATTTACTTTTTATACCCTGCTCAAGAAAATATTTGTAAGCAAGGTTTATTTGTTTTGTTGAAATGTCAAATTTTATTGTATATATAAGAACACTGCAAGACGGGTTGATCTAGCCACTTAGAGAAACTAAACTCGCGATATACACCTTCCAGATTTTGCACCGTTCCAAGACGCAAGTGTTTCACCGGAGTGGTAAAAAAACATATTCGGGCGCGTCACAGAAATCTTTAGACATAATTCCGTCTAGTGATTTGAATTTCACAGCGAAGTTTCGGAGGTGTCACAGAAATCTTGTAGATTTCATTCGAAGCAGTGTTTAATGCACAGACGAGTTTGGTGATACGCAGAGTTGTCGTAGATAACAAAAATATATTGCAGACAATGTAGATAGATTACAGACTATGTAGTGCGCCACAGAGACACAAAAACAAAATACAATTAAAGACAACTTAAGAGTTGTTGGTCAACAATATACATTAATTTGTCTGGATGTAATGGCAGCTCTTGAACTTGTTCGGTTTGCTCTTCAGGCTTAATACGGTAAATTGAATTATTGCTTAGCCGGAATTATTGGCGTGCGCCGAAATATCAATAACAAAGAAAATCTACACTGGTCATACTTGCAACAATAATTAATCCTTCGTTGAAAAACTGCCATACGATTTAAAATTTTGTGTGAAGGGTGTAAAAGCTTTGGTTCTACCGAATTAAAAACGTCTAGTTTTTGTATTCATTTCTTTATAATATTCTTTTCGAATACATACTCTTAATTTCAATCGGCGAATATGTGTCCTGACATCTGACAATGCATCGCATGTGTTCCAGAGCAATTAGTGCCACACACTCATATGCACAACTTAATTTTTTGTTTCTATGCAAATTTCCATTAGTAATTTTCGAGCTTTAACCCACATTAAGCGTAGAGCAAAGACTTATGCTTAGACCTCAGCTGCTTCAGTTGATGATGCAATTAAAATTCGGAATCATCACGTGCATTCTTGGGTAAATGTACACATATGCATCCTTTTTTGTGTGTGTATGTGAAAGATGCATGAAAACTGTTGCCTTTGGAAATTCATTCGCCAGTTCTTGGCACTAATTAACTTCTCTATATTCATGTCTCAGAGGAAAATTGAAAAAGGGTTTATCACTGCAGCTACAGTTTGTAGCGGCTTGCAGTTTTAGCCTTTGTTGACAGTAGCGTAAAAATAATTGCCTCTGTTCTATTCTAATTCGCAGTGGCTGTCATTGTGCGTCATTAATCGTTTTGTGGGTTACATTGACAACGGATGCAGTATGGAAGAGTATAGCAAGGAACTTGTGAACCTACTTCTGTGGGAGCCAAAAAATTTCAAGAATGTTAACAATTTATTTCAACGCCCTCGGCAAAGCACATAGACCTAAGCTAAGCTCTTTCCCTCTCTCAGTTCAATTTGTTAAAAAAATTACAACAAAAAGTGATTGACACCATAGAAATAAGCAGCAGACGGACTTTACAACATGTTGGCGAGCATCAGTTGAGAGCGTCTTCATAGTGTTATTGGTAACATTTTAAAAGAAGTGGAATGAATATTTCTTCGAGACTGTTGTCGAGCGCGTTGATGAAGTGCTGTGCTTAAAATGTTGGTCAAACTTAAGCAATGTTTAAAGCGTTGACCATCTCATATTTTTAGTTAATACTTTGCCTCCAGAACGGACCATATGGAAAAATCCATTGGGCTTAAGTCTGGGGAATATGGTGGCCATTGTTGTGAACAAATGAAGCTGGGAACGTTATTTTGTAAAAAACGTTGGGTTTCTCTGGCTTAATGGGATGGTGCCGAGACTTGTTGAAACATCCAATGGCATCTACCGAATTGCCTGTTTGCCCAAGTGCAAACAGACGCTTGCTTTCGCAAATAAATTCGCTGCTCAAATTGTCTTTGGTTTGCACTTTAACTTTGTTTACATATTGCTGAACCGTAAACATTTTTTCATGAGAAAAGACCAGATTTTCAAGTTTGCCACTAACGTGCGAGTGTTCTAACACGTTTGCTCCTGCTATGCGAACTGCCTTCTGTGCGGGTGTAATCTTGCACTTTTTGTATTTTGTATTGCTTCAATCGTATTTTATTTTTTAATATGTGCTATGAGCAGATATATTGAGTTTTTTCGCCAATTGAACTGCGCTATGTCGTGGTTTATATTGAATTGTGTCCTTCACCTTTCTAACCATTTCTGCCGATGTTGCTGTTTTTGTATGTCCACCTCCACGGCATTTTTGGTGCTACCAGTATATTTGTAACATGTAATGGTTATTACACGTTTGATTGTTGCAGCCGTGTGAAGTTGGTAATAGTTCGAGCGCCGACGCCTGTATATGTAAGAGGTGTGCTCTATAGAAAAGATGACTTTTTATTTTTCTCGAAAAATATTTATTTATTCACCAATATCTATTTTGTCCCCTTCAAAGTAATCCTCCTTAGATATAACACATTTGTGCCAGCGCTTCTTTCAATATTCGAAGTACTTCTGATATACACACCTCCGGAATAGTCTTGTAAGTAGTTATAGATTAATTAATACTCCAAAACAGTATAGTAATACAATTCACTTTGAAAACAATCGAACTTAGCATTATCTTTAAATATACATTTAAGTCTCCTGTGTTTGTAGGCTACATTTCTCATTGCTTAGACCCAACTCAAAACTTTTAAGTCATTTCTAGTTGCTGGTGAAAATTTATGGAAACGACGACTTTAAATAAGTAACACCACAACCAAAGAGAAAACGCTCATGAGTTATACGCTCGGTTATTTCCACAATATCTGCCAGTGTATACATATGTATATTTATATAATTGTACGTATATTTTTTTATAAGCCCAAGTGAAACGGCAAAGGTCGATGGCACTGGACCGAAAGTGGTTGCGCTTTTATCGATTTTCTCTTTAAACTTTAAGGCTTAAAGCATCAACATTTGCTACAAGTATCTTGTAAGTAGTATATTTGTAAAGAGAACGAGAGAAAACCTCAACTTCGGTAAAACGAAGCATTAATTCTCTTTACATGAAATTTAAAATGTTATAGTCCAATCATTATAAGCCAAATTAGATGCAAACCCAAACAATATTTTTAACTCTAATTTTTTCGAACAAATTTTTAAAAGAGGCTTCATAAAACAAAAATCCAGAAAAAATCTGTCACGATGAAGCTTACCCCCTTCGTCACAGTTGTATAGAAAAATGCATAATTTCCCTTATATCTCGTTAGCTATTGACGATATTGAAATTTTGTCTTTACGAAAAACAAGTTCTAGAAATTTAGAAAAAAAAATGTATATATTTATATTTTTTGTATGTGGTACCGTTTTAGAGAAAGTATTCACTGAATAAAGTCATAAAAATAAATTTTTATAAATTTTGTTCTATTGTACAATTCTATACATCTCTGGAAATTCTTGACCAAATGTGAATAACTAAAAAGTAGACTGAGTCTTAGTTCCTTTAATTTTTGTCTTCACACAAAGAGTCAACACATCAACAGAGTTATAGTACTTTTGAATTTTTGGTAATAGAATTTTTTTGCAGTATTTCGTCGCTATCTCCTTTATATCTTTTGATATCTTTTGAACTTAGGAGACATTTGGTACCAACAGGATGGAACAACAGCTCACACTTCAAGATCATCGATGACTGTTTTGAAGGGAACACTTCCCGAAGTGCCTCATCTCAATAAGTTTGCAGTGACCAGCTCGCTACCCCGATTTGAAAACGTCGATCTTATGTCCGCGTCAAAAGCAGCATTTTAATCGACAAATAGGCGCTGTGTGTTTTTATCGTACTCACGGGCTTTTCCAGAATTTGTCGTAGAGTGAGTTTGGTCTCAATCGACTTTTTCGGGGCTAGGGGTGGACTCTTTTCTAAAGGCCTTCAATTCTTATAGTGTCAAGGGGCCGCTAGTTCGAAAAGAAAAGTTCGAAGATGAAAAGTTGGAGGCATTATTCGATGAAGATCCATGTCGAATACTTATAGAATTAGCTGAATCATTGGGAGTTGGCTTGTCAACAGTCAGCAAATGCCTCAATGCAATGGGAATGATCCAAATGGAGGGAAATTGGGTCCCATACGAAACCAAAGAACATGAAAAGCCGTTTTTCTACCTGTGATCACCTGCTTGAACGACAGAAAAGGAAAGGATTTTTGCATCAAATTGATGAAAAGTGGATCCGCTACGACAATCAGAAACGCAATAAGTCATGTGTTAAGTCCAAATCGACTATATCCGTACCAAACCCAATGAAACCATTACGGGGGATCGCTACCAAGAACAAATTAGGCGTTTGAGCCAAGTAATGAAGAAGAAACGGCCTCAATGCAAGTAGAGATAAAAAAGTGATTTTTCAGCATGAAATTTCAGCCCCATGCTGCAAAACCATTAAAAATAAATTTGGAAAGTACAACACCATCCGCTGTATTCACCAGACATTGCTATTTCCGATAACCACTTGTTCCGATTGAATAATGTTGGCCTAGCTTGGGGAGCAAAACAAAAAAACTCACAAACGCCGTCCCACAACCACCATTGTACGCCACTGCTATCAGTGTATTTGTGTTTGGCTCCAGCCGTTTACACAGTACGCGGAATAATAGAGAGTTATTTCATGGTACCTCGCGCAGACAGCGGGGTTCTCCTTTCTTAAACATAAGATAGAGAACACTGAGATTCCGATGGGAATATCTTGCCATATCTTGCTTAGAAGTTGAGCATACGCATAACTCTTCCACACCGGTCTTTAATAACACAGCTGGTACCTCATCGGAGCCTGACGCTTTGTTATTCTTCAGCTGAGTCGACACCGTTACAGTCCCGTATCTCAACAAGAGAGACATCATTATCTAGTGGTTCTAGAAATATTTCTCTATCTGCTCTCTAATATTCCCTATATCGCCTCAAAGTAGATTAGAGAAGTTTAAGAATTTATATTGATATGCTCCGCCCACTTTTTGGGGTAGGCCCATACAAAAACAACGTCTAATTTTGTATTGTTTGTAAGAAAAAGTGCTTTAGTTAAGTCAATATGTTTTCTGTACGAAAACATTCTTTCTTAAAGCTAGTATTAGCTTGAAATTGGATGTGGTCGTTTTTTATATAGAGACGCCTCACATATAAAGGGTGGGCCATTTATATGTTGAATTTTGAACTTAATTACTTCCTTCAAGTATATAAAGTTTGTGCGCATAATCATCAAATAATTAACCATTTGAAACTAAACATTCGAGCTCAAATTTCTCACGGGCAACTGCCGCGCCAATCAATGAAATCATTTTCCAAACTTAATCGGATGAAACATACCATATAAGGACATATATACAATATAACATACTATATATATAACCATATATGTATACACATGCATATCAAATATAGCATAATTCGTTGGAAAAATTAAATTTTTCCTGTTCGTATTGTTAATTTATAACTGAACATAAAGATGGTCCAAACTCTGTTTTAATCGGCGTGTCTCGCCCAATTTAAGCTTTATTCCCCATAGAACATCTCGTTTATGTTTTACAATTCGATTTGAAATTTCGTTTGAATAAGAAAGAAGTTACATTTTTTTCTTAGATACAACTTGTACAAACTATAGACATAGAACATTGTTATTTAATTATTCTACGTATAAAATGTACAAACCAAGTTTGAAATGATCGAACTAAACAAGATTTTTCTTATTTATGTTAATCCCTTTTTTCATCATAGGGTAAATAGGTTCGTGCAAATGTTTGAAACAGGTAGAAGAAAGTATGGTAGACCCCATTAAGTATATATATTCTTGACCATCATTGGAAGCAAAGTCGATATAGCCATGACCGTCTGACCGTCCGAACGTCTGTTTGAACAACGAAATCTTGGAGACTAGAAAACATTAGGCTCTCTTAATCCCTCTTCAGATAATGGTTACTAAACGTCAAATCTAATAAAATATCCCACATATATTCACATACAATACAGTCCCAATACAAATCAATGGGTCAAATAAGAAGCCTTAGCCAAGGTACAGGTCATCGCGAAGTTGAGCACACAAAATTATACGGAGTAGTTTTCAAAATTTGCGATTCAAGTGTTTAATATATTATTGTATAGAACAAGTAAATCGAGTTTTAACATATTCTGAAAAAATCAAAATTTTCACCCTTATAATGTTTGACACTCATTTTTCCATTGTTCACCTGTTCCATTAATTGTTGGGTAGAGTAAACAACCCGAGTTTGAAGACGATCGGTTGGAAAAGCAATGCTGCCAAATACAACCTTTGATCCCTCTCTGTTCCTCTCACGGTCAGACTTTCCAAAATGGGCGAATCACGTGTTCAACTCTCATGGTCGGAGTTTATAACATACGCCAACATGGTGGCGACCCACAAACAAATACGAGTATACTTAAAACTAATCCCTAACATTATTTTTTAGCAAAGAAACCAATGGATACTTCTAATTGGTGAAGTGATTATACGATGCAATATTATTTCAAGCATATTAAGGGCCGTTCTCACGACTTACCGATACATAAGAAAATAATATTGAGTAATGGAAGTCACGACATCACAAATATAATAAATCAATTTTGAGTAGCCCTGGAAAATATTTTAATTGGTGGACAGTCCAATTACAAAAACGTAAACACAATAAAATTATAAATTAGCAGAAAAAAAATGGATGAGAGTGAGCGCCGCCGCTGTAGAAAAATACGAGCCAACCTATGAATATAATGTGGACTTTTGCATTTAAAATTTTAATACAAAATTTCAATTTGGTCTATTTTCATTTTGCTTTTGCTTTGGTTTTTTATTGATCGAGTTGACAAGTACCTTTGCAAAAAATTCTGATAAATTTATCGGCTCGCTGAACTCGGCGATACGGTTATAGGCTTAATAAAAGTCGTGACATTGAAAACTAGCATATCGCCTGAAAAATATGAGCGGTAAAGTTATAGGCAAGTCATGAAAACGGCCCTAAGTATGTTAGACAGCATGTTCGATTGGCTTAATACCTTTAAAAACTAAAACAGCGCGAGCAGTGTTTGTCTTCTCATTGGAAAAGCTTTTGCGTTTCTCAAAGCGATCGCTACAAGAGCAACAGTAGGTCTTTAGCTTGTTGATCAAAGCAATTGGCCCCATTCGAAACAAGCAAAACATTTTATAGTTTTTTGTTTATATTTACGTGCAGTGGAGTGAAAAGCAAGAAAGTTATAAAAGAATGTCCAAATCTGAAAGCATTGTACCAAAGAGGGTTAATCCCGATCTTCAAGCGGAACGTGACTTTGCCAGTCTTAGTTCTGAAGAGTTTGCGGTTTGGTGGCACGGCGGCGTAGACAAACTAAAACTTAAAAGGAAGTTAAGTTTGTTATCAATTTTTTGAAAGTGGCAGCTATTTTATATTGAAGAGCGTAAAAAAAGACTATCAAATTTGATCTGTTGAAGAGAACACAAATTTTATTTTGCTTGGACAATGTCAGAGTAAGTGCGAACAAAGTAACATTTGCGAGAAGTTTTACTGTATTGGGCGAGGTACGAACTGACATTAGAATGCACTTTTCATGTGCAACCACCTGCTCCAACGGCAAGATAAAGTGTAAAAAATCGTGGGGTAGGCCCGATCATAAATAAAAGTCTACAAAATTCGAATATCCATGCTTCCAAGCTTGTACTCTGTATTTAATGGTATCAGATAGTTGTAGTATGCCAAGAGCTGCTCAAACCAAACGAAACTACCACGGGATAAGGCTACTAACAACAATTGATGAGTTTGATTCAAGCATTTGAGGAAAAACGACTGCATTCGATAAAGTGACTTTGCGGCATAATAATGTTCGATCACATTCTGCAATCACGGTTGAAACCTAATTGCTCCGATCGATGATGAATGGCCTGCCTGAACAGCACAAAGTGTGTCAATTCGTGCCTCAAAAGACGAGTTGAATTTTCGATCCGGAATTGGTATGCTAGCAGAAATATGGGACAAAGTAATGGCGATCGACGGGCAATACTTTAAATAAACTCCATTGCTCTTTCAATAAACATTCATTTGCCATTGAAAAAACTATGGAAAATAATCCATACACCTGATAAGTTTAGTCCTTAGTTTAACGTAAACAAAGAAGTGCTGAAGAGATTGAGGATAAAGGGGATTGCGTCCTGAAAGTTGCAACAAAGTTGGACCGGACAAAAAAAGTCGAACAAATTTATTTTGGTGCTTCTTGTGTTGTGAGATTAGCTAAGCTGGTAGCGTTATAAACATAATCTGGACGATTTGTGTTTGCTGATAGTTTATCAAATGGCTATATGGGTCTCGAAATTTAGATGTATTGCTAAACTAATTATAGTGGTACTGCTAACTAAATTGTTTGAAAAAATTATTACTGAGCAATGTCAGTTGTTAGCCCTTTTCAACATGGATTTGTTAAAATCTTTGTATGAATCTTCTAGAATTTTCTTCTATCGTCAATAATGATTTGTGTCTGCTTACCAGACCGATGTAAAACTATAGATGTATTTTCTGGTGTTCCAGAAGGTAGCCACCGGTCCATTACTCTTTGTAATATTTATCTTCCAGAGTTGGTCCAAAGAATTTGATGATCCTTATATTACTCAGCTTCTGTACTTCTAGTTCATCCGATATTAGAATTCACATATTGTGTTTGGAACCCACATTATGTAATTCATCAACATCGCATTAAGTCTAAAAAACAGTTTCTGCTGTTTGCTCTCAGAAAACTCAACTGGGCTTCTGCTATACATCCCCCGCCACATGTGCATGGTTTAAAACTAATTGATCGTCTAACCTTGTCCGGTTACGATCGATGCTTTCTGTAGCATTCCTTCACAAGATTATAAGTGGTAAAATTGATTCTCCATATTTGCTTCAATCTTTATTTCTAAACGCTCCCTCTCACTTTACTCTTAATTATGTACCTTTGAGGTTGTCTCTTTGCACAGCTAAATTATGCCTGCCATTCTCTTCGGTCTCTTTGCTATATCTATAATAGATCCTCTCATTTATTCTCTTTAAAACTACAAGGTGTGACGCAAAAGAAGAAGGACTTTTTAAAAACAGCTGTTTCTGGTGGTGCCACCTATTGGCAGGTACATGCGTTGGAAAGATACGTCCTTCACTGACATCTTGTAAAAATTTGACATTACACTACAAGCGAAGTTATCGCTCTAAAAGTAACAGTATCTGTTGGGAATCGGTCGAAAAATGAATCTTCCTCATAATCCTCCCTCAATGTCCTCATAGCTGTGTCCTTGTATGGTTTATGGTTAAAATGTAATTTTTGGTGAGAAAATCGATGATAAGTGTCGACCGATGAGTCGGCGAATTATCGGAACAAACTGTGAACACACCTTCCGTAGACCCAATTTCTCCATCAAAATGCGATGAATCGAATCTTTGGGAATATTTAATCCCATTGCCACATAACGCAACGAAGATTTCGGCCCATTTTGTATGAATTCACGCACTTTTTCAATGTTCTTTTCGATTTGGCCGACCCAACTTTTCATTGTCACAAAGGTCTTCACGACTTTCTTGAAAACGTTTAAACCACTCGTGAACATTGCTAGTCAATTGTCACCATAAATGAATGACTTTACCAAGTTTAAAACAGAACTTAATATTTGCTCTTTGTTCGAGATTTTTTTTAAAAAGTCCTAACTCTAACTACAATAAATTGTAATTTCCTTTTTGTTGATCTTTTGATTTGTATTTACTTGCTTGGACCACTTCTATAGCTGTGAGACGAGGCACAGTCGGTCAATCTGGCGACCATACAAAAATTCTCCAACGGGTTTAAGTGGTCGTAACTTTCCTCTATTAGTGATAAGTATTTAATGATTAAGTATTATGTTTTAAGCAACTTTTTTAGTATATGTAGCTGCAATAAATAAATATATGACCTCTTCCACCTATATAACAGGGGCATACATGGTGAAAGACGTCGATCAGCATGAGGGAGCACTTTTGTACTATAAATCGCATGAGGAGATCTACGAACTTTCGGTGAAGCATGCAATAGAGGCTGCTAAGCTGCAACAACTGCAACAGGAACATAATCCCGGAGGCGACGATATTTGGCCGTACCTGTGAAATTACTTTTCGTATAATTTACAAGTCTTATTTTTACAAATATTATATATTTCTCAGCGCGCTTTTCGAGTCATTCGAGGTGGGTGCCGCCATTCCTGGCGGCAATCCATTCAGCGTGCAATTTATTATGATGGATAAGGCATTTAAATCTCAGACCACGCCAGAGCAGTACGAAGAGTTTGGAAAACGTGTTGAACGATTTGAGGTTTGTGCCACCTATGCGCAGACTGAACTGGGTCATGGCACCTTTGTACGCGGCCTGGAAACCCGTGCTGACTATGATCGTGAAACTGACGAATTTGTAATGAATACACCTACACTTACCGCCTACAAGTGGTGGCCCGGAGGAATCATCTCGTGTTACAATTTATTAGGCGATTTTATTGCTTAGTTTAATTTTTGCAGTGGGACATTCCGCCAATCATTGTATCGTGGTAGCGCAGCTCTACATCAATAAACAACCGAAAGGCGTGCATATGTTTTACGTGCAGGTGCGCGACGAGCTAACACACATTCCACTGCCAGGTGTCGAAATTGGTGATATCGGCAAGAAAATGGGATTCATTGGCGTGAACAACGGTTACCTGGGCCTTAAGAACGTCCGAATCCCGCGGACACGTATGCTTATGTGAAACGCTAAGGTGCTCGCTGACGGGACATTCAAAAAGAGTCCTGCTGACGTTTTAATTTACTTTTCCATGGTATACTCACGTTGTGTGGTTGCTCATTCTAACGCGCTCGATTTAGCAATGGCAGCTACTATCGCTACACGATACTCAGCTGTGCGACGATAAGGTCCAATCAATCCGAAGTTTGTGACAATCAATAAGCATACAACATCCTTAATCAAATATATTAAGTATACCTTCATACTTTTTACAATGAACCCGAACCACAGATCATCGATCATGTTACCCAGCAGCTAAAACTATTTCCCGAAATAGCAACAAGCGTAGCTTATCGCCCCGCCTCGAACTACCTCTGGAATTTATACGTTGGAGACAACTATGGCCTATTTGACTGATGTGCAAAAGAATCCGAACTTTGGACGTTGGACCGGCACATGGGAAAACATAGTCAGTGCTTTGAAATTTACTGCTGCCAAGTGAGTGGTCAATGAAATAAATTCCTGAAACACTAAATTCATGCGTAATTTTTAATTAAATAAGACACGTTGGGCATTTAGAAGTCTCACGAATCGCTTGAACCAAGGAGAGACTGAAGCTGAGGCAGCCAACAATACTGGCATTGAATTTGCACAAGCAGCTGAGGTGAGTTGGGTCAACTTATTTTTGGAACTTGACTTGAACTTAAAAACGTTTGTATTTCAATTGCACGGTCGCGCTTTCGTTTTCTCCACATTCGTAGAACAAATTACCGGCTCTAGTTCGAAACAACGTTCTCCCGCACTAAATAGCATTTTGGAAAATCTGCTGGAGCTTTATTTAGTCCACACAACTCTAAATCATATGAGCAATATACTCAGGGTAAACGAAATTAATATGACATCACATTGGTTTTAACTTAACTTGCATAATTATAACTTTATAATTTTTTTTTTTGTCAGTTTATCAATCTGACTGAATCGGATCTATCTTCCTTGCAAACACGCTTGGAGCTTGTTCTCAAGAAATTACGCCCAGATGCAGTTTCCATTGTCGATGGTTTTGATTACTCCGACCAGCAGCTTAATTCAACATTGTGTGCTTTTGATGGAAATGCTTATGAAAGGATACATGAGGCCGCCCAAATGAACCCCCTCAACCAGAGCCCGGTGCCGAAAGCATTCTATCAGCACTTGGGTCCGTTCATGAAATCCAATATGTAAAATTGTTGTCAGCTAAAGTGTTTTTTTATTGCAAATCTGAAACAATTGTGAGCATATGCAGTGCCGGATTAGTGGGGGGATGTATCTCAAGATATTATAAACAATTATTTTGAGTTATAATTGAAGATGTGTCTTTTTTATGCCAAATTTGCATAAAGTTTCGAATTTCTGTGGTATAAAAACTAGATAATAAATTTAGGAGTAAATTATATAGCACTACTTTACAGTGAAAATATAAAATCTTTCTCTTACATTTTTTTAGGGCAATTTTGGTGCGATAAACGTGGAAATAACGGTAATTTGTTTAAAAACTGACAAGGAAATTAAGATTGAATATAAAATTAAAATGTTATGATAAATAGAAGAAACAACGTGCATTTCAATTTACTGCTAAATCTCTGAATATTTAATTATTTTGAAGTGTGTGAAGGAAATGAATTTTAAGGTTTTTGTCGGTCGGATCTTCGTGGTCTATCAAAAATACCTGCTTCAATTTTTTTTCATAAATTACATTTTAGATAGTCCAGCAATTCAAATTTTCAAATCACATGTTAAAGTCGACATGTTCATACTACAATATTAATATTAGGGCACTCATCCATTTATCATTCGAGCGAAACGTATAAGTTTTAGTCAGGTTCATTTCCTTCACGTAGTTAATTCGATATCATAATGTTTTTATTTTTTATCCGATCTTAGTCTGTTATGGCATAAACTAGGATATTAGGATATTAGAACTATTCGTTATTGTAAAATATTTGTAAGAATTTGAACTTTCCTTAGCTGTACCTCAGCAATTTTTAATTCGATCGAAATTAGTCTTGTACCGTTGGACGCGAAAATTAATCACTTTTGTAATGATATATCTCGGTCAGGTCAAGTTTGCTCGGTTGTTGTTGTTGCTGTTTTTTGTGTTCAGCTGGTCCAAATAATACTAAAAAATGTAAACAAAAAGTTTCTGTGTTTCTAAAATTTAAATTTGTAAACCAATGTTATAAAACCCCTTATCTCAAACTGTACTTTTTTGTTTCGAATACGGCGCTATGTATGTGTATTATTTCTCTTTCTAAAGAGGAAGGTTGCCATCATACTTTCGCATGGATGATGGCAACCACGCTGTGTTGCGTCACTTGACTCCTTCATTGAGATCGCATATAAACCAACATGATCCTTAGTGAATCAGCACAATATTACAGAACAAAATTATTGAAATCATTGGAAAAATAAACTGATGTAAATTTATTGAGAGACTTAAATTATCGCCGATGAAACTACTGATGCTAACAAGAAGAGGTCAAAAGAGTTAAAAACACTAGGGCACAAAAATTTCTATGGCTGAATCTTTGACCAGATAATTGAGGATTTGCTGAATCGCGGTTTGCGCAACATCACAAATTATAAAAAAAAAACAAGAAAAAAAAAAACTTCGGTTGAAACGAAGCTCATATACCATTCACACGCTACCCCAAAAAGTGGGCGGTACACGCCCACTAGTAGATGTCTATGAAGCAATGTAGTAGATGTGTAAGATGCCGCCATATCGAATTTCAAGTTGATATTGACGTTTTTTATACAAATGCATAAAAATGAGCTGTGGGATTATATGGGACCACCTCAAAAAGTGGGCGGGACACATCCATTTGTATATTTATATGAAGCCGTTGTCCACTAAAACCCACCAAATCAAATTTCAAGCTAATATTGATTTAAATGAGGAATTTTTTTTTCATAAAAGAGACAAAATTACACGGTGGGTTTGTATTGGGGCGATCCCAAAAAGTAAGCGGCTGACCATAAAAACGGCACCACATTCCATTTTACCATAATATTGACTATAATAATGAAGTTCTCATACAACGTGCAAAAAGTGGGCAGTAGGTTTGTACGGGGGCGGGTTCCGCCCATTAATGTATATGTCAAGCAACCGTCCAATAAAAGTTACCATATCAATTATTAAGTTGATATTGACTACAATTAAAAAGTTTTTCATAAAAAAAGTCAAAAGTAGGCGATGGGTTTGTATGGGGGCTACCCCAAAAAGTGGGCGTGGCGGGTCAATCTTGATTCTCTATTAAAGTGCAATAAAAAGAAGTGTATGTGCATAATTTCAACTGGATAGCATAAAAATTGGTCCCCAGAACAGCTCAACAACATACAGACAGACATATGGACAGACGGACCGGCAGACAGACGGAGATGGATAGATGGACTCGACTCGTCGAGCTGATCAATAATATATATACTTTATGGGGTCTACGATGACTCCTTTAATGCGTTACAAACTATCAGACAAACTGATAATACCATTTCACACTATCTGGGGTGTTAAAAAAATCTCTTTCACCATAATTCCGACCTAATCCAATCCTAATCCAGGCTTTTGCTAGGTGAAATTGTTGATTACATATATAAATCATAAGGTACAACATTGTTTATGAGCTAGTTTAATGTATTTTCTTCGTAACTGTGTCTTAGGATTTCAACGTTTAGCACATTTTATTTGATTTCAATTTATAAAAATGTGTATTTATTTCCTCAATACCGACTAGGTAAGTTTACGCAACAACGACAGCTGATAATTTTGTGAAAAAAAAACGTACTACTAAAAAAAATCTGCTTCTTCTTCGTCTAATTACAATTGTTCATTCGTATTCCTTGTGTGTTAGTGATATTTATCAATACCAGTATATTTTTTTACCATTTCTGGCGATTTTTGAAGCAAGTCAAACAATTTTATACAATTGACGAATATGAAGCATTCCAAGCTACTAATTTATTTATTTATTTATTTATTTAACAACTAACATATTAATATAAAGATGTTGCTTACAGTACTTAACAAAATAATTTAATGAAAATTAAATTAAAAATTATAAGTTAAAATTATTTAATGCATTACGAACAGAATTTATAGGGAGACCTGGAGAGATTAAATTGAAGTTATAAAATCTTTTATATGTAGAACATAATAAGCGAAACGGATCGTTGCATGCATAATTAGTTGTACACGTGTATAGGTGGAACAATGAGAAGTTTCTAGTAATTCTTGAAGGAATAGAGAAATTTAATTGCTCCAATAAATAGGGTGAATAAATATCACCGGATATAAGTTTCTGGATGAATAAAGCAAGAAGTATATTTCTACGTTTTTCTAGTGTAGGCAGATTGATTAAGTTTAATCGATGTGTATATGGCGGTAAATTTATACTAGGATTCCATCCCAAATTACGCATAGCAAAAAAGAAGAAACTGCTTTTGAACAGATTCTAACTGTACCTTATAAACTGAGTATTGCGGATTCCAAATACAACAATCATATTCAAGTATTGGGCGGACCAATGCAGTGAATAAAAGTTTCGTTACGTAACTGAATCCAAATAGGATGTCATCCATTTGACTAAAGCTTGATGAAAACCTAAACATTCAAGTTTGTAAACCAAAATCCGATGATTAACACAATCAAACGCCTTACTAAAATCGGTGTAAATAACGTCCGTCTGTAAACCATTAATAAAGCCTTTGTTAACCAATATCGTAAGTTCCAATAGATTAGTAGAAACTGATCTATTTCCAAGAAAACCATGCTGTGCAGAAGAAAAAAGAGGCTTACAGTAAAATTGTAGTTGATCGGTAATTACCTTTTCAAAAAGTTTAGGAATTGCGCATAACTTTGCGATACCTCTATAATTAGATATATCCGATTTGCAGCCTTTTTTATGAAGAGGAATTATAAAAGATTCCTTCCAAATTTTAGGTACTGTACATTCTAAAAGAGATAGTTGAAAAAGGTGTAGTAAAGGATCACAAAGTGAAAATGCACACTTTTTAAGTACAGCTGAAGGAACATTATCAGGACCACAAGAATAGTTAATTTTGAGTAGAAGTAAATGTTTAAGTAGCGAATCTTTAGAGATAGTAGGGTTTGGCATATTATGCGCATAACCATTTGAAACATAAACTTCGCTATGGGGGTAGCTAGTAGACGAGTAAACTGATTGAAAAAATTGTGCAAACAAATTGGATGCTTCTTGCGAAGAAGTAGCAGTAGAATTGTTAAAGAACATACTCGAAGGATAGGAATACGACTTTCGCTTAGAATTAACAAATCGGAAAAATGATTTTGGATCATTTCGAATGTTGTTTTTAATTCTAACTAAGTAGCTATTGTATGATATTTTATTAGCCGATTGAAAATTTGCACGTGCAACTGCATAACTTGCGTAATTTAGAAAAGTTTTTGTTTTTAAATATCGCTTATAATACCTTGATTTTATGTTTTTTAAATGACACAACTGACGTGTGAACCACGGGGGATTAGAAGAACATATCGATGTAAAGAAAGGGACACATTCATCAAAATATTGAGATAAAACATCACAAAAAACATAACAAGCGCTTTCTATGTCACGGCTATAAAAGAGATTTGACCAATCGGTGTTAATCCTCAGGATTGGAAAAGTTCGAGTGACAAACACATCTAAAGTTCTATCCACAAATATGAGGTCAAGCAATCTACTAGAGCAGTTAAACCTGCTATTAATTTGATGCAGTGACAGATTAAAAATATTGTCAAAAAATTGTAAATGCACTGATGGAATCAATGACGAGGAGTTTTCACAATTAATCCAGGCCACCTTGGGAAGGTTAAAATCACCCATAACAATAAGGTAATCGTTAGAGTTTAAAGAATTATAAATGCACTGAATAGCAGAAACGTGTAACTGGTAAACGCTAGCATCAGATGCAGGCGGAATGTATGAACATGTAATAAAAAATCTACAGCTCAAAAAAATGGATAACAACACATATGAATTCAATATTTGTTGAAAAATCTCCAAGGTACATTTCGCAAGCAAAACTAGACTTAACAGCAATAAATACTCCACCACCTTTACACGTGAGTCGGTCCTTGCGGAAAATTGAAAAATTATCAGTTAATATTTCAGAGTTTAAAATATTAACATCTAACCAAGTCTCGGTAAATACAAGAATATCAGCATCAATGCCAGTACTTTTAACATATTGATAATTAATTATAAGAGGACAAATTAATTTAAATTAAGAGTATTAGATGTAGATGTAGAGGTTCCGGCCATTTGTTGAGGTAAAACTGCAGTTGGTTGTATCGATCTCGTTTTTTTTATTTGTGCATATTCCTTAGCCAGTGTAAACTCTGGCCAGATGAGGTCGAAAAATTCGAACGGAACACTCAGTTTAAATGACGCGATGTTCCTTGAATAGTTGAATGAAAATTTCTGCACCGCTACCTTAGAAGGAGTAATGCAGCTTTTGGAAGTTATAAATTCCAAAATATCTTCCGAAGTTGTTGCTTCAGTAAAGCGAGAAACAAAAACCGCAACCGTATTCAAAATTTTTGTAGATTTAGTTCTGTGTTCTATATTACGTGTAACAACAGGATCATTGGCAAGAACAAGTGGAGCCGGTAACACTGGCGTCGCTGGTTCCTCTGACAGCGCTTCTTTCTGTATGGTTGA
>JAWNNQ010000154.1:0-32564 GCA_035044765.1 Leucophenga montana | reverse complement strand
CGCTACTGTTGGGCACGAGCGCATTGCCCTTGTGATGCAGACACACGCTAGTCTTTGTAGGGAGTTCAGCGCCCTAGTGGCTGTCAATTGGCTTGCTCTTTCTCCCCACACGACTATGCCATATAGTAGCATTGGCTTCACTACCATGTTGTAGAGCCAGAGTATGTTCTTCGGGTTGCACCCCCAAGATTTTCCGGCCAGTTTACTGCACACAAATATTGCCTTTGTGCATTTCCTTATGGTTTCTTCCATGTGTCGTTTCCATAAAAGCTTACTGTCTAGCGTTACCCCCAGACATTTAACCTTATTGCTAAGCTCCACTGGAACCCCTCCGAGCTTGATCTCTTTTAGTCTAGGAAGTTTTTGTTTCCCAGTGAATGGTACAATGGTCGTTTTGGCAGGGTTAGTGATGAGTCCTACCATAGCGCACCAATCTTGTGTGTTTTGAGGCCTCTGTTAATTGTTTCACAGAGTGTCTCTTCAAACTTCCCACTTTCTATTATGATGATGTCGTCTGCATACCTTTGGCATCTTATCCCATTCTCGGTTAGTCTGCATAGAAGGCAGTCTCCGACTAGGCTCCATAGAAGGGGAGACAGTACTCCCCACTGTGGGCAACTCTTAACTGTTTGTATCCTAATAAAGCGATGCCTTTATTGCTCCCATCAGGTTCAGTAGTGCGGTGTCAGTCGACTTTCCCGCCATGTACGCTTGTTATTCTCGGTGTAACGGTCTCCGATGCAATACTGTTCCTCGTATGTGCTTGTCTATCACTTTCTCCTATTCGGGTGAGTTATGTATCCCCAAAACATATAAATGTTTCTTTAGTCTACAGTGTCCTTTTAGCAGTCCTGTTAATATTCTTAGTTGGTTCCTACCTGAAGCAAAGTTTTCGATCTATTCAGGTTGTAGACCCCTAGATGTAACTTTGCTTGTATTAGTCCTTGGCTTGTAGCCCAGTGTGGTTCTTTTCCTATATCCTTCTCCTTGCGGATCCTTCTCCTTGCGGCTTACTTCCGATATAGAATGCCTTCCGATTCCACAATACAGCTCAGGTTCTATCAATAGCTTTGCCGCTCCTTGTCTGACAAGCTTGTCTGTTTGCTCATTACCTGGAATATTGTTAAGACCCGGGACCCACAGCAGAGAAACTCTGTTATGTTCGCCGAGTTATTCCAATAGTCCATATGGTTCAAGTACTAGTTTCGTCCTAGCTACGTTGGAGTTAAGTGCCTTCAACGCAACCTGGCTCTCTGAGAATATCTCTAGCAATATCACAGTTTTGATAGCCTCTATCTAGGATAAATTTCGCACATCTGATTATCGCACACATTGCGGCTTGGAAGATACTGGTGTGTTTTCCCATTGACTCCCAATAGTGAGTCCTAGGGCCTTCAACTCCTAGACCTTCAACACCCTTCTGCCAGGGATCCATCCGTATACCACTTGATGGTGTGTGGCTTTAGTACGTATGAATTTTCTGACGTCCACAATTTTTTATCGTACCATTTAATGAAAAAACTCCGATAAAATATATACCTCTGTGTCATTTTGTCTCTAGGCATGGTCATTTGGGATGCACCCTTCGTCCATGTATGGAGACGTTTAGACAGATCTCCGAGGTAGCTTTGTTTCCATCGACTGACTAATTAGGCAAGCTCTTGGGGTACTATATCTTTTGTCCCAGATTACCTTCGTGGCCCTGCTATACAAGCCTTTGATTCGGCACTCATGATACCAGGGTTCCTGGATCAGCGCAAACCCAGTTGTTGGTTGACGAATGTCCTTGCTATGATCACCGACGCCGCTTTGGCATTATGGACATTCACCTGGCCTATGCTGATGTTTTCCCGACTATACGCTGAGTCCTCTGCCACCCCTAGCTCCTATTGGGTGAGCATCCTGACCCCACCTTCCAGCAGCGGTTCTGTCTCCCTGAATTCCTGGGAGGAAAGTAGTGGCCCAATTTTGCAAGCAGTTACCCCTGCTGCTTCTACTACGCCACCTATTGCAGGCTTCCGTTTTAAATGGGTAGGGATTAATCCAAACCTAAAGCGGATTTTGGAGCCTCCGCTGATAATAGCGGTCTTCGAATCCTAGTCGATGCCCACTATCATCAACTGTCTGCTCCCGTCCTGCTGCAGCGATATCACCTTCCAAAGGTACGTTTTAAATCCTTCAGTCTGGGCCTCCAGGAGATCCAGTAACCATTCTTAGGTTTTCCCCTGACTCCTGGGAAAGAACAGGTGGATGAAATCGTGCGGAATGTCGTCACCCATTAAGGATTTCAGTGGAGGGCCATCCCAGCCTCCCAATACAGGAGCGTGCAGCTGCAACCACCCCAATGTGTGCTCATCTGCCTCCTCGTTTGAGGTGAGATACCGAAGAGGAAAACTAAATGTGGTAGCGGAGGCTTTGTCAAGACAGACTAGTAATTCCGTCAGCGGCGTAAGTGTGGAAGAACTGGTTGAGTGTCGTTGGCTGAAACGGCGCATGGCAGAAGTGACAGCAAGTCCAGGAACGTACCCAGATTATACGATTGAGAAAGGACAACTTTACAGACATATTACGTCATTCGAGACAAATGATGGTTGCCCAGCATGGAAGTTGTACGTGGCGACCCCATTACATCCCAGGGTATTCAATAAGAGTCACTGGACACTTGAGCATACGAAAGACCAGTACCCGGGAAACATATAATTATAACTGGCCCGGGATGTTCCGAGTTTTCGCACAATATGTTCAATGCACAGGCACCTTGGGAGACCATTTGCATGGCTTTCGTAGGACCCTTGTCACGTTCGAAATATGGCAATAACATGCTGCTCGTATTTTTTGACCGATTATTAAAATAGGTCGAATTGATACCATTGAAAAATTGCACCACAGAAGCAATTATCCGGGCATTTCTCGAACGAATTCTTGCGAACGAAGATAATATCAGACAACGGAATCCAGTTTACGAGTAGGAAGTGCGAAGCATTTATGCGGCAGTTGGGGGTTAAGCATCAATTAACTGCGCCGTATACTCCACAGGAGAACCCGGCAGATCGAGCAAACCGGACTATGAAGACCATGTTGGCGCAATTCGTGGGGGAGGACCAAAGAAAGTGGGATATACCCCCAAGATTTACCGGCCAGTTTCCTGCACACAAGTATTGCCTTTGTGCATTTTCTTATGGTTTCTTTATTGAGTTTTCCATAGGAGCTTACTGTCAGGTGTTGCCCCCAGATATTTGACATTATTGCTAAGTTCTACTGTAACCCCTGAGAGCCCAATCTCTTCTAATATAGGGAACTTTAGCTTCCTAATGATTGGCACAATGGTCGTTTTGGCAGGTGGGGCTTTTGATGTTAAGCCCCACCACACCGCACCAATCTTTTGTGATTTTGAGTCCTCTGTTGATTATATCACAGAGTGTCTCTTCAAACTTCCCACTTGCTACTAAAATGATGTAATCTGCAAATATTTGGCATCGTGTCTCATTCTCGGCTAGTCTACATAGCTGTCCGTCTACGACTATTCTCCAAGAAGGGGGGAAAGTACACCCCCCCGTGGGCAACCCTTAACTGTACCCTAATGCTAGTACCATTCACTCTAGTTTCAGCTGTTCTTATCCTTAATAAAGAGTGTATCCAATTCATTGTAATTGGATCAACTCCCCATCTACTAGTGCGTTACATATTGTCGCGTGACTTGTATTGTTAAAAGCTCCCTCAATGTCTAGAAAGGCACATAAGGTGATCTCCATCCTTTCAAGGTATGCCTTAATAGCTTCCGTCAGCAGTGTGGTATCAGGTGACTTTCCCGCCCTGTAAGCTACTAGTGCATTACATATTGTCGCGTGACTTATATTGTTAAAAGCTCCCTCAATGTCTAGAAAGGCACATAAGGTGATCTCCTTCCTTTCAAGGGATACGTTAATAGCTTCCGTCAGGTTAAGCAGTGCGGCGTCAGGTGACTTTCCTGCCCTGTAAATACTCGGTGTGACGGTCTCCGATGCAATACTGTCTCTCGAACGTGGTTGTCTAGCACTTTTTCCATCGTTTTTATCAAAAATGATGTTAAGCTGATAGGTCTGAATGCTTTGGGTAGGATTGCATTCTTTTTCCCTGCCTTAGGGATAAAGACAACTCTGGGCCTTCTCAAAGGGGTTGAGATATGACATAGTGCCAGGCTACTGATTATGATCTTCTTCAGTTTTGGGAGTACATCTGTTTCCCCGTTCTGCTGTAGAGCTGGAAATATTCCATCTACACCCGGCGATTTGAAGGCTTTAAAAGTAGATATTGCCCACCTTATTTTTCCTTCACTAATCACAGACTTGGCGAATTCTATGTTCGCCCTATTCTTTCTTACAAGCAGCTTCTCTGTTTGGAGTATTTCACATGTGCCTCCTCTGGTCTACGGAGTGAGATATTCTCATCAGTCTGTGCCGTGGCCATTGCCCGAAATATTCGAGCTGCCGACGCAGTGCTTACAATCTTGTAGCAGAAAACTTTATAGTTACTGCGCCTAGCTTTCCTCATCTCTGTATTGTAACTAGAGAGCTCTATACTGTTTACTTCCCATAGATTCATCCTTCTGCTCCATTGAGCAGCCTTCTTACATTCATGCTGAATAATTCCTATATTCAAGTCGTTTACTGCCTGATCTAGCTCCAGGGAGTGTCTAGGGACTCTGCCTCCTTGCCTACCTATGGCATCCGTTAATTGTAATGCATACTTTCCCCATTCAGTTTTCCTAGGGTTTCTTCTCAGTTCTCGGGTCCATTTGTTCCCTCGTATCTCGAATCTAATTATCCTTATGTTACAGAGTGTTGCATCTAATACTTCCTGCCTAGTCTTGGATAAGGAGTATGAAGCTTTCGTGGCCAATGGTACGTGGACATTAGCAGATCTTCCGGAGGGACAGGAAGCTCGTTTGGTCGCAAAATGATGTTCGCAGAAATTCGACGTTAATTACAAATAAAGTTTTTCGCCCGTTTGTCGGTCTCATACCGACAAACGGGCGAAAGACTTTCGGGTTTGGTTTTGGCTATGTCAACAGAGTTGAAACTATTTGTGCCTCAGATGGATGTATGCACTGCCTACTTAAACACCGAGTTGAGAGACGTTATATACATGCAGCAGCCCAAGGGTTATCATGATGAGAGCGGTCCACAATAGTTTTTGAGGCTGAGAAAGGCGATATTTGGTTTGAAACAAGCAGGAAGGGAGTAGAACTCCAAGCTTGATGCGGGTTTATACAGTGCGACAATGAGCCATTAGATCATTACAGTTAGACAGGGCATTAAAGGAAATTTACGAAAAATTTTGGTTTACGTTGATGATTTGCTTATAGCATGCCAGTCGATTCTAAATAGTATAAAGTCAAGTATTGCCTGCAAGTTTGAATGCGTTGATAAGATCCCTCTTCAAATGTTCCTGGGCATGCAGGTTGAGCAGCGAAGTGACAGAGCGGTAGTCACTGTGAGTCAATCGCTTTACATCAGAGACTTGTCACGGCGGCATGGCATTGAACAATGCAGACAGGCGTCAACACCATTGGATGTAGGGTTCCAAGTGGTATGCGTCAGTGATAGTTGTCCGACTGTAGATGTAAATGCGTATCAGTCAGTCATCGGCGAGTTGATGTGGTTAGCATTAACAGCAAGGCCGGATATTTATCATTCGGTGGTAAAGTTGGTCCAACGCAACAATAATCCGCCCAAAGAACATCTGGCCGTGAAGATACACTATCGTGGGTGTGGACAGGCACTAGAAGACTTCGTCGACGCAGATTGGGGTGGCGACAGAACAGACCGGCGGTCCTCCACAGGTTACGTATTCTTTTTGGCGGGTGGCTCGATTTCATTGAAGTCTGAGAAGCAGGATTGTGTTGCTTTGAGCAGCATAGAGGCAGAATACTTGGCCTTGTCTTCAGAGACTAAGGAGGCGCTTCATTTGAGGCGCTTCATTTGATTGAAATCAGATGTGGTAGTGTTGATACAGCGACGACACTTTACGGTGATAATATGAGCGCACAAAATTTGGCAAGGAATCCGGTGTATCATGCAAGGTCGAAGCAAATAGACATCACGCATCACTTCGTTCGAGAAGTCATCCAGAGCGGCGATATAGATCAGATGCTGAATTTCTAAACTTAAATTAATTAAAATGTTTTTGTTCAAGAAATGATTATGTTGATTCCAATTGAGGAAGGGTGTTGAAGTTCGGATATCGGATATGTACAATGTAACAATGCGATAGAATATAAAATAGATAATTTTAGTCTCAAACATACTACGCAAGTGTAATCACAGGGCGCGGTGTTATTATTTCATTATTACTCTGACTAGCTTAAGCTATATTTTGGCTTCATACTCCCTCCTGACTTTCAAAAAATGGACGGAGGGCATCCCTTTTGCTCATTGAGAACGCTGCTTAGCTTGATGTTCTTCTATCGCAGCAGGGTTTCTGAGATGCGGTTGGTATGAATGACCCAATGTCGACCACCAAAACAAAAAACAAAATATGGTCAGCAGTACGACTGAAATGAATAGAAAACAATAGGTGTGTGTTTGTTAGTGGCTTAACTAGACTCAGGACTGTGATACGGCTTAGCTTCGCCTATGTTAACTTTTCGGATTTTAGTCTCGATATCGCGTTTGAGCTTTAAAATGACGGGGGAAATGAATGATATAACTCGGGATGGACCATTGTGTTTCTGTGCCAATTTTGCCGCAAAATTGTCCACGGCCTTATATGGGTGATGTTTCTTCACCATCACTAAATCGCCCACATGTGGTCTCCAGTCTCGTTGGCGTAAATCGTACCAACGCGCTTTTGTCTGAGATGCCTTTTCCATGTTCCCCCGCACAACCTCAAATGTTTCTCGTAATCTCCTTTTTTTCTCTTCTGGATCTTCCTCTGTGATCCAGAGGTAACTTCGTCATATAAAGTATCTGGTAATCTGGGCTCCCGCCCTGTAAGCAATGCGGCGGGAAGGGCTATCTATGGAATTCAACCATTTGAGAGACAGTTGGTTAGTTATGACCACGAACCTGTATCCTTCTATGTACATCCGCATTTTCCTAACTGCCCATAAAATGGCCAAACACTCTTTCTCTGTGGCCGAGTATTTAAGTTCCTCTTTTTAGTTTTTTGCTGGCGTACGCAATTACTCGCTCTCCGTCCTCACCTTCCTAGTCAGTAATATAAAGTACTTCGAGAAATGGGATTACGTGGGGACCGAGGCCTTTGTCTCTTAAACTCCTCAAGCGAATGTTGTTGGGTGTCCCCCCAGCGAAACTTGCGTCCTTTTTGTACTAAGTAATACAATGGTTTTCCTAGCTCCGCAAATCCCGGAATAAACCGTCTGTACGAAGACGCCACTCCTAAAAAACTCCGTACGCCTCGAATCGTTGTCGGGGCTTCCAGTTCGGCCATCGCTTCAATTTTGTCAGGGTCAGCGTATATGCCTCGATCGCTTACCACATGGCCCAAGTATTTCAACTCATTCTTGTAAAATTGGCATTTCTACGTTTATCCGTAAATTGTCTTCATGTAGGCGTCGGAAAACTGCCCCAAATGTTCCCGTTTCGTTTGTCCAATAACTATTATGTCATCTAAGTATGCGTACGCGAACGGTTCCATTTCTTGTTCCGCTGAAATGTGGCTGGAGCGGTATGTACTCCTTTGGTATAAACTACGTCCGGCATGTGAAGGCTGTATAATTCTTGCTATCTTCTTCCATAGGTATCTGCCAATAACCGTTCTTCAAATCGATGGTGCTGATATAATTGGCCTCTCTCAGTTGATCCAGTATGCAATCCATCCGTGGAATAGGGTATGCGTTCTCCCCTGAATGTTCGTTGAGCTGTCGATAATCGACGCATAATCCATTCTTCTTCTTCACTAAGACTATCGGCGAACTGTAAGCACTCCGAGAAGATTCTATGAGATTTTTCTCAAGCAACTCATCTATTTGCCAATTTATCACTGCTTGCATTGCAGGGTTACGCTGGTGATTCCGTTGTTTTAGTTTTTTTCATGACTATACCATGCGACGTAAAAATGTTGCTACTCCTTTTCTCCTCCGTGGGCTCTCCTCGTTATCCTTCCTTGACAGTTATCCCTTTGACTGCTTCTTCCGCAACTTTGCTGCTCCCCACTGACGATTCCAGTGCGAGCCTTTGTCCTCGGCACGTGATTACTACTCGCTCATTGAACAGGTAATCCATACCCAACAACACCTGTTCCGTAACTACGAATAGAACTAAGAATGCCGTCTTACATGCTTGTTTTCCCAGGAGTACTGTGGAGTGCAGGACCTTGTCACCATCCGATCTGTCCCGTCCGCCAACTGAATTGGGTAGAACTCCTCCTTCACATCCGATGGTACAACGAGGCTTCATGCCTGGTTCCCCGGCGCCTTCTCGCTATGACTCTGGGGCTCCTCCGTTTCCCGAACCTTGTCGGTAACACTCGATCGATCGAACACCTTGACATCCACAACCCTCACAGAACGCGACTGTTTTTTTTTTATTTCTCAATTGGTTACATACATCTGTCTATTTACAAAGAGATACTTAATATATATTTGGACAATTGACAAAGGGATATGAATGGAATAATGAACAATTTCATTTTAGCAAGAAATTTTAGCTGCTTTTTTGTTCATTTGGAATATTAACTATTCGTAAAATTACTTATATTTAGGGTAACATTAGAGCTATAAAGCTTATTTACAATTTAATTCCATAATATTTATACTAGTTAGTAACTGGCTGCCCTTCTCCCTGCCCCACTTCTCCACTTCGTCCTACTTTATGACCCCTCGCGTAGTAAAATTGTTCATACAAAAAGGGGTAGAAGGTTGAAAAATACTTAACGACTTTATTTCATTTTATATATAAAAAATTATAGAACAATTTTTGGAACTTATTCAGCTATAGTACATCTACATGTATACTTTTTTAAACAAATGCTTATTTTTGAATTACATTAAAACCCAAATTCTATTAACAATAATTTGATTAATTACAATATAAACTTCCAAAAAGCCAACGGTTTTCTTTCATTCTCTGCCTCTTTTCCCGCACACATGACCATTTAAGGCAAACACATGATCGCTAGACGATTTTGTAGCTTTTTATCGTCTACCAGAGCAGCAGACGTGGTAAAAATGTTTGCGCTGTGTTTGTTTTAAATTAATTTAATATATGCGTTATTCGTAAATTATAGCCTACATATGTGTTATTCTGATATATGAGTTACATTATTGTTAAGTTTCCTTAAAATCCATTCAGTAGTTTTTGCATGAAGGAGTAACAAACAACAACACATCCACACATCCATACAAACTTTCGCGCTTATAATATTAGTAGGCTTACAATGCATGTAATATTTAATAAATTATTTTTTTTTAGATAAGGTCTGTTAGCAGTGTTCTTTTAAGTCGTCTTGTTCTTGTCAATTAATGTAAGGGGAGTTCATTTACTTCGTTGTTGGTGTGTATAGTTAATATACTAAGGTAATTTCTACTTATACAGGGGTGCCACATGAAACCATTCCGCTCGAATTCCACTTCAATTTCAATTCACCATGCACAGACATCATTTACTAGCGAAATGCAATTCGCTTGTAATTGAGCTAGCGAATACGCCTTTAAAATACATCCCACTTCCACTCCGATGCAAAAATTGTCTTCGCTTTAGACACCCTGCTACCATATGCAAGAGCTCAGAAACATGCAAAATCTGCTCAGAAGAAAAACTCACAAACGAAGGAGAACTCTGCAAAAACACCCAGAACTGTCTATACTGCATAAATAATCCACGTAGATATATACTACAATAGACACAATCAACAGTTGAGAAACACCTACGCCAAAACACTTACATCTTCAATACCACATACAACAACAACACACGGGTCAACATACGCACCAACCCACAAATCACCAAAGACGCCGCAGCAACAAGGAAGCCCCTCATCTACTGCTACACCTGGACATAACTCATCTAAATCTCTATCAACCGCAGCACGATCAACCGAAACAACACCAATACACCAACCTCAAAAACTTCAACAGCACCAAATTGGAACAGAAGACATGGAAACCGAAGGTAACCTTACCAACACAGAAAACAAATCGTATATATCACAACCCACTGAAGATCTAAAGCTAAGAATTTTCTCTAAAGACAAATCTAGCCCCCTCTCCACTAACTTTAAACCTTCCAAAACAAAAATAAAAACCAAACTCTCAAGCAAGAACCAACACACAAACAACAGCGATAGCGAATCTATATAAAACAAAAACAAGAAACAAATTTTATTTTAACTTAAACTTTATACTCATCTTTAACTTAAACTCGAAACAAAAACAAATACCTATTATAAAAACCTAATACATACATATTAATACACTAAAACTTAACCCTATAGCAATGTTAAAAATAATACAATAGAACATAAAAGGATACACAAACAACTACAGTGAGCTTTTGATTATTATCAAAGAACACTCACCACAAATCATATGTCTCCAAGAAACACACTATAACAACGCACGCATCCCCATCCCCGTCCCAATAAATAACCAAATTTATAACAATACATCCTCCAACCGATTTGGTGGCGTAGCCATATTAGTCCACAAATCCATCCAACATAATCAAATAAACCAAAATACACATTTTGAAACTCTTGGAATAGAAATCGTGTCGAAAACAAAAATTAATATCCTCTCAACATATATCCCTCCCAACAAAACCTTTTCGCTTAAATGCTTAAATGACAATTTTGAAACACCCAACACCAACCAAATTATCTTAGGTGACTTTAACAGCTGGCATCATAGCTGGGTATCACCGTAGGACAACAGAAGAGGCATAATTCTAGCTACATTTTTCCAAAACGCTAATCTCACTATCCTCAACGACGGCTCCCCAACCCACTTCTCCACTCACAACACTTTCACCCACATAGACTTATCACTATGCTCCCCCCAACTTACCCCCTTCACCAATTGGAAAACAGTCGACGACCTTCATGGAAGCGATCATTTTCCAATCCTAATCTCCTTATTCCCACAACCACAAACAACCAACTTTTTTCGTCCCTTCTTCAAAATAAAAGAAGCCGACTGGCCATTATTCGCGAAATTAACCAACGACATAAACGAACATATACCCAAAAGCACTAACATCAATAAAGAAGCCGCAATCCTAAATAAAATAATTCTACAAGCCGCCCATCACAGTATACCACAAACATCCCCCCATCATTGCAGCAAAAACACTCCCTGGTGGAATAAGACCCTAACCAACCTTAGGGCAAATAAACTCAAAACCTGGCAGACTTTCAAACGCATCAACAATATTGACAATCTCCTCAAATACAAAAGAGCTAATGAACTATTCCGGAAAGAGCTAAAAATATCAAAAATCAAAGCTACGACAGAATTCACCACAACAATTGAACCTAACATGCCCTCTGACAAAATCTGGGCAAACATCCGATGTTTTTGCGGACTTACACAATTAAAACTATACACTGTATCACAGACACAATCAACAATTTGCTCACAACAGATACAACTTCCATAGCCCATATTTTTGCTCAACACTGGTCCAACCACTCCAAAGATGAAAACTTCAGCCAAAATTTCACCGCCAACAAATACTCTGACAAACCAACAAATTACATACCCATCCCATTACGCAGATAGAAGTACTATCTGCACTACACTCCCTCAGAGGAACAACACCTGGCCTAAACAGAATATCACACCCCATGATCAAAAACACCTCATACTCCCTCACAACTAGAATCACCAACTTCTTCAACAACATTTTCAATAACTTCATCCTGCAATCATACAAAATCAACCTAGTCATCCCCATACTAAAACCCAATTCAAACAAAACCGTAATAACCAGCTATAGACCAATCTCCCTTAACGGTTGTCTATCAAAAACATTAGAAAAAATAATAGCCAAACGTCTTTGCTGGTTTGTCACCAAAAATAACTTTATTCATCCCAACCAATCGGGTTTTAAGCACGGCAAATCGCTTTCAGACGGGCTGCTCCTTGCAGACCATCTGATAGCCAAGTCGTTGAGAACCAAAAAGCATACCTCCGTCATTGCCCTTGACTTTTCAAACGCTTTCGACAGAGTCGGAGTGCACACCATCATCGACCAGCTAATCAGCTGGAAAGTTGGCCCCAAAATCATAAATTTTATTCAAAACTTCATGTCCAGCATGAAAATTAGAATTTAAGCTAAAAACAAAATCAGTTGCCCATACCCGGCATTCCCCAGGGATCGCCAATATCGGTCATTCTCTTCTTAATTGCCTACAACAGACTCTCAAATGTCATCAGCCTACAAAAACAAATAAAATTCAGCGCCTACGCGGACGATTTCTTCCTAATAATTCCCCTCAATAGACAAAAAAACCAAACATACAACCTAGACACCCTATTCTCGAACATTCATGAATGGTGTTCATATTCAGGAGCAACAATATCCCTACAAAAATGCCATCACCTCCACATTTGCCGAAAGCAGAACTGCACCTGCAGCATATCATGCAACAATACCACAATTCCCTCAGTCCCTAACCTAAAAATCTTAGGATTAACAATAAATAACAAATATAGATGGAACTCACACATAAAACACATTCCACCAGCCTTAAACAACAAACTCAATGTCATGAAATGCATAGCACGCATTAAATTTAATTGCAACACACACACACACACACACACTTATAAACATAACAAAATCAACCTTAATATCAAAAATAGATTACGCGCTATTCATCTACGGCCACGCCCCAAAATCAACACTTAACAAACTCAAATCCTTATTGAACGCAGCAATACGCATATCACTTGGAGCACTACGCTCAACCCCGATACAAAACTTGGTTTTTGAGTCAAACATGCCCACAATAGAACAAAAAAGAGACCTGATTACAACCAAAGTCTACAAAACCCTACCACACGCATACATAGTCTCATGCAAAGAACATAACATTCCCTACCTCCCAGTTCCAAACAAAACAACCGTCCCTCAATGGCTATTCCCCCCTTCCCTCATCAACACCACACTACAAAAATTTAGCAAAATTAATACCCCATCAAGAACATACAGACAACACTTCCTTGTACTCAAGGACAAAATCAACAATCACACATTCATATACACAGACGGCTCTTTGCAAAACAACACCGCTACTTTTGCCATCACCACCGAAAACGAAATCCTAAAAAGAGGCATACTACCTCACTTCTGATCAATCTTATCAGCCGATAACCATAGCCATTCTAGATGCAATAAAACTAATTCAAAACAGAACCGGAAACTTCATCATTTGCTCCGAATCTCTCTCTCTCTCATCTATAAAATACATCAGCAATGTTATAACAACAATAACTTATATCCCATAACTATCAGAACCCTCCTTACCAAAATTGCCCCTAAAATAAAACTCCTCTGGATCCCTAGCTACTGTGACATTGAAGGAAACGAGCTAGCCGACACTATAGACAAATCCACAATCAAGATGCTCCTACATTACACACCCAACTTTAACACTACAGACATAAACAAATTCCTCATGAACAAAATAGCTCAACAACTCAAACACAACATAGAACTCTGCAATAGATGGTACCAACAACTAAACACTAACCTAACACACACAGCCCACTACCTAAAAAACAAAAAAATATCTCACGCAGCGACCAAATAAAAATACTAAGGCTCAGACTAGGACACACAAGGTTTACCCAACAACACTACAACAAGCCTGACAACATCCTACCATGCCCAAACTGCCACACAACAATAGACCTCAAGATAAAACATATCCTAACAGACTGCCCCGCAACATCACAACTTAAAAATCAAATCTTCCAAAATCGGTGCCCCATATTGACCCTCTCAAATCCAACCCCAGAAAACATCTCCAAAATAATTAAATTTCTTAAACTCACTAACACATATCACCTCCTATGACTTAAAATTAATTTAAAATTAATGTAAATATGTAAATAATTTATTAATACCATCATACTACAAAGCCGAAGGCCATAGCAGCCAGTGCTTTAGTCATTAGTTAGTGTTAATTTTAATTATATCTAACTTTATTATAAATAAATAAATAAATTAACAAATTAGCATTTTACTAAACCAACTATGATTTCGCTAGTTAAATTTTCCACGCACAAGCGATTTGCATTTCACTGTTGCCACTTTTTTTAAAAAGTTATTCGAACTTTTCTTTTAAGCATGCTGCTGTTTACGTTAAAACTAAGCTAAAAATAATTAATTAATAGTTAATAATTTAATCGCAATTATTACATCCTTAAGCAATCGCGTATTATTTGTGCTTTTAACGATTAGGTGGCAACTCCTCGTGGTTCGTTTATGTTGCTATTTAAGTGCTACCGCGCACAGCTGCTAGAGTTGTCGGGCAAACTTTTTAGTGTGGCGGGCAATAAATTCAAATTGTTTTGTTTGGAAAACACCAAACACAAAAATTCAATCAATTTGCATTTAACTAAATATAACTGTAAATTACCAACTATGCTACTGAAAAAAAAAAAAAAACAATAATAATGCGGAATAAACATTAGACTAGTTAATTAATTGTCCAACTACATACCAAGGCACTTTGCTACATTGACTCTATTTATTTTTAAGTGTACAGGTAAAAAGATTGTTTTTGCCGTGTATATTTCCTGAATGGTCTTTTGTTCGTTAATTTTAATATGCCATGTGTCAAGAATGTCTTGTAGTTTGGTTGTTGCTGTACTCATGCTTTTGTGGGCGTACATCAATATCGTATCATCAGCAAAAGGAGCTACCATTGCTGAACTGACCATTGTTATACACCTTGTATACAGCTGACGTCCCAACTCATAATGGGACGTCAGCTGTATACAAGGTGTATAACAATGATCCAAGCACACTACCCTGTGGTATTCCAGCTTGTATGTGTCAAAGTGAAGAACATGCATCTTTGTTTTTAACATAAAAATATCGACCAGTTATGTAGCTACATAGAATATTATATAATTTAATGGGAAGCATGTCATTTAGCTTAGAAAGTAAGCCGTCATGACAGACTTTGTCAAATGCCATTTCTACGTCAAGAAAAACACATATACAGAATTTTTTTCGTAAAGATCTTTAAGTATTTTATGTGTCACTAAGCCACAGAAGCCAAATTGGTGGTCAGGTATACCATTGTTTTGGTCCAGTATTGATTGAATTCGGTCATTTAAAAGTTTATCGAAAATTTTTGATAACGTCGGTAGAAGGCTAATAGGTCTGTATGACGAACTTTTAGTCGGATCTTTTCCATGGATGGAAACTGTAGTCTAAGTATTGCATTAAATAGGTTTCTTATGTAAGTCGTTGCGATTTGAGGAAGTTCTCTTAAAATTTGTTCATCTATTTTATCATATCCCGGGGCTTTTTTGCGCTTTAATCGTTTTTCAATACAGCCAATACTTTCAATTAAAGTTATGTATGGCTGGTATGTATGACTGGTTCGTTCCAGCATTCGTGTTTGCGATGACACTCCTGTCCACAGCTCCAACACCGCATTCGGTATACGGTATTCCTGTGTAGGCTTGCTCTCCCTACTAACCATGGTGCCGCTTAAAAGTTCGAGTTCTCCAGCCATTGCAATTAATTCCGGAAGCAATGAAAATTTATTCCTCTTTATAAATAACTGGATGCCGATATGGCTGTTGCGGTAAATGCGCTCCAGTTGTTATTTCGGCGAATATCCGGCGTGTCTCATCATGGTTTGCAAGGCCAAGATGTACGACTTGAACTCCTCGTTTTCACCTTGTTTCCGACCCCGTATCTGGTTCACCAACCGATCATAAAAAGGCTCCCGTAAGAAAAAACTCAAAAACGTATTCCTTTTCCGCCAACATGTCCTGACATGGTTCTTATCATGCTGTTAGTGTGTTATCCATGCGCTTCTGCCAACTCCTCCATTCGTTCGACGAATACAATGGGGTTGCTCTATCTGTCAAACTGAACGGTCCGAACCCTGGTCATTGTCTCCTGAGGCTACCCCAAAAAATGGGCGGTAAACGCCAACTAGTAGATGTGTATGCAGCGATCATCTATAAGACGCCATCATATCGATGGCTGTGAGTTTGTATGGGCAACCTTAAAAAGTGGGTGGGACATGCCCATTTGTATATGTATGTTAAGCGGCTGTCTAACTAGAAATTTATGTCTCCAAAAAATGCGCAACAACATCCAGACAGGCAAACAGACGGACGGGCGGGCAGACAGACCGACGGACGAGTCTACGATGCCTTCTTTACTGCGTTACAAACTTCCAGACAAACTGATAATACCATTTCACACTACAAATATGTATGAATGGTATAAAACCAAAAAACGTTTACTCCGGTGGTACCGAAGTTTTAATACCATTCCTATGAAGTTCAAAGCACGTCACAGCAGATGTAAAAAAAATATATATTTATAAATTCTAACATACTAAACGAGGGGTGTAAGTTTGTTGGAGCCTACCTAAAAGATGGCGTGATTTTGACCGAAATGATAAAGTTTTTCATGAAAAATCCCAAAGTTGGTAGTGGCTTTGTATTGAATGTGGCTAAATCTTAAATGAAGAACTCATTTATATTTCTCCAGACCAGTATATTAAATTTTAAGTTGATATTTACTGTAATAAGAAAGTTCTCATAGAAAATTCCAAAATTGGGCGGTAAGTTTGTATGGGCGCTACCCCTAAAAGTGCATGTGACACGCCCTTTGATATTTATGTGAAGCATCCTTCCATAAGAAGCCACCATGCCAATATTTAAGGTGATATTGATCGCAATAAAAATGTGGTGGTTTGTATGGGGGCTACCTCAAAAAGCGGGGTCACACCTATTGACATATATGTGGAGTCCCTTCATAAGAAGCTGCCATGCCAAATTTTAAGGGGATATTGATAGCAAAAAGTGTGCGAGGCATGTCAATTTTGATACTTTATTAAACTGCAATAAAAAGACAATGGGATATCTTAAAAATTGACTCCCAAAAAAATGCGCAACGCCTGCCTGACAAACAGACGGACATGGCTAAATCGACTCATCCCCTCGAGCTGCTCTTTACTTTATGTATTACATGCTTCTAATACCAAATAGATACTATCATTTCTCACTATGTGTTTAAGGTATAACTCTGCAAACCAGAGTTATACGCGTACATACAATTCATTCATACAATGATCTAGTTTTCACATTATAGAATTTCGATATGTCTATAGTTATATATTTTAATTATAACCTAATTTTTTTTTATAAAATGTTGAGCCTCCCCAAACACTAATAAGAGATCGGCCACTCGCTGCATAGATAAATATAGCCTTTTCAACATCTATCAATATCGATGTTTTCAATAAAATATCGTGTACATAATTTTTTTTTTTTTTTTTTTCTTGAATATCAATTTGATCAGTAACATTGTTTGTTATAATCTACTCACTTTTTTTTTCTTTGCATGCCAATTGATTCTGGTGCTGAGCTATGCAAAACACTTAATTTACTGATGTACATTTACTCGTACGTTGCATGGCTTTCGACTTCATGCTCATCTAGCTTCGTGTGTGTTTCTTAGTATCTTAGCTAATTAAAAAATGATTGCCACAGTTGCTAATTAAATGCTCAGCAGTTTTAAATAATAAAGGGAGTAAGTAGATGCAGACTTAAAAGCGGGGGAAATTAAATTCAAAAAAAAAAAATATATATATATATATATATATATATATATATATATATATATATATATATATATATAATATATATATATATATATATATATATATATATATATATATATATATATATATATATATATATATATATATATATATATATATATATATATATATATATATGAACAATTATTTAATGCAGTGCTTTGTTATTAGGAAAAATGTTGCCGCAACATGTTAAGCAACTTAAACAAAAAAAGCAACATTGGGTTTTTGTTTTTTTCTTGTCCAATTAGAAGAAAAGAAAATGTTAAAGCATATCATAATCATAGTTAATCTACAAAGTATTTAATAAACGGACGAAACCGAAGTTTGTATCTGCTTCTAGCATAGTTACTTGTATAGGTATACGGATTATATTTGACAGTCCCGAACTTGTACGTTGCTGTTTTCTTTGGTAAAGTTTCTTCGGTTGTTGGGAATATTCTAACCTTTAATTTTTGCCAACAAATATCATATGCGATGCTTGCAGAAAAAGGTAGTTTGTATTAATCTGAATGAAATGAGGCAAATCAAAAATGCTCCAATGGTAAACATTGAAAAATATTTTTTTTATTTAATATTTTTTTTTTACCATGAATCCTATTGAAAATAAAGATTTTTAACAAATACATATGATATTATAGAAACAACAATTATAGCAACAAACAATGAATCGAGTTTTTTTTCAAGTACCAATGTTCTAGCGGCGCAGATAAGTAGCTAGTAAAATGTTTCTCCATGCTCATCGGAGTCTGTATAAAATGAACGTAAAAAAAATGGCCTTATGATAAATTAGGAAATGTAATTTAAGTGCATAAGCACAACTATGATTTCAGAAGATGCTAGCATCAGCAATTTGTTTCCGCATTACTAGTAGGGCATCAATTTTATGGTTTCTTCACCAACTTTCTAATATCAGGTCCGTTTAGAACGCCTGGAGTTTAAATTATATTAACCTAGTTTTATTGATGCAGGGATAATAACCTACTTAATATTGTAACTTACCTTATTTTATGATCGCCACACTAAGTTATAGAAATATTTTCAATCGTTCAAACAATTCGACTTCTCGACTTAATGATTTTATAAAATTGTTCACTATTCCCAATTTGACGTAAGAAGATGGTATCACGATTCAGGAATGTTGAAGACACTCGCATAATTTAATTTGAATTCATTCCGTAACATGTTTCATTTGTATTGGTGCTTATATCAATTAACAGAGGACTTTTTTTTTTTAAAGTAAGTAAACAAATGCCATTGTTCCGGTCTGTATTCAGCATTCATATGCTGCATTAAGCCAATTACGTATATTTTTACAGTAAGCCAAAGTGTTGAGATCATATGGTTCCAAAAATATCTGCTATACTCATAAACTCTCACGTAGTTTGACAAGATATTTACCGATCGAAGATGATGTCCCAAATAAACCGCTTGCATTTGCGACAACTGTGTTCAAACACGCTTAAGAAATCGCAATACGGTCACATTGTTCAGCACTTGAGACGGTTGATACGGAATTAACTCCGTCGCACTTGGAGACTTATGAAGTAATATTGTTTGAGTAGAGCACTGGTAGTTGAGCAGATGGAACACTTTTGTAAACTATATTGTTGTAATATAGATAATGCAAAAACAATATACAGGGAGTGATAGGGAGCAGCACTTGCAAGAATGCAACAGAATAGATGCATGGAAATCCATATGATGCACAGCGTGCTTTTCCTGAGAGGCATGATATAAGTAGCAAACAATTTGAAATGCGGACAGCTTACTGATGAGAACTTGTATCTAAGTTCGAAACACGTCTATATAACTAAAAGTTGTTGTTGTTATTATTTTCTCTTCGTATTGAGAAAAAAAAATATTTCAAAATATTTATCAAAGTCAAAATTACCTTCTATAGGAAGCCACCATATCGAATTTCAAGTTGATATCGACGTTTCATACAAATGCATAACAGTGAGCTGTGGGTTTATATGGAACTACCTCAAAAAGCGCTTGTCCACCAAAATCCACCAAATCAAATTTCAAGCTAATATTGATTTAAATAAAGCATATTTTCATAAAAAACACAAAATTTCACGGTGGGTTTGCATGGGATCAACACTAAAAAGTGGGCGGCCCACGTCCATTAGTCTATGTATGTTAAGCGGCTTTCAATAAAAAGGCATCATATTGCATTTCAACCTGATATTGACTTTTATAAAGAAGTTTTTCTTACAAAAACACAAAAGTGGGCAGTACGTTCGTATGGGGGCTACCTCAAAAAGTGGGCGGGCCACGCAAATTAGTCCACGTATGTTAATCGAATTTCTATAAAAACGCACCACATTGCATTTCAACCTGAAATTGACTTTAATAAAATTGTTCTTCATACAAAAAGCGAAAAGAGGGCAGTAAGTTTTATGGAGCTACCCGAAGCAGTATGCGTGTTCCACCCATTAATGTATATGTCAAGCATCCGTCCACTAGAAGTTACCATATCAATTATTAAGTTGATAGTGACTTCAATAAAAAAGTTTTTCATACAAAAACCCAAAAGTGGGCGTGGCGGGTCAATCTTGATGCTCTATTTAACCCCACTAAATATAAGTGTATGTGCAAAACATCAACTGAATAGCATAAAAATTTGTCCCAAGAAATGCGCAACAACATACAGACAGACAGACGGACATGGCTAGATCGATTCGTCTCCGCGAGCTGATCAAGAATATATATACTTTATGGGGTCTACGATGCCTCCTTTAATCCGTTACAAACTTTCAGACAAACTGATAATATCATTTCACTCTATGTGTGAAAGGTATAAAAATTGGATGAGAGTGAGCGCAGCAGCAGTGCAAATCCGGCACACAACCACTCACCACAAAGCTTGCTTCCAAACTGCCAAATTTGGGGAATACGTCACCTGGTATAAATAAACCTTGGGCTGTATGATGAGTTTGACACAGTCCAGCACATAAAAATCTAGCGGCTGCACTGCGCCGGTCATCTCATCGGAATGAACCGCGAAACTCTAGCACTATGCACCTCAAGATGTTTCGTATTGCCAGAGCGTATAGTACACTTTCCCACATGCGGCCATGACCGATCTGCAGTTGTAGTGCCACTTAAGTAGTAAGTATTGGAAACTTTGCGCCACGACATGGAGTCTTTCATTTGATTGAAAAAGTTTTCTAGGTGTATAATAATGCAGCAAACCGTAAGACTAAAGGTCAAACTCTTTCAATTTGTCATTGCTTCAAGTAGCAAAGTTTAGAAGTGTGAAAAGATACAATCTTGGTGACATTCTTTTTTTTTGAAATAGAGCTCACCGAAAACTTTTTACGAAACAAAAATTGCATTTTATACGAATTGTTCCAACTCTCCAACATATCGCAAATCCAAACCTCCCATTCGTCTCTTATCCATCCATCCAATCATCCATCCGTCTATCCATCCATCTACTCGTATATGCAATCTTCAGTGTTGTAAGTCTTTATTCACATCGCTGGAACTGTTTGACTTGCAACTGTTTAGCATAATCGCGTTTTACTTTTCGGTTTTAATGATAATAGTAGTACATAAACCGGCATAAATGAATGACTGAATGGGTGAGTGATGGAGAGAGAGAATGTATGCTTCTGCAATATATTCACGTTTCGATGCAGTTTTAAACATACCCTTTTAATGGCTTTTAATAAATATGGGAAGCATTAATTATTATAATAATTACACCAACTAACTAACATGTTGCTCAATTTAGATTTTCAGTAACCACCAAATACGAAGTAAGCAGGAAAGAGTAATGAAATTGTAATAAATATTCAAATCTCATCTTACATATGTATACACACACTTACAAATCTTTATTCTTTTAGTAGTCTATTTAAATAATCGACATTAACTTGTTATTCCTGACCGATTTAACATGTGTGCTGTGCGTTGATGAATTAGTCAGTCGGACGAAAAATGTTATATACATATACATGGATATCGTAACATCACTGTGGACGGTAGTCAACGCAATTGACGGAAGCTCAACTCAGTATGACTGCGGCACGAGCACTATAGTATACATGCTGTAACGAAATTTTTACTGATAGGTCCTATCTAGACGCAATACATACCAATAAAAAGGTATTGACACATACATTCAGAAAATATTAAAATATAGAAAATCGGATCACCCCATTTCCAAATATTGTGGATTGCAAATACCCAACCCAAGGAGTTATTTGCTCCGTGTGGATCTAGTTAAAACCAAACTTATACCATTCACACATATTGTAAAGTTATGGTTTCTTTATTTCAAGACAGAATAAAATGAACCAGACTCGCTCACTCACTCAGCAGAACACTTATTTTTGATTTTTTCAAGTCTTCTGTTTCATGCTTCTCGATGAGATGCGCGATACCGACGAAGCTGTCTTACGATAATAGCTTGATGGGGACACTTTCATTCGACTCTCAGCAACTGAGCATCAGCAACTGAGCAAAACGAAACAAATGGAAGCCTAAACTGTCTTATTTGTTGTTGTTGCTTTAATTTTTCTTCGCAGGCAAAGCGCGGAAGCGAGGGGGGGGGGGGAAGAAAGAGATATGGCGCTAAATTGTGTGCATATGACAAAATATTTGCAAATTATGAGCAGCAAAGTGTTTTAAGTGAACAAATTCATAAAGTGAGTGACAAAAAACTCTCGTTGCTTTAACAAAGACCACGATGAGAATAAACAAAGTTGAAATGTCTTTTCGCTTCTATTTTAAATCGTGTCCGCTCGCAATAGTTTTTTTTCGGACTGCTTGTAAAAAAATACTACTTGTTGCGAGCTCTGTCCTAAATACACAGCTTGAAACTTCGTGCAAATTGTATTTAATATTTAGTTCCACCGAAGTTCACGTTTTCTGTAGTTTCTCATAAGTTGGGCTGTTGGTGATGTGGTATTATTATTATTATAGTCACAATGTTTGCAAAGCCTTAAAGCCTTAAAGATTCGGAGATCCCATAAAGTATATACATATGTATTCGTGATCAGCGCGACAAGACGAGTCGAGCCATGTCCGTCAGTTAGTCAATCTGTCTGTTTGTGCGTTCCACACAGCTCTATTCCTTCAATCTTTGAAATATTGCTTTAAAATTGGTATAGAGTTCTTTTATAATCAGAAGCATTTCAAGCTCAAACATGACAGCAACGTATCCACTAGAAGGTATAGCTCCTATATAAAAACACTTTCTTCAAACTCCTCTTGATTTGTCATTGGTCAGGTCGGCTTCTAGATGTTGTGTTTGTTGATAATAGTTTTAACATATCCGTTGACAGGATTCCTCCGATATCTTTGCCTGAAGACAATTATCATCTTACTTTGCAGATATCTTTTCAGCTCGATAAATGAAGGAACTACACATTTATGTCGATAGGTGTGATCCCCCCACTCTTTGAGGTAGCCCCAATACAAACCACCCGCCCAATGTTGCCTTTTTGTATGGAAAACATTTTTATTGCAGTCAATATCACCTTAAATATTGGCATGGTAACTTCTTATGGAAGGATGCTCCACATAAATATCAAGGGGCTTGTCACACTAGGGCTAGCCCCATAGAAACTTACCGCCCAATTTTGGAACTTTGTATGAGAACTTCTTATTACAGTAAATATCAACTTAAAATTTAATATACTGGCCTTTTATGGACGAACACGTAGAGAGAAATATAAATTAGTTCTTCATTTTAGATTTAGCCCCCATACAAATCCACCACCCAACTTTGGGATTTTTCATGAAAACCTTTATCATTTCGGTCAAAATCAAGCCATATTTTAGGGGTAGGCTCCAACAAACTTACACCCCTCGTTTAGTATGTTAGAATTTATAAATATATATTTTTTTTACATCTGCTGTGAAGTGCTTTAAACTTCATACGAATGGTATTAAAACTTCGGTACCACCGGAGTAAACGTTTTTTGTTTTTATACCATTCACACATATTTGTAGTGTGAAATGGTATTATCAGTTTGTCTGAAAGTTTGTAAAGATATTCTTGATCTAGCCATGTCCGTGCTCTTTCTTCTGTTTGCCTGTCTGGATGTTGTTGCGCATTTTTTGGGGACCAATTTTTAGTTAACATACATATACAAATGGGTATGTCCCACCCACTTTTTGAGGTTGCCCATACAAACTCTCAGCCATCGATATGATGATTGATATGATCATACACATCTACTAGTGTTTACCGCCCATTTTTTGGGGTAGCCTCTATTTAAAACACGCTTTTTTATATTTTTCAATACGATTTAAAATTTCGTGAGAGCTTCGGTACAACCGAAGTTAACGCGTTTTCTTGTTTTTTATTTGATTTATTATTTTTTTTTTGAAAAGTTGTGTTTTAAGTAAGGCGGAATATTTCGTCATACGTAAAAGTTTATAAAAATTGATTGTATTTTTATAACACTTTTGGTTCGTCTTGTATTATTTTTATTAGTGCTACACATCCCTAGTCTCTTTCATATAGGAAAAAGTATCATCATTTTGTTGTTTTCAGATCATGGCGTATGAGTCAGAAAACTTTTCAGTTTCTTCTGTACAGACATTTGTATGTACAAAATGTGCAAGGGACCGTGTGCTATACGAAAGAGACTAGTGGTGTGCAGCACTGATTTATACCAATGTTGTTTTTCCTTTTTTGTAGTTTTGGTTTTTAGGCAAACAAAAACGGCAAAACGATGAGCGTACACATTTTAAAGCTAGCGATTGGCGGACCACAAATTCGACGCATATTGAGTATTCTCGGATGAGGGCAGGACCAATGGAACGGCAACCAGCGGTGCTCCAAGTCTCCAAGATGCATATGTACATAGGTATACACGTTTAAAATTTAATTTCAGAAGCTACGCCCGAGATAGTCCCAGCATCAGCCTAAAGAGCTCCGCTTCTTTCGAAACTTTTTCCGAAAACCGCGCCTGATGTTTATACTGAAAAAGGAGGAGCGTTTGCGCAAGAAGATGGAGGATGATGAGTTCGAGGCGAATGAGCGTGCCTGGAAATGACTGAAATAGTACAGAGTGTACTCAAAGATAAGTGAGCGAAATGACAAGAACGAGAGAGAGGAACGTAGTTCTACATCCCATTGGATGGACGGACGCATATCATATTTACCAATAGGTGTGCTCCTCCGCTTTTTGGGGTAGCCCCCATGTGAACCACCCCTTCACTTTTGTCTTTTTGTATGAAAAACTTCTTTACTTAAGTTAATATCAGCTTGAAATAAATTAACCAATGCACTGTGCATAATTTTACCCATTTTTGTGACGAAAAGGCATTTGTTGCACTTTCGAGCAAAAAGTTTTTGTTGTTAGAATTTGATAAACATAACCTTAAACTAAATGACTGTGTACTTTGTTTTTCTAAAAAGCGAATAACAGCTGATTACCACGTGGTCAAAATTAATGTTTACGAGCAACGCGTTGCAGGCAGCCTATGCAGTGGTATTTAATGTGTATTTTTAACCTGTTTTAAAAACGTTAAACAAAATATAGTAATACAATTTAAATGTGGAAAATAAAAGTGATGGTATGCGCACTACAGGTTAACCGACAGATTTTAGTTTACTTTTTGATTTAATGCGAAAAACTCATCATTGTGACTTAACGTCAAATAAATTTTTTTTTTTTCATAAACTTGCTGTTAGGATAAGCTTTATAAATGTTGGCCGCGCGTGTATTTGGCCGTGTTTTGACGCGAAAATTTGGATTGATGTAAAATGCAAAGAGGAGAAGAACGATGCTGTGTATTTATTTTTATTATTGGTCAAGTTGGAAATGTAAATATTATGAATGAGGAAGAGTCATCTCTGAAAGAGAGAGTCCGAAATTTCTGTAAAAATTTGGCTGAGAAATGGAACAAGTCCCACAGAAAGATAGAGGTCTTCCAAAAACAAAACGCTCACTGGCTAAGAATTGATTTTATTTTGGCAACTAAGATTACCCCTTCCAAATGCTTAGTAGGGCGTCCAAAAATAAAGTTTGTGGATAAATCCGAACGTACAAAGAATAGATAAGCAAAGGACCTTTCAAAGGAAGTAGATAATGAAACGGAATTAATAGTTCGTGCAGCTTCGATATCGGCTCGAGTTCAACATAAAGCAGATATGGCAGTGGCTCTCAGACAGACAATTGCTAGTCCAACAAGAGCTTGCAAGATGAGCAAATTAGCGCACACTGTTGATAATCAACCAATTCGCTTAACTGCAGAAAAATTGTTAGAAAACAATTTGACAATAGAACAGTACTTGAATACAAAATTCGAAATTCTGACATATATCCATTTTATAACGAGGTCACCAATTCTAAAATAAGTTGCAGACAAGTTGGTATTAAAGTCAATGAGAGGCAAATGTTTCCCTTCAATTGATTGTTAGCTGATTGTTAGCTATGGATTTGATGGCAGCACTGGACATTCATCTTATAAGCAAAAATTTCAGGAAGCATCCACATCCGATGATTCCGATTATTCCGATTATTCCTTGTTGGCAACAACGATGGCTCCTTTAAGACTTGAGGATTCGGTCGGTAAACCACTTTGGAATAACCTCACACCTCAGTCTATAAGGTTTTGTCGTCCCATAAAACTGGAGCTTTGTAAAGAAACAAAAGAAAATATTTTGCTTGAGGACAATGATTTAAAACAACAGATAAATAGCATAAATAGTTTAAAAATAGTTATCGTTGTTGGTAATTTTCCCATTGAAATAAACTTCAAAAAATTTCTTACTTTGGTTGATGGTAAAGTGTTAAACGTTTTAACAAATTCAAAATCCAGATAACCGTGTCCAAAGGATTTTATGAACAAAAGCCAAAAATTTCATACAAAAACAGATACCCCAAAGTACGGTATAAGTCCTTTGCACTATTGGATACGATTCTTTGGATTCGTTTTGCATGCTGGATACAAGAGCAGTGTTAAAAAATGGCAAATTCGAACTGATCACGATCGCAAGACTCTTTCTGAAAAAAAAGCTTGTACAACAATTATTTTGGAAAAACGTGAGCCAGAAAGTTGACCAACCCAAAACTGGTGGATTAGGAAACTTCGACCAATGATGGCAATTCAGTCCGTAGAGCCTTTGCTGGCCATGCCATCTTTTCGGAAATAGTTGATATTGATATGGAGCTGATATATTCCCTTAAAATTATTCTGATTACTATTTGCTGACAACTCCTCTGTGTAGCTATTCTTTCGAAAACTTGCGAAAAGAGTTGCTTATTCCAGAAAATTTTAGTGTTAAGATGACGAACGCTCAATTACATATTACAATCGATTAAAACCATACAAATGAAAAATATAAATATATCGTCACAAAATTTATATCAGTAGTTTTGTGTGTTTCAAGTATGCTTTCGTCACTAGATTTTTACCTCGTCAAGAGGTTTTTTTATTTGATATACTAATTTATGTATCGATATCAGAAGTTTGAATGAAATCTGATATGGGTTTCCTTTTTCAACATGAGGAGTAAATTTTAAATGGTATGGCTTTAATGCTAGGGTGGTTGTAGCGGATTATCTTATGTTTATTGCATGTAAATTTTATGTTTTTAAGATTATTTTTGTTTGTTTTTTTATTCATATGTTTATAATATTATTGGTATTCCTTTGTTGTAGCTTAATCATTGTGTGTAAATTGTTCAACCTTTATACAAGGTGTCTCAAAAGAAAGTTCACATTTAAAAAATCGATAAAAAAAAGTAAGTAGTTTATTGAAAAAATGTTTATTACATATTAAAATACACACTTTGGGAATTTATTTCTTAAAAATGATATTGTCCATATGTAAACCGTTGAGTTCACTGCATTCATTTAACCGAGCACTAAAATTTCCTATAACGGCTCGGCAGGTAATCTCCTTGATGGCTGCCATTTCATACGGTCACTTTACGGGGCTTCTGAACGGGTTGGCACGAACATACTGAGTAATACTGTCTACGTTTTCGAACGTTCCCGAAGATCTTGGACGCACGGATTTTGATTTTTCCAGGGTTGAACCGGTCTATTCAAACTTCTCGACCCATTTTCCAATGAGTCGAAGGCTTGGCTCATCATTTAAATGACGAACATGTCGAAATCTGCAGAATTTTCTACGCGCTACAATCGTTGAATTACCGTTTTTGTAAAACTCACGTACGCACAACGCACGGTCCGCTCCCGAGAAACTTTGCATAGCTAGGCTACCGATTGATTTCAATAGAAATTCCCCAAAAGTGATAGAAAACGTCAAAATGGCGTAATTTATGCATGACTGTCATTTGTCAGATATTATTTTTATACCATTCACACATAGTGTGAAATGGTATTATCACTTTGTCTGAAGGTTTGTAACGCATTAAAGGAGGCATCGTAGACCCCAAAAAATATATATATTCTTGATCAGCTCCACGAGACAGGTCGATCTAGCCATGTCCGTCCATCTGGATGTCTGTCCGTCTGTCCGTCTGTATGCCCGTCTGTCTGTCTGTCCGTCAGTCTGTATGTTGTTGCTCAGTTTTTTTTTTGGGGCAAATTTTTATGCTATCCAGTTAAAATTTTGCACATACACTTTTTTTTATTGCAGTTTAATAGAGTATCAAGAGGGCTACCACTTTTTGGGGTAGCCCCCATAAAAACCCACCACCCACTTTTGACTTTTTGTATGAAAAACCTTTTTATTGTAGTCATTATCAACTTAATAATTGATATGATAACTTTTAGCGAACGGATGCTTGACATATACATTAATGGGTAGGACCCGCTTACTGTTAGGGGTAGCCCCATACAAACCTATTGCCCACTTTTGACTTTTTGTATGAAAACTTCAGAACTCTACGCTGCGTCAAGTGTGCAGAAAATCACATAACATCGGAATGCAGTAGAAAAATCAAATCTGATAATATCAAATGTGTACTATGTGGAGAAAATCATCCAGCAAACTACAAAGGTTGTATGATATTCAAAGAGTTGCAACAAAAACAGTATCCACAACTGAGAGATAACTGCCCACCGCCAAGTGCTTTCAATCAAATCTAATGATTTCGAACCATTTTTTAAAAGTTTAGGCAATAAGGTTACTCGCAGGCGGCGATTGCAATGCAAAACATACGGCTTGGGATTCGAGACTTATTACAACTAGAGGAAGAGAGCTCTATAATGTTCTACAACAAAATAACATGGTTTTCGCTTCTACGTGTGAGCCCACCGATTGGCCTTCAGACGTACTTAAATCACCAGATTGTATTGACTTTTGTATTAATAAAGGAATTGCTAGAAACCAAGTAGGGATGGAATCAACGCTTGATTTATACTCAGACCATTCGCCTATACTTAAAAGGCCATTTGGTTCAATATACAAAAGCGGAAATATCCAGCACTGCACGCAAAGAACACGAATTGGGGAGTATTCAGAGGTATCATTCAAGATACGCTAGTCTTGAACGTTCCATTAAAACACAGTGAGGAAATAGAAAATCCAGTCTCCATCTTTAACCGAACGCTTCAGCACGCAGCCAAGAGAAGTCAAGTAGTTGCTCCAAAAAAATTAAAATGTTGACGTCACTCAGAGAATTCAAGGACTAACAGCGATGAAAGCAACAGATTATTCTCTCTGCAAAGCTACTCGAAAGCTAAAACAGCCCGTTGCAAGAGCTCCCCAATTTAAGATGGCTACCGGCCAGTGGGCAAAGACGGACAAGGACAAGGCTTCTACGTTTGCCATGCATCTTTCTAAAGTCTTCAAAGTCTTTCGAGTGAAAGGAATGCAACACATGAAGTGGACGACAGTATCTCGCAGTTCTTAAATGCCCCTGGACAGATGGATCTTTCAATTTTACGATTCACCGAATCACAAGTAAAAAATGCTTGTCATAAACTTTCAGCAAGGAAATCTCCAGGCTTTGATCTAATTACTGCAGAGCACCTAAGGAGCTAACTGAAATTGGATTCCAGTACATGACCCATTTGTTCAATAGCATCTCAAGAACTGGATACTTTCTCTTCAGTGTCTGTTATCACTGTTATCCCTAAGCCAGGCAAACCGCTGGAAGAAGCTACCTCGTACAGGCCTATTAGTATTCTACCTGTAATAAGTAAGGTTTTTGAATCGTTACTATTGACTAAATTCAAGCCAATTATCAGTCGAAATAAACTGATTGCCGACCATCAGTTCGGATTCAGAGAAAAACACGCCACAACTGAACAAAGTCATCGAGTTTTTCGGACCATTCGAACCGCTATGGAAAATCGAGAATATTGTACAATGGCATTTTTAGACATCACACAAGCTTTCGACAAGGTCTGGCAGGACGGGTTTCTTTATAAACTTAAGAAGTGGCACCCATTCCCGTACTATGAATTAATAAAATCGTATATATGCGACCGTCACTTTGTTGTAAAATTCAACGCAGAATTTTCAAAGTTGCACGCAATCTACTCGATCGTTCCACAAGGAAGTGTCCTTGGTCCCGTATTGTATACACACTATACGGCGGATCTACTTATCCCAGCAGATACCTCCATTGCAACATTTGCTGACGACACAGTCATTATGTCGACGCACTCCAATCCAAGGATGGCATCAATGCAACTGCAAAAAGGACTAGACAAAGTTTCTCCATGGCTTCAGAAGTGCAGGCTAAATGTTAACTCCGTCAAATCAGTACAAGTAACATTTACGCTATGTCGAAGAGAGTACCCTCCTGTCACGCTTAATAATATGCAATTACCACAAGAGCAAAGTTCCAAATATTTAGGTCTACGCCTGGATAGACGCTTCACTTGGCAGAAACATTTACTCTCCAAGCGTAAACAACTTGGACTGAAGTTCACAAAACTTTACTGGTTACTGGGACCTAACTCTCAGCTTTCGTTACAAAACAAACTTTTATTCAACAATTCTGAAACCAGTTTGGACTTTCGGAATACAACTTTGGGGCTCAGAATCGCAGTCAAATGTTTCTATTATCCAGCGATTTCAAGACAAAGAGCTGCGCCTTATCACAAGTGCACCATGGTATGTCTCAAACGATTCACGTGTACTAACTGTGAACCATCCGAACTGTTTAGCGAAAGCTCTAAAAGACCTATCACAAGGAACTCGGAGGCTGACGAGGTTCGGGCAATCTATACTTGCAGTTACAATACAAACAAAGATAAAGCAACAACATAATTTATTTATATTGTAAAAAGGTGCTGTATTGGTAGCTTCCTCTCTAAGATTCTAATTGTGATAAGTTTTTAAATTAATTATATAAAAAGTGTTAAATATCGGAATGATAGACGCAAATAAATGGAGAAAAAAAAATAGAAAAAAAACTTTGCACAATCACGCACGAAATTCGCCTTTGGTGCACGAACACATCGTGCAAACCGGTGATACAAAGCACGGCCCGCGGCCACCTCTAGGTGAAATATTGGTCGGGGCTATGTCAAATTATGCCTAATCGTACAAAATTTCATCACTTGAATTATGGGCATGAGTTGCTCTCAATTTTTGACAAACCACCAAAATTTATTTTGACCAATGGCAATAAAGATTGTGCAGTGTTATGCAGTGTTATCATAAAAATTCTTATTAAATTGCAAGAAATAATCAAAAAAAAAAAAAAAACAGCTGATCAAGCTGCGAAACTATAATGTGAAACATTCCCTCTGAATATCTGACACGCTCGAATAACTTATTTATTTTTTTTCTACCCATTTTTACGGCCACGCCACACTATTTAATCGTCAGATTAATATCTCTCGGTGATCAGAAAGACAAAGCGCGTATACACTATGACTGTCTGACGCGCTCGAGTATTGCCATTTTCTCCCCACTAAAATGGAAAACTTAACATAAACTTTTTTTCGTTTTAGAACCTAATCTTCACAATCCAATGGATCCCCATGACGCTTTAGTAACTGCAAATTTAGCATCCCGGGCTCCCCTACTACAATAATTGATTGTTCTTAATATACCTTTATTTAAAATGGAACAAGTAAATTTGAAGTTAAAATTCGCAACCAGTTTATAGTTCACTTGTATTAAGTGGCTGGCAATTTTTGTAATTTACTTGTATTATTTTTGTTTAGTTTTGTTTTCTTTTATTACTTGTTTTTAATTTTTCATCCCTCTCTCCTATAGAACCTCACAAAGTTTAACACTCGCATAAAATTCAAGAATCCATTGTTTGTCAACCGACCACCGCGCATACATTTTCCTTCCGAAATTTCTGCGACTTATTCCCTGTGGCAAAAAAAAAAAACATGGTAGAAAATGTTTTATTACAATGCATAATCCATCAATAATGGTTATCCACATGTACCACATGTCAGTTTCAAAAGAAAATATGTTACGATTTCCTAAACAAGAAGATTGGAGCAAGTCAGCAATGCTGGATATATTAGATATACCCCCATTCTTCACGATCGGACCTAAAGCGTTCCGAGGGAACTGATCTAGAAGGGTATCTGCGGGGTCGACGTATTTCAAGAAACAAATGCAGGAAAGAAAGAAAACTTCAGTTGAGTGCGCTCGACTTCGAAATACCCTGTACCTGGTTCTGGGTGGAATATTTTTGAAGACTTACTTAAGAATCATTTTAGCTAAATTTGAGGATATGGATGATTTTAATTTTTTTTTTTTTTTTTTTTTTTGAATTGAGAATGGACCTGTACACATTTTTATTATTTTTGTTTTAGTAAATTCAAACACGTCTGTCTGTCTGTCTCTCTGTCTGGTAGTTATTGTGTATTTTGCGATGACCAATTTTTAAGATA
>JAWNNQ010000153.1:152500-157071 GCA_035044765.1 Leucophenga montana | reverse complement strand
ACGTATTGCTACCACAGAGAAATCAATGTGCGTTAAATGATCGTAAACATGTAGTCGATTTTCTTCCAACACGGTAGGTGGTTCGACGATTTGACTGGTTGTATTTTCATTGCCGCCCGGCAGTGCACTGGACGACAGATTTTTTAGTTAAACGACTGATAGCGGGGCAATCAGCACGGCATTTATTCGCTTTATTGCCGAATTTCTGTATTTCGTCTGTGTTTTTCGCTGCGTTTGTAGTTGATATCGAATAAGCAGCATTAGTTCCGCTGGCATCGGTCATCCTGTCAGCAATTGAGTTTGTCTAGATCAGCTTCATCGCAAACAGTAAGAAACGGTCGCACTGATATGGACATCTCTGCAAGAAATAATGTATTAATTGAATTAATGAATTAATTGTTCGTTAGAAGTAACTAGAGCGAGACGAAGCATATGTGCTAAAATCTCCGGGAGTTTCAATAAGTGACCGACTCACAAATCTTTCGAACAAATCTTTCGAATGACTAAAACTTAAATTTAGCGCCGGAGATCCAGACAATCCACCTAAACCACATCACATATATGAAAGAAAGAAACGAAGAACGTTTGCCGACAATTCAACTCCGTGATTTCACTCAGGGAGGAGTAGCTGTGTCCGCACATGAATGTCGATCAGCGCACATGTTTGTCGGTCAGCCGAACATGATCGTGACTGAGCTATACTTCAACCCATCTCTTATTATTTTTAGTCGATCTCTAACAACAGCACAAGCAATAAGGACCACAAATAATTTTTGCACAAATAAAATACTTTTATAATATTTAAACTTTATCATCCATAATTGTTGGATAAGATGGCATCTGGCGGGCAAATATTCATCGCCTAAAAATATGCCACTAAAGCGCTCACCTATTAATGAGGCACGCCAGAAAGGAGATTGGGTGCAACTTCCCTTGGTCCTCTATGACTTATTAGCTCTATTCGAGAGAAAAAAAAATAAATTTAATGATGAACTAGTTTTGATATCCAACACAATGGCAACAAAAACTAATATTTCGAACCTAAGTAGTCAGCTGACAGAAAAGATGGATATACTAAAGCAGGATAAACAGGCTCTAAAAAAAGAAGTTGAGAAACTTAAGGAAGAAAGGATGCTAGATCGTAGAGAATTAAGAAAGGTAGTAAACCAGACCAAAGAGAATAACTCAATAGTAAGTGGAGTACTTAAGCATAGCTCTCCAAAGGCAGCAGTTAGTAAGATATGTTGTGACAAACTAAAACGTTCATTGAATATATCTTAAGCTCGAATAATAAATGAGAAAGAAATGAGTGTTGTAACCACGTTTGACTCGAGAGATAAAATATCTCTATTCTAAAAAATGGCTGCAGTTACACTTAAAAAAAAAAAAAAAATGTGTGATAAGTCAACAGCACAGGTTATTTGTAAGAAATAATTGTTTGTATATCGGGTCAGTCCAAACTCCAAGAGGGGGATCACATGAAGCGCAACTTTGGTGCACGTGCCGTAACTGTGGAGAGGTAATTAAAGCAAAATCTGTTATCTGATTCCAATTCAGACAGGACGATTGTGGCCGTACCCCAAATCGTCAATCCAGACGACGGTGCACCCCAGCACACCTAGTAAACCTGGCTCTGGTCCAGGTTTCACTATTTTCTCCTCTAAAGAGAGGCGTCACTTTAAACAAGCGCTGGCTACTCGAGGGAAAAAATCGAGTATGAACGAACTCTTAAGAGAGTCCGTTCGGAGGAGAATTCCCCTGGAATTCACCCCACAAAGAAGTCCAGGTCGACCAAAGAGTCAGCGAAAGCTTCATATAGCCGTGTAGCGAGTAGCGTTAAGCTGGGTTTCCTTTTGGCTGACATTAAAAACTGTCCTCTTACAGTAGAGCATATGGCACTACTGCAAGAGGCAAATATTGATGTCACAATCGAACGTTCGTCAGATGAAGTGAAGCCAGAATTCGAGGGGAGTATTCCCCGTACGAGCTGGCTTCTTCTCGTCTGGTCGAACAACGAGACGGCAACATGGGTTAAAGGTAACCTCAGTCATATTAGGGAAAGGTGAACTTTAACTTAATACTATTGGAGGAAAATGAGTTCCCACAGACACATTTGGTTCGTGGCTATTTTCCCCCCTCACAAACGAGATGGTTCTGGCCACCATTGGGGCCCAGAACAAAATTTCAACCGCACTGTGGCGATTGGTACAGCGTAGTGTACAGAGCCCGCAACTTCGTCTTCTCTTATCAGTAGTTGGAATTATTGCATATAGGTTCAGCCACATAAAGCTGAACGCACAGAAGCATACGGACCCGCAGTAACCGGACGTGCAGTCGCCAACGGTGTAGGGAAGCTGCCGGCGGTTGCGACCAGTACGGGTGCCATCGGGACGGCATTGGGCACACCTGCTAAACAGGTTTCACGGAAGGTGGTAGGACCTTCCAAAAGGTTGACCAAGCAGTCTACAGCAACGTCCTCACCGGCATCTGGCCCAACGAGGAAGGCGATGCCAAAACAGGCTCCCTCACCTAGAGGGACTCGGGGAAAGAGTCCCGAGCGGGTTAAAAACCTACGAGACAACAAGTGAGCACCATAAGGGTGCTCCAGGCGTACCTGCACCACGCCAAAGGGACAACGGCCATAGTGTGAAGTTTCTTAGCCGAGAAGGAGACTACCCTCTCTCTAATTCAAGAGCCTTAAGCGTAGTGTGTGGCAAAATTCGTGGATTTAACTGCAAAACTGATAAGTTAATCTACGACCACTCTGCAGAAGAGCCTCGTACGGCAAAGTTTAATTGACAAAAGAATCATTTCATTTCCACTAACAAACTTTATTTCCAGGGATTTAACAGTTATGTTAGTGGATATCTCAACAGGAGTAGGCACCCAGGAAATGTTCTGGCCTCAGCCTACTTCCCAGGGGATGAATCCAACACACCACCACTTGAGGTGCAGAGGCTAGTGGAGCACTGTCGCACATACAAGAGGCAGATCATTGTTCGTTGTGATGCCAATGCGCATCACATCGTCTGGGACAGCAATGACACCAACCAGAGAGGTGAGTACCTCTTAAATTATTTAATATGATCCCAGCTCGAAATAGCAAATATAGGTTGTAAACCTACATTTATAACAGCAGTTAGACAAGAGGTTCTAGACCTCACTTTAACTAGTAGAGGTGCCACAAACTTCGTTTGGAATTGGCGAGTTTCAAACGAAGTTTCTGTCTCGGACCACCAACATATTCGTTTTGAAATTCCGGGGGCCTCTGATATTTTCTCTAAGGTCTACCTTCCCAGGAAAAAAAACTGGCAATCGTACCACTAGCTCGTACGTCAAAAGTTGGCGGAGTCCCGCGCAGCATTAGCTCAACTTGTGAGCTGGAGCTGGCAGCGGACCTGCTAAACGAGATTTTAATGCGCTCGTACCACGATAGCACTGCTACACTTCAGTCCGAATGAAACAGAAGGTTCCATGGTGGACTGATAAGTTAGCGGCAATGCGACGAACAGTTAGGAAGCTTTTCAACCGTGCGAAAAGATTTGGTAGGTAAGATGCATATAGGTCATCCCTAACCGAGTATAACAAGCTTATATGTCAGTCCAAGCGTGAATCCTGGAGAAGTTACTGTTATGGTTTGCAAACGCATGAGGGCCAGTCTCACCTTGGGTTATATTCATCGGTCATGGAGGAAGGTGTCCGTCGTTTTTATCCCAAAGCAGGGTAACATACCCATGGAACTGGCCAAATCTTGTAGACCTATTAGTCTTACCTCCTTCCTTCTCAAGACAATTGAACGTCTTACTGATTTTCACATTAGGCAATCAATCAGCATTTCACACCCCCTTCATGAACACCAATTCGCCTATATGAAGGGTAAATCAACGGTAGGAGCACTGCATAAGCTGGTCGGTACGATAGAAAGAACCTTTCGTTCAATAGAAATACCGCTAGGTGCTTTTCTTGGCTCCATCACTCGAGCACTTACGCAGAGGGGTATAGATAGCCTCACCATTGCCAGGGTTAAAGCCATGTTAAATCAACGTGACATATATTCTTCTCTTGGTAATGTGACTGTCAGCATCAGGGCTATCAAGGGGTGTCCTCAAGGAGGAGATCTCTCGCCACTCCTTTGGTCATTAGTGATAGACGAGCTAATAATCGAGCTCAGTTCACAAGGGTACAACGTCATTGGATATGTCGATGACCTTGCGATCCTGGTCTCAGGGAGATATGGGGATAAGGTCTCGAACATTATATGTTCAGCTCTTCGGACTGTGTGCCAAGGAGGGTCTCAGGATTAACCCACAAAAAGCGGCCTTGGTACCCTTCTCAAGGAAGTACAAATTATATCTGGGTTCAGTGTACATTCAAAGCTCTATTTTGAGTCTTTCCGATCAGGTAAAATTCTTGGGAGTCACCCTTGACAAAAGACTGAATTGAATACCCACCTCAAAAATGTCCTCAACAGGGCAACAGTGGCTCTATGGTCCTGAAAAACCAAGTTTGGCCGAAAGTGGGGTCTCGCCAAAGATGATCCTGTGGATCTATACTTCAATGGTGAGACCTAT
>JAWNNQ010000153.1:0-150000 GCA_035044765.1 Leucophenga montana | reverse complement strand
AAATGCAACGATTGGCAACCACTCGGGTTCTTTTTCAAACAATTAAGTAATGCGGATATACTACAGTACCTATGACCGCGACCTATTCGCAATATATGAAGCAGTACGACATTTTAAGCATATGCTCAAAGCACGAATGTTTATAATAAAATCGGATCACAAGCCGCTGGTTTATGCATTCAATCAACGACCAGAAAGGGCATCGCCTCATCAACAGCGACATCTTAATTATATTGCGCAATTTACAACCACTATTATACATGTTAAAGGTGGAGAAAATGCGGTAGCAGACGCGTTATCGAGATTATGCACAACAACAATGCCAACAGCAATAAGCATTGCACGCATCCAGGAAGCTCAGGCATCTGATTCTGAGCTCACGGAATTGTTGCATGGCATCACATCTCTGAAGCGCAGTCCATCACTACGACAGCACTGCTATGTTTCGACGGGTTGCATTGGCCCAAACATTCCAGAGAGTCTCCGTCATCAAGATTTCGCATCGATTCACGCCCTTTTGCATCCAAGCGCCAGAGTAACTTTACAACAAATACGAAAATATTGCATCTGGCCGTCAATGATCAAAGATGAACACCAATGAAACTGTATTCAGTGTCAGCGAGCGAAAATATACAAACATAATCTGTTCAGACCTGAAAAATATGTTTTTCCAGACAACAGATTTGATCATGTCCACCTGAACATCGTTGCCATGCCACTGCAACAGCTTTTTCGATATTGTTTAATAATGATCAATCGTTTTTCGCGTTGGCCAAAAGCTATTCCACTACTCGACATAACAGTAGAAACGGTGACAAAAGTGTTTTGGGCTCATTGTATTGCACACTTCGGTCCGCCAAAAACAGTAACAACTGATCAAGGCTCCCAGTTTGAGTCAGTTGTTGATCTATGACATGACCAAAATTTTAGCGAAATATCAAGTATTAGGAAAAAATACTCTCATACTAAAAACAGCTGTCACAAAACCAACATTTAAAAAGCGGCAAAATGAACAAATATACAATAAAAAAGTAAGAATGGAATAGTCGTTTGCTCTCGACTTCGAAACTCCCCGCATCCTTGCTAATGTAGACCTATGCAGACTTTGAAATTTTTTTTAGCAAATAAAAAATAGTTTAAGTTAAAAAAAAATAGAGTAAAAGAAAAACAAAAAATTAAACAAATCTTTTTTGGCTATACTGTCTTGAAAAGTGTGCATAGACGGGTCAAATGGCCGTATTATGGGCGTTGTGGGCATGACATCTAAAAAATTTAATATATCTTCGTGTGGTCAAAGAGAATCTTAATATCCAAATTTTAAGTCTCCAACTCTCGGAAGACAGACTGCCGGATATAGATAATCGATTCAGTTTTCGATGCTCATCAAGAATATATATACTCCACGGGGCTTACCCCGCCTCCTTCTGCCTGTCACATACATTCGCACAAACTTATTAAACCCTAATCCTTTGAGTACAGGGTATAAACCTTTGGACTGATGCTGTTCTTGATTTTCTAATCGATAGTGTCGATAGGCTTTGAAAAGCAATAACTTACAAGATTTGCAAATAAATTAACAAATATCTATATTTTATTAAGAATGCTTATTCAGAGATGCCACAGAATCCGCTTTCGCCACAAACTACCAAATATCATTCATAAAATGAAGTTTCATACCAACATTAACAAAATTTAGTATGTCCTTGTCTATGTAGTATGTTCTTGATCTTGCTTATCGCTATTGTAGTCGTCGCATTCTCTTATATTATCCTACTTTTTTCTTACTTTAGTATATGAGCCGTTTATTTTGAAAGTGGCATAAGTCACTTTTTCAAAAAAATCAATTTATTGGTAAGTAATCAAGTTAATCGACTTAAGTAATGGTTAATGTTTATACGAAATTATTTATACTGAGACAAATATCAGTATCCTGAGATAACAAATCTTCTCGATAGTTAGCATCCATATTTTTAAACGTTCTAAAACGCAAACCCTTAAATAACAAAGTGACTTTTGCCACTTTTAAAATAAACGGCGCATATATCGTTTGTTGCTGCTGTTGTATTGTTTAACTCTTAGCCCCACATATATACTTAATGTCTACCGCGCCTTCTTCTGCCTCTTCCATTGTATTAGAACATAGTATGTTGCTGTTAATTATTACTAAAACATTGTTATGAGCTAATATTTAAAATGGTTGAAAAGGCTTAAATTCATCAATAATATTTTTACAATTTTACAAATCTACTAGTTGGTCCCCGCGACGTTGTACGTGGCTCTGCCCTTTCCTCTGCCACTCCTTCCCCCTGCCACTCCTTCCCCTTCCCCACCTTCCACATGCTCCTTCTTATTGAAACAGGATCACAAATGGGACTATTTTGAATATTGCCACAAAATTTGATCAAAATCGGTTGAGCGGTTTCGGAGTCTATAGGGAATATACATACATACATACAAACATACATACATACTTCCATTTTTATATATATTTAAACTTATAAATATATAAAATTTTTATATATGTAACTAGCTGTACCCTGGCAGACGTCGTTCTGCCCTTCCCCTTGCCTCCGCTTTCCCTGCCACTCCTTCCCCCTGTCCCACCTTCCCTCTTCCCCACGTTCCCATGCCCCTTTACTCTAGCTCCAATTCTCCTACCCCTCTTCTCCTGTCCCTTCCACCCCTTCTACAACCACCCCCTACGATGCCCTTATTCCTATGCCCCCTTCCGCTGCCACTCCTTACTTTACCACCCTTTTCCCTGCCCCCTTCGATCCTATTCACATGTGTACAACATTTCATCCCTCTATCTTAAATGGTACCCAGCGCGATGCTGCCATTCCCCCTGCATTACTTGTCCTTCCCTATGATCCATACCCTACCTTCCATTTCCCTACCCCTATTCCCCTGCTCCTCTTCCCTTCTACCCCTTTCCCAACACTCCTTCCCCCTTTCAAATTCGCTACCTCTTCTTCCTTTTTAAAAGGAACCCAGCGCGTTGCTGCCCTTTCCCCTACCTCTCCTTCCCCTACCTCTCCTTCCCCTGCCCCTACCACCACGCCCCATACAACTTATTCCCTTCACCCTACCCACCCTCCTTTCATCCTCTCCTTTCATCCCTCTCTTTCTTTTTCACGCTTTCTCTCTAACATTCTTTTACCTCAAGCTTTCGTAATTGACAATTACTGAGGCTGGAACCCCCACTGACATCAATCGATAAAGGTTGTGTAAAACAAAGCATGCCATGCGCGCAAGTTGCAGCTGTACAAAATGGAAACAAAAACAAACTTACACTCCTTACCCGAGCAGGTAATGACTATAATGACAACCCTTCACAAGAACAGCTAAACGACCTCGCTGAGCTTAAGTCAATGACGAAACAATTAATTACACAGATGGCTAATATGATGAATATCATTACACTCCTACTCACTAAACTAGATGGACAGAATAAACAGTCTTAAGATAGCATCCTGGAACGCAAACGACCTAACCCGCCTTGTTCCTAGTTAGGTCCTAGTTCTTATATTATCAAAACCTAGGTAGCAGATACATTATCGGTGGTGATTTTAATGCCAAAAACGCTATATGGGGATCATGACTCACAAATAAGAAAGGTAAAAATTTACTAGACGACATCAGAGAAAACAAAGCAAAGTGCTTATCCACTTTAGAACCAACTTATTATCGGAGTGATCCGAAAAAATTCCTGACTTAATTGATTTCTTTATACTGCAGTCGGACCATGTGACAATAGAACCGTGCTATGATCTTTCCTCCGACCATACTCCAATAATATTGACGTACAAAAATGCACATTGTGAGTCTATAAATAACACGCACCTCTACAATACCAAGACAGATTGGCTGACCTTTAAGGATATTATAAATCGCGAGTTGCAGATGGATATATCATTAAAATCGACAGTCGAAATAGATAGAGCAATAGCATATTTTAATGATATTACCTTAAAAGCTGGGGAAAATGAAAGCCCAACGCTTAGTTACAAGCTTAGCATCCAACAGATCAACGCCCTAATAAAAATAAAACAAAAAAGGAAACTACGTAAAAGATGGCAAGAAACTAGACATCCAGCATACAAGACGAAACTCAACAGAGCTACTAAGGAACTGAAAAATATACTAAAACAGGAACAAAATAACAAATTACAGATTTATCTACGCCGACTGGACCTTACAGAGTCAACTATGTACTCTCTATGGAAAGCAACAAAAAAGATAAATCAAGCATTAGTTCACCAGACACCTATCAGAACTCCAGATGGTAAATTTGCTAGAAAAAATACTGACAAGGCGACAACATTGGCAAATCATTTTAAAAATACTTTTACAAACCCAATGGACCAACAGAATTTCACTCTGCCAGATGTTCCACCCATAATTAATTGGGTAATTAAAAATATTACAATTGTTAAGCTGCAGAATAAAATAGCAAACACCAAAAATAGCGAGACACAAATACGAACAAATTTCTGGTAAAATTATGAAAGAATTGCCAGTCAAAGGTCTAATGGAATGAATACTTGCAACAGTAGCTCAAATTATTGCTATTATAAAACCAAATAAGGATGCCACACTGTCAACTTCTTACCGACCGATAAGTTTACTCTCTCATCTTTCTAAAATATATGAAAGACTGTTAGCAGATGGACTTATCAAAATTATTAATCGAGAAGAAGCAATACCAAGCCTCCAATTCGGGTTTAGAAAAAATATTTTACAGGGCAACAGGTTCATAGAAATATTAACAAAATGACCACGACATCGACAGTGAAAAAGTGTGTGCGGCCGATTTTCTTGATATTGCAAATGCTTTTGACGGAGTATGGCATACAGGGCTACTGCAAAAGTTTAAATTACTATGGCCTCATCCAGAGCTACTTAAAAGACCGACAGTTTTTTATTAAATATAAAGATCAACGTTCGGACATAAAGCCAAGGTCCTTTGCTCTACTTACTTTTTACGGCCGATGTACCAATCCCATCACTAAATAACAGCATGATTAGGACCTTTGCAGATGACACAGTTATCTTAGCATCAAATGAAGATGCTAAATCAACCACAATTGATCTCCAAAAGAATCTTGACAAAACTATGATTTGGTTTGATAAATGGGGCATACAAATAAATAAAGAAAAGACAATTTTTATTATCTACTCCAATAAACAACAAGTCAATTATACGCTGACAATTAATCGTACACAAATCAGCTCTTCAAACTAAGCGAAGTACTTGGGATTTAATATAGACGTAAAATTAATTTGGAAAGACCACATTATCTCAAAAAGAAATCAAATGAAATTTAAATTTGCACAACTCTACTGGCTCTTGGGTAGACAATCGAACTTGTCACTTTATTATAAAGCTATGCTCATTCCAATACGTACGGTGTAGAAATTTGGGGCACAGCCAGCAAGACAAATTATACAAATTATGCAAAATAAAATTTTAAGAGCAACTACAAATGCACCATGGTACATTCCTAACGAAATTATTCACCGAGATCTCAATATAGACACCATAGCAGAGACGATTTGCAAATGCAGCCAAAATCATATGACTCGACTTTCCACCCAAGAACGCTATGAACTAAGACGTATTTCGCTAGAACACTAAAACTAAAAAAAAAATATATAATAACCAAATAATTTGATCTATTGAATGTACTTGATGACACTGGTCCATCATATACAATTAAATTTCAATTTTATGTTGTAATAATTACTCAATGTCTAAATGACATAATCAACAATTGATTGATTATTGAAATAATTACCAATCAATAATCTCACCTTCGATAATCAACAATTATTTTTTCAGTCTTTAATAGTCAATAATCATAAATCCATTGATAATCTGTAATCAAATATCAAATAAGTAGCAAACAGCTAAACTCTGAGTTTTCCGAATTATTTCGTTGTGATAAAAGATTAGAAGTAAAGCAGGGGCAACATTTATTATTAAATAGCTATTTAGAATTACCAGTATCAGGCACTCAGAACATTAAATTACAATTGCATATCTTGATAAGACTATAAGTGGGAACGAGAGAACTGCTCTAAAAGCGCCAGCACTGCTGTTGGCAAATTTTTTCGACTTCTGTTTAATCTTTTATTCATATAGAGACTTGACAGAAGTGGTTTCGAAGAATATATTACTCGATTGAAAATATCAGCTTAATTGTTAATCCGACTGAATTGTTGTAAAATTTGTTTCGCGCCTCGGATCCATTTTCTCCTAAGCATCCAACAGGAATTGTTGAGGTCAAAATTATTTGAGTTTCATGAACTAAAATCGTATGAACAGTCGGCGACATCGGATACCACGGATACTAAGTCATGTATAAAGATCCATTTTTAGTGCAGAATTCTTGAAATTTACGTGAAATTATTTGAAATTCACACGAAATGGCGACTAAGATTGTATTGAAGCTTTGAAGAATACTAGCATCAAACTCTAATATGGACGCAAATAAATTGATGTTCGAGAAGGCCTTCCTTGCAGTATTCCCATCAATAGAATTACCGCTTCCGTTTTGTTTTGGTCTATCCACATGAAGTCCCACTTCTTTCCACAATCTTTTCTGAATATTTTTGTACGTAAAAGCATAACTGTTTTATCATTTGTGTCTCTTATTTGCCATTTGTTAAGACCAATTCGAAATGTGGAGAACAAATTCAAAGAATTGTATCCAAGAATGTAACGGGCTTACTCCATATTGCAGCGTTTCAGGCCTCGGCTTAAATATTTTCGCATTCATATCCCTTGTCATCAAGAAGAGTTTTGGAGTTGCTCCACATATTGGGCATGACTGGGAAGATTTCGTTCCCGTCAGAATGTTTAAAACTTTACCGTCAATAAGAGTCATGTTCAGTTCAAAGCCAACACTGACAAACCTGTTGTCAAAATCATCAAAGACGTAGGGTGTCAATTTTCGGATTTGTTCATCTAAATTGTTTTTCTCTTTTAAAATATGCTCTTTGCTTTTATAAATTCCTCTCTTTATAAATTCCATTTTAAGCGGGCTACAAAACCTAACGGACAGAGTGGTATAATTCATCCATATAACTCTTCCCAAGGAATCTAATAATTGTATTGGTATAAGAGTTGTGACAAATAATGATTGGTCAAATGTATCCGGCTCATTCCCTTCAAATCGCTGTTTATACATGCTGTGACGTCAGTTATATTAGAAAATTGGCATAAAACATCGTTTTGGAGAGTAATAAATCCTTTTTATCAATGCTTATTATCAATTCGGAAGAAAGCCACATTTTATGCTCTACTTTAAATCTGGAAATCTGCCTATTGCATTTGGGTAAATACTTTATAATATAACCCGTGTAATTGCTAATTTCCTTCTTAATTGGCTTTTTCTTCAATGGATTTAGCGTACATACTATTAATTTGTCGGAAAATCAGTCCATTGCTCAAGCAGTTCTGAGTGACTAAACTCTAAGTTAACTGCAATAATATAAAAAGTTTCGCAAACGAGCAAAACGAGCAAGTAAAATTAATAAAACGATAATAAAACCTTTTACTAAACAAAACTTTTAATGTATTTTCCGAAAAATATTGATTTCTTTGCTGTAAAGTTTACTTATTTCAGCAAGAACAGAGCGATGAAACATTGGTAAAAAAAACAGCTGTTTTTCAGGGCTGATGTAAAGAACCAGGGTTGAATAAAAAATATTTGGTACTGCATATCGGAAGCTCAGTTCTATATTCTATTAAGTTAATCAAGTTTTAATCAAATATTCCAAAATTTTCTTTTTGGGGTTTCTGACAAAATTTGGGCTATTCCGGCCATAGTGGATTGATGTGAGTTTTAATAATGTTCATGAATTCAACACTAATTTTTATGTTACAACCCGTTTGTGACTGTCCGTCCAAGGTAATTTTATCTATGATAGATAGATCAGTTTAAAATAAAATAAGTTAGATGCGACCACTAACCGTATTGTATGGTTAGTGATGTGAATCTAGGGTTCGGTTGTTTTATTATGCAAACCTAAGTGGCTTAGCGGCTTTTTGTACAACTTGGTACATGGGAGTTGAGAATTATCACAAATGTACAAATATATGGATGATTGAGTTTTCTACGCTCCAAATAACATCAAATCTATAATGAATTGAATCGGATGCAGTAGAGCGAGGCAAAACTTTCGGTAGAGGAAATGAAATCATCAGACAAGGTACTCGTAGTGGATTTGTATGTAAAATTTTAAAGAAAGGGGAATTAAATTAGGGGTATTCCTTTAAACTTATAAAGTCGTAAAGCTTGCGGCAACGCACCGTTGATAAAATGTGTAAAAATTGTGTAGATCGAATTTTTGAAAATTTGGCTAGGGTTTCAGTGTGCAATATAGAATAAGGGTTGTTATTTCATTACTTTAATGTGACAGCAACTATTAAAGAGCAGCATAGATACAACTTATTATTAAAATACAAAAAAAAAAAATGGAAAAAGAAATTTATTGCTGTTTATTGATGAAAATGCATTATACAATTTGTTAATACTCGAAATATTTGGATCAAGTGATGGTTTGGTTTATCATAAGCAGTTTATTTATTTATTCGCAGAAATCAAATACATAACATGAAAATTGCCTATTTTCACATTGCAATCAATTTGCCTACTATCACCTTACAAGTATATTCCATCTTGTAATTAAAAACAAGAAAAAACTTCGGTTGAGCCGAAGCTCTAATACCATTCACAAGAAATTTTAAATCGTATTGTAAAACATAAAAGTGGGGATTTAAATAGGGGCTACCCCAAAAAGTAGGTGGTACACGCTTACTTGTAGATGTGTATGAAGCTATGTAGTAGATGTGTAAGATGCCGCCATATCGAAGTTCAAGTTGATATTGTCGTTTTCCATACAAATACATAAAAGAGAGCTGTGGATTTATATGGGACTACCTCACAAAGTGGGCGGGACACGCCCATTTGTTTATGTATATGAAGCGGCTGTCCACTAAAATCCACCAAATCAAATTTCAAGCTAATATTGATTTAAATGAAGAATTTTTTCATAAAAACACACAAAATTGCACGGTGGGTTTGTATGGGTGCTACCTCAAAAAGTGGGCGGGCCATGCCCATTAGTCTATGTATGTTAAGAGGCTGCGTCTTAAAAGACAGCATATCGCATTTTAACCTAATATTGACTTTAATAAAGAAGTGTTTTTATAAAAAGATAAAAGTGGGCAGTAGGTTTGTATGGGAGCTACCCCAAATAGTTGGCGGGTCCCACCCATTAATGTATATGTCATGCATCCGTCCACTAAAAGTTACCATACCAATTATTAAGTTAATATTGATAACAATAAAAATGTTTTTCATACAAAAAGTCAGAAGTGGGCGGTGGGTTTGTATGGGAGCTACCCCAATAAATTGGAGTGGCGGGTCAATCTTGACACTATTAAACTGCAATAAAAAGAAGTGAATGTGCAAAATTTAACTGGATAGCATAAAAATTGGTCCCCAAAAAATGCGCAACAACATACAGACAGACAGACAGACATACATACATACATACAGACAGACGGACTGACAGACAGACGGACGGACATGGCTAGATCTTCTCGTCTCTTCGAGCTGATTAAGAATATATATACTTTCTGGGGTCTACGATGCCTCCTTTAATGCGTTACAAAATTTCAGACAAACTGATAATACCATTTCACACTATGTGTGAACGGTATAATAATTAGTTGATTCGTGTTATATCATTTTATTTCTTAATATCATAATTATTATAAATTAATAATTATTTGTTATAATAGTAATAGTGTTCAGGCATAAACATGAGACGTCCGAGCGATAAGTCCAATCCCATCTGTTTTTAACGCGCTTTTATTAGCTTGACCTGTATCTATCTATCGATCTATCTATATAGCTACGTAACGGAATCTTTCAACTTAATTTTCACCAACTTCCTAACGTCAATTAAGCACCATGTATTAAGCACGTGTATTGAGCACCGATGACAATACAATAATTTCACAATTTTGACCTAATATCCTGACCAGGATCATCAGGATATTTAATTTGTTTGTGGATCATGTTCTGTTCCGTTCCGTTCCGTTTCGTTTGTTTTGTTTCATTGTGCTACCCACAAAACGAGTCAACAACTTAATACATATGTATGTTGATGAGAACGGCTTATGTTTTTTTTTTTAAAAATTATACATAGTTTAAAAAAACTAAAAAAACACGCTTTAATAGTAATGTGAACTAATAAGTAAAAAATAAAATTATATAAGCGATAATTAAGGGTTGAAAATAATGAATAAAAGGGCATCCGCTTCCTAGAGCGGGATAGTACAAATGAGATATTTCAGGCTTCTTTAAAAATACGTTTAAGAAAAAACAAAAAAAAACACTGTACTGCAAAAGTACAGAGATTCTATGATGAAGGGCGAAATTTTCTTCCGACCTGGATCATCTAAAGTACCTGATGATCAAAGGGAAGTAGGCGAGGTAGTAGCAAGCAGCCATTCTAAGTCATCGAAAGCACCTGATGTCGAAGTGAAAATAAGCAATCCCATCAAAAATACATGATGACCAGATGGAAGTCAACTCACAACGGAGCTTAGACCAATAAAAAGTTTGATAGACCTCGTGGACAGAAGAGCTGATAGTGTAAATCAAAGAAAGATTTGTAAAGCTAAACATAGATGACCTCATAAAGGATAAAGGTATGTTTAAAAGCTATTGGTATTCAGTAGAGGACACCTTAACAAAAGTACGAAAAATATGCATTTGACCAAGAAGTCGCTGGCCTAGAGGTACTCATTGATAAAAAAAGTCAAGGACATATAAAACATAAAACTCGATGTACCAGAGCTACCAAGTTTCAATGGCAACACAAAAGACTTTCCAACCTTTTTTGCGCTTTTCACAGAAATAATCGATGGCAAAAAGGATCTCAGTGACATGACAAAACTGAGCTATCTAAAGACATGCCTAAACAGAGAGATAAAAATGGTACGTTTAAAATCTCAATGGATTATCAGCATGCTATAAAACGGTGTGGGAACTGATATGCAAGCGTTATGATAATAGTTGCGACAGATTTTGTGAGTAAATGAATCAATTAATAGAACTTGATTATTTGAACCCCGATTGTGAGGAAAGTCTACGCAAGTTCTTGGTTACAACCACGGAGAGCATTTATATCATTCGCGCAAAGCCAAGATTAGCCATGAAGCATATGTAATATTTGCTGAAATACTGCTGCGTAGATTCTCACCAAAAGCCCTACAACTCTATGAAATTTATTGAGCATCAACATAGTTAGTTTGAGCCTAACAATAAATTAGCCGCAAAGAAACATCTACCAGGCAGCATCAAAGAAGACGCAATGCAAAAAGTATATATTTTACTCCAAGGAGGGCCACAAAATCGGTAAATGCATGAAGTTCAGATGTGAATCAATTGCAAGGTGAGGAGACTTCGTTAAATGGCCTTAATGACCTTATGGTATTGGTGTTTTGGGCAGCATAACGTCAAAGCTTGCAAAAATATCAGTTTCATAATAATCAGTTGCACGAAGATAATAAGAAGGAAAGTATCTCTAGCAACTCCCTTCAGATAAAAGCAAGCATTCAAGAGGAGAATATGAACAGCTGAGAGCTATAATTGATGGTGGCTCTCAGAAAAACACTGATTTCGGAGGAACCAGCTCAGATCTTGCACCTAGTGAAAAACACAGTTTAGGTTCAAGGGATCTTTTCAGTAAGCAATGAAATTTCGAAAAACAGGTTTGACAAGACAAGATTGGAGACCTCTTTCAAAGCATTCATCGGAGCGCTAGTGGTTCCCAAACTGCAAAGAGCTCTTCAGTGTACAAGAATGAAGTTATGTCAGTGGTAGGCCGACTGCTAAATGCAGAACTTCCCTAAAGCGTTAATCAGATGATTGATGATGATGATGAAAACTCACACCTTGCACGGCTTATAACAAACGATGCTCACAAATCCTCCCTACATAGAGGGCTAACGATGATGAAGAATTACATTCAGCGCAATTTCTGGATAATTGGCGGAATATATTAAAGAAATACATACGAGAATGTGTAAACATCAGGTAAGCCAACTGATGGGGAATCTACCGTCATACCGCGTGACTGGAGAACACTCATTCATCAACACAGGCATCGATTAAGCAGGACCATTTCAGACGAGGCTCCAGAGGACGAGGCCAAAATTCCTATGACTGATATATCTGCGTATTCGTATGTATGGCAACAAAATCGGACTTAATGCGTACTACCATCGAAAAGGTGAATATAAATTTTGAAGATGTTACCAAAGAAATCATCAGAGAAAACGCAATGAAGGAACACTTTTTAGACTACAATGAGGCCATACAATTCTTCATGGTGATCAAGCAGAATATCAATCAAGGAAAGGTTCATCCCTCTCTGATCAAACCAAACAAAATGTAGGGCGAGCTAGACAAAATTCACGGAATACTTTTCTTCAACACAGATGACAGATACTGGAATAAGTCACTGTCGTCATGAAGATGAGAAAACTTTGCTGTGTGAAGCAAGCTGGGCTTGGAAAGATGCAGATGACCACAGCTGTGAGGTATCACCCTTAAGCCAAGCAACAAGCAGTCATGCAACATGGTCAAATATACAGAGGATACATTTTTCAAAAGACTTAATGGAAGAAACCGGTGGCTGTTCAAACTATTCCAGAACATGGCAGGAAGTACCATCGACAGATGCTACAAGATTCTCCCCACATTTCTTAAATTTCTTGGTCCCCAAAATGACTCGTGGATTTCAACAACAATTAATCACGTCGTAGTTAGGGGTATATTTTGAGGATCTGGTGTTTCTCACAATGAATGAACATATGTATATCATTAGTTTTGATAATCACAATGGCAGGCAATAACCTTTACCTAAGGAAGAAGAGAGCGCTGTGCTGCATGTGCATTTAGGATTACAAATGCTTTTTACAAATAGTTTTAGATAAAGTTGTAGTATTACAAAACTCAGCGACAGTAAAAAAGAGTTTTAAAATAACGCTGTATTTTTACAAACTTAGCGATAGTTAAGGGTTGAAAACTAATGAATAAAAGTACAGCCGCTCGCTAGAGCGAGATAGTACAACCGCGCGTTGACAAGTGCTATCAAGAACTGTGTGCAGTTAAGAGCTAGTGTATACAAATAGTATGATTAAACTGAATCGTTTAAAAGGTAAACACTAAATTTGTCTCAACAGACTATGCATCAAATTGTTTCTCTGCTCAATGGTAAAACTGGCACATGCGTGTATTAGCAGAAAGCAAACAGAAAGAAAAGTGCCCATTTTTACTTTAGTATCAGTGTTGCCCCACTGCCATTTTACCTATTTTCAATTTGTAATTCATTATAGAATTGAGAATTGGCCATGGCATGTGCGATAATGCAATTTGCGACAGTGCAATTTAAAATTCTTGAGCCCTCACCACTGTTTGTGAACACACTAATCATTGCGGGACACCAGAATAATTTTCTACAATTAAAAACTCTTCTTTCCATTCAGTGTTAAACTTTTATTGTACAACTAAGCAAGTAATTAATTAATCAAGTCAGCGCAGCGGAGCACAATCACGAAAACCGGGCAGCTCAAAGCAGATATGAGTTCGGCTCAACATTCTGAAAATTTATCAGTAAAACATAAATGTGGGGGGTTTAAATAGGGTCTACCAAAAAAGTGGTCAGTACACACCCACTAGTAGATGTGTATGAAGCGACCATCTATAAGATGCCAACATATCGAGTTTCAAGTTGATATTGACTTTTTCATACAAATGCATAAAAGTCAGCTGTGGGTTTGTATGGGAGTACCTCAAAAAGTGGGCGGGAAACGCCTATTTGAAAGGGCTGTCCACTAAATCGCATTTCACTACAACCTAATATTGACTTTAACAAAGAAGTTTTTCATACAAAAACACAGAAGTGGGAAGTGGGTTTGTATGGGGGCTACCCCAAAAAGTGGGAAGGTCCCACCCATTAATGTATATTTAAAATGACCGTCCACTAGAACCTACCATATCCATTATTAAGTTGATATTGACTACAAAAATAAAGTTTTTCATACAAAAAGTCAAAAGTAGGCGGTGGCTTTGTATGGGGCCTACCTCAAAAAGTGGGCGTGGCGGATCACACTTGATACAAATTTTCAACTGGATAGTATAACAATGAGTCCCCAAAAAATGCGCAACAACATACAGACGGACATGGCTAGATCGACTCGAATCGACGAGCTGATCAAGAATATATATACTTTATGGAATATAGAATGGCTCCTTTAATGCGTTACAAACTTTCAGACAAACTGATAATACTATTTAAACTCTGTGTGAATAGTATAATAAGAAGCGAAAAAGCATCCGCTTCGGAACCTTACTGCTGAACGACTGAAAGCAGACTGGCTTCGTTTACACATAGCCTTTATGATATTATTTCGTATACGTATACGTTTTTTTTTTCTTGTGCGCTCACGCAAGTTTCGCGTGCCCGGATTTGGTGATCACTAGCGTAAATTCACGCGGTGACTTACGCGTCAAATTCGTAGTGTAAATGTACGACTTGCGTGTAATCTATTCCCCATACAAATTTTGTCAGTTCATTTACGAATTTTCATTTCATTTAGTTACGAGTTTGGATGATATTAATATTTAATGCAAAAAAGCGAAAGAGTGGTAATAAAAAAGCCAACTAAAATTCGTTTATAACTGCGCATTAATTATTAAGTAAAATGAAAACCAGGTGGACAAAAATGAGGAAAAATACCATATACTCGTATATATGAGCATCTATGCGGAACATAAGGTGACGCTGCACTCAAAAATGACAAAGTGCCAACAGTTCGGCAAAAATAGTATTTTTATCTATATTTTACTTATGATCAAATAGATCATAAATCTATATGTAAATAGGCGAAATAATTCAGTACCATTTTATCTGCCATAAACCCAACTTGTTTTTTTTTTTTTTTTGGAAATGTTGTGAAGAGAAGCAGGGCACAGTCTATATTTTTTCAAAATTGGTTGAATATTTTGGACGTTAAAGGCTTTAACCAACTTGACTGCTCCCACAACAGTTTCGAGCCGAATGTACAGCTGCTAGGCGGACGTGGTCTATAATTCGGGTCGTCCTTACAGCACGACAGAGAGATAGAGAATTTGTTTTTCTCTATTCTTTCATCTGAAAGCAAAATTGAAAGAAACAAAAAAGATAGCAGCTATGTGGAAAACGCTACATTATTAAATTATTCGACCGTTAAAGTGCATGAAAAAATGAAAATGAAAAATAATGTGATTTGTCCATTTCCTTATTTTCATATTTTTTTGTACTTTAACGGTCGAATACGAACGTATTCCTCATAGCTAATAACTTCTTCCTCTTTTTTCATTGTGTGTATACAGCAGCGCTAAACCTAAACAGCACATTTTCAGAGAAAGAGAGAGCGCTCAAGTCTTTGTGATTGGACGAGGGCATCATCTAGTTTTTAACTACCTTAGGCCCAAGTTAAAAAAAAAATACATTCATCCCCGCTCCTCATCACAGCCTTTTAAGTGAATATGTTGTGTTTAAGGGGGTAAAAGTATTGCGCTTGCCTATTTATATTTAAATGCAAACATTTTTTTATACTAGCAAATAATTTTTAGATCTTGCGCTTCTGGCCAGTTGGCGTAGCCAATGAACGGTGTCTATATATAGTGGTATTTATTTTAATCGTCATGTCACGCTCAATCATCGCACTGAGCCTACCACGTGCTCTGTCACATAAAATTAACCGAACTTTTAATTTAAATCATAGAACACGTAGCGCCATCTATTAAATGTTGGCAGTGTTAGAAAGGTACAGCAGCTAATGGCTCGTTTACATACACGCAACATTTAAGCAACTAGCAACTGCAACTTGTAGAACTAGAAACTCGAAGAACTGTTTACATTGAAGTTGCAAGTCAAACGCAACATCGATCAGCTGATTTGTCGAACATGTCAAAATTTTTCTTTGAACAGTTGGGAAAGAATTTAATTTGTATATAGCGACTTGGGAAGAAATATTACCATTGTGGCAAATCCAAAGACTGTTTGGACAGTTGTAAGTAAAATTTGGCTTGTCTATTAATTTGTTATATCTTATACAATTTATCTGTTGCATAGGAACGCAACGGATGCTTTTGGCAAAAAGATGTGGCCACAGCTAGTGATGCTTTGTTTAAAGAGAATATTTCAACTACTTGTGGAAAAATTTAAGTTCTTATCTCGAAAATACACAAATTTTCGCCAATGCATTCTACTGGAGAAGCGCATAGCAATAGCAATAGGCTCCTCCGAGGAGTACCGCACTATCAGCCATTTGTTCGGAGTTTCCAAGGCGAGTGTGTGCAACATTGTGCAAGAGTTTAGCACTGAAGTGTGGCAACTTCTTTTTATATTTTAACATATTATTGCATTTTTTTTTTCATACAATTTTTTTACTTTATTATTCAAACACCAGATAATCGACGAAATTTCAGTTCTGTAAATCACTTTTTGCTACAATTCTAGTGTTTTTAATCAAAAACACCGAGTTGTATTCAGAAATTGTTTACCAACATTTATAGTTGCACGCAACTTCTACTCGAAATTCAAATGTAACTCACATATTTTACTATGCAATGTTGCGTTTTGTTGCCTGCAACTACTACTTGTTGCAAGTTGCGTAATTGTTGCTTGTATGTAAACAAGGCAAAAGTTAATGCTAATCGTTTGACAGGCTACAAAATGGCACACGTTTTAATAACAGCAGTTTTTGTAGTTATGTCGTAAAAACAAAAGAGCAAATGTTAAATTTGGTTTTAAACTCGGTAAAAAAAAATTTGCTGAGACTTATGAATTGTTAAAAAAGTTTATGATCACGATTTTATGAGTCGTACTCAAGTTTACATGTGGTTTACACGATTTAAAAACGGTCGTGATGATTTAAATGGATGATGCGAAGCCTCTAATCGTGCTAAGTTAGTGGAAAAAGTAAGTGAAATATTCACTATCGATGCAAATATCACTGTGAGAATGCTGGCAGAAGAATTAAATTCATCTTACTATACAATATACAAAATATTGACTGAAGATTTGGCTAAAAGAAAGGTGTGGGCACGTTTTGTTCCACATCAGTTAAGTGATGATCAAAAAATCGCAAGTATAGTCAATGAATTTTTAATGAGAAAACAGATTTGTCTCATCGACCACCCTTCCTATTCGAATGATCTACCACCGTACGATTATTTTATCTCCCCAAAATTGAAAACTGCAATGAAAGGAGTTTTTTCGATTACATTCTAGCCATACAACCAGCCGTGACACAGGTGCTAAAGAACTTCCCAAAAAGCGAGTTTAAAAAGTCTATGGGTAAATTGGTTGAGCGTTCCAAATTTGTGTTGAGTTAAAAGGATCGAATTCTGAATAAATATTAGCTTTGAAACATAATATTTTATAACTGAAAAGTTCGGTTATTTTTAGATTACACTAGATTACACCATGTATGTTAAAATTACGTCTGATATCTTCTTTAATACAGTGGGTGTGAAATAATTATGTTAAGTCAGTTTCGTTGAACTACAAAAATGTTACAAAAATTTATTTTTAACATCCCAAACTAGGAACAGGATTTAAAAATCAGTAAAATATTTGTATTTATGGTAGATTTCATTAATTATCTGGCGCAGCTTCTGGAGTATCGTCAGGTTGAGGGGCCTCCTCTGCAGGTGGTACTTCCTCAACTGCAGGCACATCTTGCTCTACCTGTGGAGCCTCTTCAATTGGTGGAGCTGCTGAAGGCTCTTCAGCCAGTGGAGCTGGTTCTGGTTCTGGTTCGGGTGGTGGTGGCTCTTCAACGATAGCTTCCTGTTCATCTAATGGTTGCTCTTCAGGCAATGTTAGTTGTGGCTGCTCTTCAGCATCTGGAGCCTCCTCGGGTGCAGTTGCTGCTGAAGCTACTTTTGGTACGGCAGTCGACGTTTCTTGGATTGGTTCGCCTTGTTGAGCCCCAGACAACGGTTCAGCTTCTTGAACTTCAACTTCCTCTTCTAAATCACCACCTGATTTCGGCTCTGTGGCTTCAAAATCTTCCACGGATCCGGGTTCACACGGATCTACTTGGTCCTTTTCTCTTGCTTTCTAAATTGAAAAATGTCTGTAAGATGCAATTACAAATTTAAAGTAAAGTTCGTTTTGGCACTTACAGATGCCGAGCTGTTGCGGAAGAACCTCTGTATTACCCGCGCAGCATGGTCCATACGGTCAAGTTCGTCAGTATCTATTTTTTCATCCTGTTTCCAACAGCTATTAGATTTAACTTACTCTATGAAAATTAATCAGACTTACCAACATACAAGTGCAAGTGCACACATGTGTCACCATTGTCGTCCGAACGCGGTATCCACGGAAAGCTGCTTGAATTTTTGTCGCGGCTTCTTGTTGTAACATTTCTTCGATCCGTTTTAGTTCACGATCACGGAAGTATTGATACAGCGTCTCTGTGCCATCCGTTCCCTGTACAGTACAAATAAAAAGCATACCAGCAGTTCAGTTTGCTTGACTACGAAATATCCTGGCCTGTACCTCATTTCGACTCTTGCTCGTGGGCGTGTAATTCACATGTTCGTGAACTATGAGCTCACAGGCAGGTGAAGACCTGTGAGTTATGCCCATAAGCTATTCAAGCTATTTTTTTTTCGGACGTAGCTAGACCGACCCGTCTCTTTGAGCTGATCATGAATATATATACTTTCTAGTTATTGCATTACAGACTATCTGACAAGCTAATATAAGCATTATAGAAAAACTTAAAAAATGGAGGGGACAGATTTATATAGGGCTGCACCTTACAGTAGTCTGGTCTGGACATTTGTGAGATATATAATTAAGCGTAACGTAAGATACGCCAAATTTGACTTTTCTAGTCTCATTAACAAAAACAAAAAAATTGCTTACAGAAACTTAAAAATGGAGGAAAGTTTGTGTGGGGCTACTTCTTATATTGGTCCGATCTGAATTTATGTGGCATTTATTAGGCACACCAAATTTGGAATGGGGCTACCCCTTGGCATGTTCATTTAATACATTTAATACATTTTATCTGAGGAAAAGAAAAAATATAAATATCCCAAACTCTATCTATGTTGGTTTAAACAGACGGTCGGACGGACATTTCTATATCGACTCGTCCTCTGATTCTCATCAAGAATATATGTACTTTCTAGGATCTGCCACGCCTCTTTCTACCTGCTACATACATTTGCACAAACTTAATATACCAATCAACCCTATGGGTACAGGATATAAAAACTTTTTCATCTTGCAATCGGGATAAATTCTTTAGATGATAATTTTTTTGTGCGTGTGACGAGTAAAAAGGATTTGATTCAACCGTATTTAATGCATTTTCTTGTGAAACCTAGTACGGACCTTACAAAAAGTACTCATATAGAGAAAACTGCATTTAATACAAATTTTAATTTTCTACACATTTTATGAGCATTTTTTTTTTTTTTTTGGTCCGTATTGGACTTCAAATACAAAATCTGTCTTACCTCAGCAGCTGCCATATATGCTTCCACAAATCGTTTGTAGGCATTCTCTATTACCGGTCGTGACTTTTCCAGTTCAAAATCAGTAAACTGACACTTGGCAATAAGTTCTTCAAGTAAATCCAATTGGTCAAAACTGACCATCTCCTTAGCTCTGCGAGCCTCACAGCGTCGTCTTTCAAGGAAGTTCCGGAAACAGTCCTCCATAGCCTGGGCCATCATATCGGACTTTTCCTTGCTGATGTCACAAACGCACATATCTGCGATGACTTCATCCACTTTCCGTAAAGCGCGATCCAAAATGCTCTTAGCGACTGCAAGCGATATGCGCAAACGGATAGACTGAACTCAACCTTACATTGCACTCCATTACACCACTTACCCATTACTTTCTCGCGTGTCACAATCACTGGTGCAGATAGTCAATAATAAACTGGCAGAGGCATTCCTTTGTCGGTTGACAGCGCAAAACTTCACGTGTTATGTCCGAAAGCAATTCCGGCAAACCGTCTGGAACACTAATCGCCTGTTGGCGCACTTTTCCGCGCTGCACTAAGTAGTTCATTATCTCTAGTAGAAAATATTTAAGCGGTTTTTACTATGAAATATATCGTTTTCATAAAATTTTGTCTAAACGTTTTCGGGCAATCGAATCGAACTGCTTTTGTTTTGACAATTCTAGCGTTGCTTTCTATAACACATCAAGATATAATTTGTCAGATCTGATTTTATGTCAGAGCTTCTAGTAGTTTATGTCAGAGCTAGATTTCAAACTTGAAAGTTCAGATTCTCTTTGACCATACGCATATAACTTATATTAAACTTTGTATGCCTACAAAAAAGTTTGTTTATTTTTTATTTTTGTTTTTAATTAGTTAAAACATGTTAGTTTCATCTAAGTTTTATTCGTCTTGACGACATGATCAAGAATAAATATACTTTATGGGGGCTTCGATGCTTTACAAACATTGTGAATAAATTATATAATTTTATTCTGTGAAAAGAGTTATACTATATATTAACATTTTTTTCCATTTCGTTAAGGCTTGTTCAGACGGTCTTATATTTACGTGTCATATTATCTGACTTGTCTTTCGTACAACTGTCCAAATATCACATTAAAATATTACTTTGTGATCAAATGAGTGCGCAAGAAATTTGAAAGCTGCAATTTTACTGTTCGTCAGTGGCCGCACAATCTTATTTACAAAACTGTACTCTAAAATGGATAAAGCCGAGAAAATTTGTGCTATATCAGAAATTTTTGCAGCAAATAAAAAATTCAAATAAAACCAAAAGCTGAAGAGGAAATGCGAAAAAATCGTGCACGTAGCTTTGGTTTCGGAAATGGTTGCTGCGACCAACAAGTGCAGAGAAAGAAGTAAAGCAGCTGATTTTGATTTTACGTGTTTATCGTGGTGGGGATGTTTGCAGAAAAGGAAAGTTATTTATTCATTCTCTTGGGAACGGTTATTACGATTCTTTTGCAAACGGCCCAAGCGAGCACACAAACGTTCGCTAAGGCACGTATCCCCTTGGTAAGCCACGGAACTTCCGTGGCGAAAAAATATTGAGAAGGCAACCACTTTCCTTAATTACTTTAATACTGTAGAAAACTTTATCTACCTGGCAACAGAGATAACAATAAACAACAATGTTAGCCTAGAGATCAGACGTATAATTACGCTTGTTAACCGCTTCCGTCCAGTTTAGGAGCTGTATGATCCACGAGCTATATGATGAGGTTATAGTCCAACGCATGAAATTCTAGCTGCTGCACTAGGCTGGTCACCTCATTGGGATGAACGATGGAAACCTGAACTTGATTGGTGGACGGCGTTAGAGAGGACGTCCAAACTTAAGATTGCAAGATCAGGTATATGATGCCATGAAGAAATAATTAAGTGAGTGTTTCAAAACACTGAATACTGCTTTTGTCAATAATTTACAGAAATGTTAATAAATTGAATTGGAAATCTAACACGAAATAGAAATAGAGCTATCTCCAAAAATGTCGCACAGCATTGCGACATGGTCAGACGAGGTTGCGGAACTATTCTATCAATCTGACATTGAAATATACGACCATCTGACGGCCTTAAGTAAATACTTTTCTTATAAAAAAATATTAGTGAGCACCGAAATTATAGCGGTATACATATTTTGGTTCCGGTAGGGTTCTTTGATTTTATTTTATTTCGTTAAAAGTTTCCGGTTTTAAAAATATTAAAATATTGGTTGTGGTTCTGGTTTTGGTTCTCAATAAAAAAGTGCAAAATTGCACGACTCTGCACAATCAGCTATTTGAGATTAAACTTTCTTTATTTGTTTCGAACTGTTATTACATTTGTGTGATGAAAATGCCACGAGATAGAATTAGAGACAAATTATTGGAGTGCAAAGCGAATAAAACTATTCAACAAATATTATTTATTAAGGGTATGCGAACTTTAATGAATGTTTCTTTTTGATTTTCAAATTTGCAGATATTCCGCCATCGACGAGAAGTTGTTGTTACAACAAATACAAAACGCACAAAATAAATACCTAAATTCACGCTGCGACTTACTACTACTCACTATTTTTGCAACGATGGGAAGAAATTATTGGTCAATGGTCTGGTTCGAGCAAAGTAATACAGGTATTTTTAGTGGAAATTGTTGTTAGTTGTGCAACATTTGATATATTTTGAACAATTTGCATTTAAATGCATTTAATGGATATTCCAATCGATAAATCTGAATGTTATCTAACCATTATTAGAATAACTGCTAACATTAATTAGCTTATTAAATTAACACTTTATACGGGGATTAAGTAGAGATTATAAATGCACGCCACTAATCGCTGCAATTATCCTGTGTCTTCCACGTATGCTATGTGTTTCTGCACATCAATAGTCCAAAATTACGATCTGGATTCAAAATTGTGGCGACCAAGCCGCAGCAACTTAAAAACCGATTTAGATTAAAATAATAGTTTTAAAAAATATAGCGAACTAGAAATGGAGACTTAAAAAAAGCCCGGTTTAGATTTAGGATTTTACAACGAATCATTTTTTATCAATGCTATCAACACAAGGTGGGAAGACAGTTGCATTTTTTAAATACATAAAGATTTGTTAAAGAAAAAAATTACATGTATTCGCTATGGGACGCGGTGCGAACAATACCTCTTTGACCATGAGAATGTGTAACATTGAGAGGCGAGTTCGGAGGGACCCCAATACACCTTTGCAAAGCCCCAGTTTGAAGGACTTTGAGTTTTTCTTTAAAACCCGACGTCGTATTGCAATAAGTGGTTATGGTATATTCCACTTTACTTCTGAGAAAGCTTTTTATTCGTTGCTATTTTTGGACGTAAACCACTTTTTATTGTCGTTGCCATGATCAATAAATTTAAGCTGGGCGGTACAATAGATTGAATTCTCTTAATCTGTTGCTTTGTTGATCCATTAGCAGCAAAATTTCTTCCAAGAAAGCAAAAATTCCATACCTGTTCTACATCTATTCCATTTAGGCTCAAATTTACTGTTATTTTTTATTTCTAGTTGTAGTCATATGTTTGTCAAGCCTACCTCCATTGCGATTATTTAAGTCGGAGTTAAATAAAAGATCATTGTTTAGATTTATTTGATGTAGTCTTTTCGTAAAAAAATAATAAATAATATTGCCAAAAGACAACGTCCCTGGGGAAGATCATCATCGCACTTTCACAAAAAAAAAAAAAAAAAACTTCAAAATCCAATTCACTATTATTTTAGGAATCTGTTCAGTTGCTATCACATTGAATAAAGAAATTAGCTTGACAAGATTGTAAGTGATATGTCCAAAAATATAAAAGATTATTGTTCTAAATTCTTTTTTTTTTAAGTTCATCCAAATGGAATAAAATTTTATTCAAACACATTGCTGCAGAATTGGTTTTTCGACACTCAAAGATCAACTGGGTAGCAGATTTTTGTACTCTAGCTTTCACCATCAAGTTTATTAACTTTGCTATGACCGGAATCAAAGCTATTGCCCTGAAGTTTAAATGGTTATCGAAATCAACATTTCTTTATGGTAAATACTTCTGCCATTGTTTTCCTTTACTTCTATTCCAGGCATGGTGATCAGACTGACTGCATAAAATACACTTCTTTACACCACAATCTTCTGTACACTTATCATCCTTACCATATTTCAGGCATTATTCTTTGCCTACCACAATTTTAGCATTGTTCCACTTGAGGTAGATAGAAATCTTTCAACTTTGGAACCGCTTTAAAAGAAAATCTTAATCTTTAAATGGTACTGGTTGAAACGTATTTGTTTCTTTGTTCATTCTTCGAAATCTTCCACAGACGCGATTTCAAAAGGTCAATCTTGCGTAATAGACTCCTTAAGTTCATCATTTGTATATTCAAATACAAATACAAATTTGAGAATGCCGAACATTTTGGCAAAGCTTTTGCATTTTCGCTTACTTTGTTGGCGTCCATCTTTGTGTCTGTTTTTGTGGAGTTTTGTCCACCAGTCTTGTCATTTGTATATATTGCGCTATTAGTTATTTTTACGGTTTCAGACTTTCCATTAAAATCACAGTCCATATTACTCAGTCTACTTCATTCATTGTCTGTCTAGTAATGGTTTTGTTCCATGTGCATTACTTCGTTCAATATTATTGCTTTTTCTTAAGTTTTGCAACGAAGTCGGTGAAACACCAAAAACAAACAAACCACCCAAGCCAGACAGAAAAAATATTAACAAAATTCGCAACGCCAACCACCAATTTTTATTCGTAACAAGATAAAAAGCAAAGAAATAACCCATCACCGTATTTTTCACTGAAAACTGCTTATCCACTTAGTTCTTTTTTTTTTCAAATATTTAATAGTTTGCGCAGATGCACACGGATTAAAATTACAATTTCCCAAACGTCGCTGTTAACTTCACGATAAAATAATCACGATAAACATCATATAATTTTTTGGTAAAAATCTTTGCGTGTGTTCATGGGGATTCGAGAATGGTTTAGAATCGCAATTGATGCACTGTGAATGTCCGCTAAGTATTCCTGGCCCAACAAATACTATAGAAGGATAAAATGTTGCATATGGGATGAAGAGGGAAGGGACGGTAAAGGGGAGTGTAGCGACCTTGCTTAGCGACCTTGCGTGATCAAATTCGTGCCAATGATCCGGGTGACAGTCGTAATGCCTTGTTGTCTCACAATGTGAATAATCTCGTTGCGGAACATAGAAAGGCAAATGGCTAGAGCACTTGGATGATTGCTCGGGTTCGCTAAGTTTGTGGAACACTACTAAAAATATATCTGGTGTACCGCAGAATAAAGCTCTTTCATCTATTACATTTGAGGGAGTGCAAATAGAATCGTCAAAGAAGTGTGCCACCTATTTCTGCAGACAGTTCGTGCAACACCTTTCTCAGCAGAATAAATTAAGGCGTAAATCCATAAGTCACATTAGAAAGAAAAAAGGACATGAAGATTTGGTAGATTTTACATGTGAGGAGGTTTTGGCTGCTATAGGGAAAGCGAAATCATCCAAGGCACTGATGCTGAAGCACCTTGGGCCTATAGCGGTAGTATATCTCCCCATTTCCCAACTAATTGTCACTGACGTATGGAAGGTAGCAAGGATTGTACCTCTCTTAAAACCCGGCAGTGAAGCTGAACTTGGTTCCTCTTATAGGCCCATATCGCTTCCTTCACCTGTGGTGAAAGTACTTGAATCATTATTACTTCCCTCAATGACAGAACACTGCCTTCTATCATATCATCAGCACGGTTTCAGGAAAAGTCGTGGTACGATTTCAGCACTAAGCGAAATCACAACTTTTATAGCTGATGGACTTAATAAGCCGAGTCCATGCGAACGTACAGTGATGGTGGCTCTAGACTTGAACAAGGCATTTGACACAGTTGATCATGCAATCTTGTTTCAAGACCTGGACTCCACCTCACTACCCGATAAAACAAAACGCTGGCTATTGAACTATCTTATTGGTTCCTCTTATAGGCCATAAGTTGAATTCAGGGGTGTGAGGTCGGGTTATCGTAAGTTAAAGACAAATAATCGTCTCAAGTCGAGAAATAAAGTGCTGAAAGCGCTTGCCGGATCTTCTTGGGGTAAGGACAAGGAGACTATAATAACAACTTATAAAGCTATTGGACGTTCTGTCCTAAATTATGTATGTATGGACCCCTTTCCTAAATAAGACTCAATGGCAATGCCTGCAAAGAAGTCAGAATAGTGCGCTGAGGACTGCCACTGGTTGTCTGCAGATGACCCATGAGGATCATTTGCATGATGAAGCGATGATACTACCTGTTCACCAACATAATGAGCTGCTTTCGAAGCAGTTCTTGTTGGGTGCGTACAGACGTGATCATCCGAACCATAGCACCCTCACTACGGCGAGTATAAATTGTTTTTTTACTGATAGCAACAAGAAGAGTATGACTATACTTCTGGAAGAGCCCAATTGCATAAAGATGCAATTGAACAAGATATACGCTCTTATAGGGACAATATCATATTAGGTGGAAGACTACCACCTATTAATGAGAGCGAAAAACATCTCCCTCATAGCACCAGGACGAAACTTGCACAGATAAGATCCGGATGGAGCAATATGCTCGAGTGCTACAGGAAATAATTTTGATAAGCAATTTAGTATTGCTGTCCTGAACGCGGTCAATCACCACACGATACAATTCATTTGTTTAACTACCCGTCCCATCCGACAATTCACTTAAAGTTGCATGTTGAAAAGAGGTATGTATAAAATTTGTTGAGACATTTTCAAAACGTGTGTGTTTCTTCATTACAGAACGAAAGTAGAAAGTTTCAAATATATTTAGTCCAAGTGTGGAAAAAGAACGAACTAGTAGTAGGACATGAGATAGCAAGATGGCAAGTAACACTTACCCAGAGAATTGTCCATATTTGAAAAATAATTGTTTTTTGTTTTTCACTTTATTTTTGTTAATTTTATTAAAATTTTTATGAACAATTTAAATTGTATATCCACAAAATGGTTTTTCTACTATATTTTGTTGTTAACAATTTTATTAACAATTTTATTCATAATTTAAATTACGCTTCCACATTGACCCTTTGTAGCACTTAATTTTTTTTGCACGTCAATATCAACTTGAAATTCGATTTGGTGGTATATATGCTTGATTCACACAGATCTAGCCCCTATTTAAACCCTGACCTTTATGTTTTACAATACTATTTAAAATTTCGTGTGAATGGTATTAGAACTTCGGTTCAACCTAAGTAATGTTTTTTCTTGCTTACATTTTAAATTTCCCGAAAGCACGATTTTTCAATCCATGATTTGAACCATTTTGCAAAATGGTTCAAATCCAAATCAAAGTTAAATGTAGTTAAGAATAGAATAGAATAGAATTTAAAGTCGCAAACCAATAAACAGCTGATTTTTTATACATTTCATAGCTCATCATTTTTCGCCCTCTCTCTCTCTAGCACATACAATCAAGTCTGTATGTGCGAGAGTGATAAATGCAGCACTGCCATATGCAATTTTTGTATCCTCTCTTATTATTCTCTCAATTTTTGTAGAAAAATTTTTGTTGTTGCAGCTTTTATCTTTTAAACGATCGTGAACGCTACAACAACAAAGAAAAATCTAAGCTTTTTTCTCGTGATTTTTGTATCTAATAAAAAAACCTCTTGACGAGATAAGAATCAAGTGACGAAAGCATACTTGCAACACACAAAACTACTGATATAATTTTTGTGATTGGAATCGATTGTAATATGTAATTAAGCATTCGTCATGTTGCGAAGTAGTGGTGAATTTTCAAGAATATTCTTGAGTAGAGAAATAAATTGATGTCCTAGTAAAAGAGCTGTATTTTATAATTTAAAAAGTTTAGCAACATGACGAACGCTCAATTACATATTACAATCGATTCCAATCATACAAATGAAAAATATAAATATATCGTCACAAAAATCTTCTACACTTTTATTTTTTGGATTATTTTTGTATATATTCATATGTACATACATAGACATATGAATATATACAAAAACAATCCACAAAATTAAAGTGTATAAGAGTATAACAGGTTTATGTGACGGTGACAGGTTTATTTAACGCTGCGAAACAGTAACAGCAACTTAACAGTAACAGCCATTAGTATGACGCATTAGGAAAAATAACTAATTTTGCACACTCTGATATTTGCGATGTAATATCTCGGCTCACGGAAATTTCACAGAAAAGTATAATATATCAAAATTTGCGCAATCTCGCGAAGTTTTACCACGGAAATTTCGTTTCAATTTTCATCAAAGTCGCAAAATGTACTTTTCAATGTTTGTTATGACATATATTTTTTTAAGTAGGTATTGTTCAGCACCATGTTAGCATTCATTTGAAGATATTCAAAAGACTTTTCCAACGAGCTATTACACGTTGAAAATATTAAGCCGTTTGGCCACAGTAACCAATTGAAATTAAAACTTATTCTGAGCTTTTCCCACCAAAATCCGCCATTTTGAAAAAAGTTCTAGAACAAAAGTATCTTAATTTTTTGTGTATCCTGTAACAATAAAATTTTGGTTTTCTAAAGGATTCAAGCAAACAAACACATAAACTATTTCATCAACTCGTCAAAAATTTCTAAAATTCATAACTTTTGAGTGGTTGAACCGATTTTTGTGATCTTGGGCTCGTTTTACTCGTCGCGGCGTCAATAATAAATAGAAAATAAGTTTGAGGTGATAGCCATTGAGCTCCAATACCGCTAAGGGAGGGTATTTTTCAACCCCCTATATTTCGGACTGGGGTGATCCGATATTATATGTTTCACGTTTTCTGAAAGTATGTTTCAAGACCTTTTCAATGGTATGTAACACGTTTCGATCGGACTTACCAGTAAAAACTTCGATATTGCACGTTTAATATAGTGCTCGTGCTGCAGCCAAACTGAGGTGGGTTTTCGTCACTAGCGTGGACTACCGTAAATAAAATAAATAATAAAACCGTGAAATAAAACAGTGAACGAATTTTTTTTTAATTTTAACTTTTCTATATTTATAATTTTTTTTGTTTTTAAATAATATTGATTGCTTAAACATTAAAAAGCATTGTCAATAAAACGAAACGAAAACTATATCATTATTATAATAGCTTTTATTATGGAAAAGGAATTCATGAAAAGAATTTACTTTTATTGTTTCGGCGTTTTTATAGATAACTAAAACCATTATAAAACTGGCGTTTTTCATATTAAAACGCTTAAAATTAGAATACATTTAGACCATAGTTAACCAATTGTAGAATGGTCCCAAATAAAAACAAGATGGTCACTATTTAAACCGTAGCTCTCGTAGTATGCACCAAACTGGGCATAATTATTAATAAAACAACATTTTGTTAAGTTTGGGATGTTCAATTAATATACTTTACCTGAAAAGGAAATAAAATAAATAAAGATGTTCATACAGAAGGAAATGTCTATATCGATTCGACTTTTTATGCAGAACATAAGCATATATTAATATTAATATAGCCTTTAATATACATTATAAAAACAAACAAAAAATCAAACAAAGATGCAAAAATGGAGGTTGGTTTATATGGGGTTCATATAATCTTATCTGAAGATAATCTTTATCTGAAGAGAGATTAAGTCAAAATATTGAAACTTTATGTCTTTATATCTTATGTCTCCATATCTTATAGTCCCGACCTGACGATATCAAAATGAATGGAAAAATATTTTCGCATATTTTTTTTTTTTTATTGAAATAATGCCACAAAATAAAATGTTTGGCGATTTTATTACAAAATTGACATTTTCATTCATCTGCTCGGGGTTGCTTGGACAAACTTAGCCTAGATTCAAACCGTGAGTTTCCGGTAGTCCGATATCACCCATCAGCAAACTTCTGTTATCGATAATTATCGTATGCGACAAATGTGGACGGTAAATATATCCGCTGATCAGCTGATTTCGATTGATGCCAATTAACTGCCTCGTTCCATTGAATAATAAAATTTAAGATATGTGACAATTAATTAAACAAATTTGGAATGCACATATATTTTAGTAAATCAAAATTAAAAAATTCTTTTAGACAAATAAAATTGGAGTGTCTGTTTGTAATATTAAAATAACCGCTTTTTACTAAATGCATAAGGGTGTATACACGGTACATATACTAAACTAATTTTTTTACAATTTTTGTATATATGTATATATGACGTTATCAAATTATAGTCCGTAAACCGACTTTACAGACCCATTTTTTTGTTTTTTTTTTTTTTTTTTTGTTTAGGCTCTAATTCTAAGTGCAATAGGTATGTACACATCACGCAGGATGTCAACAACGAATAGGAAATACATCAAGCGAATACAATTTTTGATCAAATGAATTTAAATTTCTGCGCTTTCTGCACTGCACTGCAACCACAAGTAACAACAGCACAACCACTGGACTTAACTCTACAGTTCTTTACTGTCCCATTCATTATTGAAAGGCATAGTGCGTCATGAAATCACTAATCTTTCGCGCTATAATTGGGATTTACAGGATTTTACACAGATGCATGATTTTCCGAGTAAGGGAAATTTCTATGGACTGCCGGATAAAGTGGGGTAGGTCAATTATTCAAAGAGCACAAGGACATAAAGAATTTATACGGTTGTTTTCTAAATTAAAAAAAAAAACAAAAAGAGAGAATACTGACAATAAGCAAACGCAAAAACCTCATTTATGCATTACCCACAAGTGGCGGTAAAACGCTGGTCTCTGAGATACTTATGCTACGCGAGCAAGATTGTTATATTCATACTGCCCTTCGTATCGATTGTGCAGCGGCGGAAACGTAGAAGTCGTTTCATTGTTTTGAAAAAACAATTTATTTTGTTTATTTAAATTAAATTCACCACCACTGTTAGCAAATTGATTTATTAGCACATTTTATTATCAACTGCGCTTTCACATTGTAGACAGTTTTTTTTTCATTTTTCTTTGCTTTGAAGGACCGGACTATAGCATTTTTAATGTTAGCAACATTTTTAATTCTAGTTTGATTTTTTTAATTCTAGTTGGATTTTGAATTTACGTCCAGCATTGCCATATACAATTTTTTATCCCTCTCGCAGAAAAAAATGAATTTTTCCTCATAATTTTGGTTAAAAAAAAAGCTATGCAATATCCCTTTTTTCGTATTTAATTATGGTTTAAGCTTAGAATAAGAAAGGAACATGTATGCGATAAATGTGTTAGAGATATTGGGCGGACTTTATAAGTGGTGAAGCTATCTTATGCCTCGCTACACTAGATGGCGCTGAACGATAAAATATGAAACAAGGAATAATATTCGCTGATGCTGCAGCGATATAGCAATTTCGACGCTAATATATAATGTTCTTTATTAAACATTTCAATTCACAAATAAAACATATATTATTAAATAATTACCTGAAGACGAGCGCTGCTGTTGTTGGTTGAATCACTAACCATATAAATTAAAAATCAAAAATAAATATAATTGCTTTTATTTCAATAAATATAAATATTGAATAAAGGTCCATTTGTTCTCCCAGAAATCATTCCATAATGATTTTTTAACTAAATATTGAATTATTATTATTATCATTATTTCCAGTCGCTGATGCTAATAATTAAATAAATGTCCAAAAAAGCCTGTTAAATGCATACATACGTACATACTCTTGCTAAAGAAATGAAAACAAAATGCGTTAGCGGCGACCGACCAGCGCTGTAAAGAAAATAAATAAACAATGTACGTACGTATGTATGTGATGTGACGAATACAAATCAGAACACACACGACTCTCTCTGGGACCAGCAATGCTCGTTGAGTCAGCTATTGCTCTGTTTCTTTCACAATCGTGAGAGCAGAAGAAATTTGTAGTGACAAAATGTATATATGAGATGGTTTCTCTATTATACATTGTCTACTTAGTGATCAAACGTTAGTGACTGCTCGATTGTCGATTACTCCTCTTATTGATCTATCGATACGCGATCTACTAGTGATGATATTTTCACCGCCTGGGGTGGTTGGGGTAGCCCCTATACAAACCCACCGTCCACTTTCGATTTTTGTATGAAAAACTTTTTTATTGTAGTCAATATCAACTTAACAATTGGTTTTAGTGGACGAATGCTTGACATATACATTAATGGGTGGGACCCGCCCACTGTTTGGGGTAGCCCCCATACAAACCTACAGCCCATTTTTGACTTTTTGTATGAAAACTTCTTTATTAAAGTCAATATTAGGTTGGTATGCAATATGGTGCCTTTTTATGGTCAGTCGCTTAACAAACATAGACTAATGGGCGTGGTCCGCCCACTTTTTGGTGTAGCCCCCATACAAACCGACCGAACAATTTTCAGGCGCCGAGGTCGGTCTGATACCAGGCTGCCACTCTTTTCGACCCGCCAGTGCACTGGACGACAACTTTTTTAGTTAAAAGACTGGTAGCGGGGGCAATCAGTGCGTCGTTTATTCGCTTTATTGCCGAATTTCTGATGATAGAAGCAAAGAGCTGGCTTCGTGTCGGTGCATGTTGTGACAGGTTAAGGAGAACTGGGACGGTGTTGAGAACGATCTTCTGATTTCAGTTTTTTAACGTCGGTTTGAAGCTTATCAATCTTTTCGGAAAGTTCACGAAAACTGCACATGAGATCTTTCATAGCGGATGACGGGTTGTAGTTTTCGCTGCGTTTGTAGTTGATATCGAATAAGCAGCTTTAGTGCCGCTGGCATCGGGCATCCTGTCACCGATTGTGGCGAGTTTGTCTAAATTAGTTTCATCGCAAACTGTAAGAAACGGTCGCACTGATATGGGCATCTCTGCAAGATATACCAGGAGCCAGACGAGGCATGTGTGCTAAAATCTCCGGGGGTTTCAGGCCACTGTTCTCCTCAGATGGTTCACAGACAGTTTTTCCCCGCGTCTTATTTGTTACTTATTGGTGGATTCGTTACTAGGTCTTCCACAGCAAGAATATGTCTTGTTCCAGTTGCAATGAAACGAAATCGATTTTTCAAAGTCATTTTTGATGTCGTGTAGATGAAATGCTCGTTCGATTTGCGCCAACAACACTTTGGCACTTTTACTTGAGCGTACTGTACCGGTTGGTGTGCGGCAGCAGTTTCCAACTGTCTTTGGAGTTCTCGTAGTTGCTTCTGCAATGCCAGCTCAGTTTCACTCATCCTGGGGTCACTGATAGCGTCGTCATTGGCAAATAGCATTTTTTCGTGACAGCGATTGCAACTCGTAGCGTTGTTTTTTCATTCACCAAAATTCGTTCCGGTTTCGGTACGTACTGGTATAATATTCTGTACCGGTTCCAATTTATTTCGGTATTTTGTTTCGGTATAGTTCGGTACTGTTCTTGGATTTTACTCGAATTCAAATCTGGAAAAAAAGAGAACAATTACTATTACCAATTAGATTAGATTTTACGAAATAAACTATTCTTTATTCAAGAGAAAGTAAATATAGACATCATATATTATATTAATAGACGTGTCTCACCTACTTTTAGAGATATCCTTCATAAGTCCAACGGTCTTGGCAGTAATTTGTTTAATGCGTTTGAAGAGAATTGAGGCTTAGGTTCTACCGAAGTTAAAGTTTATTCTTGTTTAATTGCAATTATATCTTAAAAACACATTATGGCATTCAGAGTTTTTGCGTCCAGGCGATTCATAAGCGGATTCATAATAAACTTGACGCCTGAGAACAAACACTCTACGCTTAACTGAGTAGCTGGAACTGAAAGAGTAACTTTTGACAATTCGAATACTTCTGGAAAATATATAGAGTTTTCTAACCACAATATTTTTACCATAATTGAAGCTAATAGAATTTTTTTTTGATAATAATTAAACAAATCCATGTATGCATCGAGTTCGTCTCCAGTTCCAGATAAATTAATTGAGCTACCACTACTTTCTTCAAGATGTAGAATTTTTTCAGCAACGGATGAAACTCTGGAATATAAATCTGTCAAAGCCAATAAATACTTTCCGGTTCAGAATTCAGCTTTACATTATATCGGGGGTCTAAAAATATGGCACATAAAAAGGTACTGAAGTTTAGTCGTTGCAATTTTAGCTAGAGAACGCTAACAACTTCATTATTAGTACTCCAGACTCGAGATTTGTCCCGATTCCGCCCGTTCCGAAGATTTTCAAATTATTCCGTGGGTCCCGAATCCAGCCCGAATTTAATTTTTTTCATGTTTTTTTTACACGTTACTTTAAAAAAAATAAATATATATATATAACAAATAGTAACAAGTAGGAGTATAGGAGTCAAGAAATGCAACTAATTGTTAATCTTAACATACTTAAACTATTGTAACCGAATTATAAAACGCATAACTACACGGCCATGACTACATACCTAATAACCGAAAAAAAAGAAAATATTTTTGCTTGCTGATTTAAGCGAACAATAAAAAGAATAAAATGGTATAAGTCGGAAGAAAAGCAACAAAGCTAGGGAAGGGATTAATTAAGATAAATGATGAACGAAAACATAAATACTTACTAAGAGAGAAAGAGAGAGAGATAGAGTAAGAGAGAGAAAGAGACAGAGAGCTGCACGCAGGTGGAGTTGCGGCAGGAAATAGCCCACGCTACCATGGTCACAAATTTCATTATAAGCATAAGCTCTATAAGAAAACATTTATCATTGTGACCCCTTTAATAATACGTTCAAAACCTAATTCTTATCCGTTGCCATGAAATCGGGAATTTGGGAAAGCCTTCTATTCCATGAACAATTCATAATTTAATGGCAAAAGAGGATATGCAAGAAATGAATAAGCTACAATTAAATTTCATAAATATTGCTGTATGATGTTATAAATATAAATCGTTATGATAATTATTAATGATAATATTAACCATAAAAAGGACTAATTTAGTTTTGATGGTAGAGAGTAGTAATAAAATGTATTCAGCTGAAAAGTATACAGTATAATTTTTATATATATATATATATATATATATATATATATATATATATATATATATATATATATATATATATATATATATACTCTCTCTCTCTCTCTCTCTCTCTCTCTCTCTCTCTCTCTCTCTCTCTCTCTCTCTCTCTCTCTCTCTATATATATATATATATATATATATATATATATATATATATATATATATATATATATATATATATATATACTCACTCATCATCATCACTCTCTCTCTCTCTCTCTCTCTCTCTCTCTCTCTCTCTCTCTCTCTCTCTCTCTCTCTCTCTCTCTCTCTCATACTACTACTACTCTCTCTCTCTCTCTCTCTCTCTCTCTCTCTCTCTCTCATCGTCTCTCATCTCGTCTCTCTCTCATATACATATATATATATATATATATATATATATATATATATATATATATATATATATATATATATATATATATATATATATATATATATATATATATATATATATATATATATATATATATATATATATATATATATATATATATATATATATATATATATATATATATATATATATACACTTTTGAGAGAGCATTTTCGTAACTCTTCCGTCTATTTTATCATAGCCTGGTGACCTTTTTTGATTCAGTTTTGCGAATTCTTCTTTGATTTCAGACACAGTAATTCTACGAATTGGCATGTACATTTGACAAGGTACATCCAGAAACTCTATTATTTCAGTATCTTCAGGTGCAAGATTTGAATTTGGTTGAAATGTTGAGTGTAAATGTTATGCAAATGCCTCAACCTTAGCTTTGGCGGTTTTACACCATTCTCCATTATGATTACGTATAGCAACATTTCGTTTTGCAGGTCGTTTTAAATATTTTGTAGCTCTCCAAAGGCTGTATTCATAGTCTTTCGTGTTAGGATCCAGACTTTTGAAAAACTCTGCAGTTGCTTCATTTCTTACTTCGTGCAAGCGTTTTTTAAGTTGGAATGATGCTGTATTGTACCTAGTTTTATCTGCTGGACATCTACTGGTTTGCCAATTTTTCCGAAGCTTTCGCTTATTATTTATAAGGTTCCTAAGCTCAGCTGATATAAAAACAGTATTCGCTATAGAACTTTTGGCTGGTGCAGTACACAACAGACCTGCTTCATGTATAATGTTTGTAAATGATTCCACAGCCGTATCCACTTCCAAACCAGTTTTGAGAGATATATTAGTATTTAGTTTCGCATCTATCCAATCTTGAAATGCTAAAATATCTGTCCTAGATGTGACAATTTTATATTTATTTGATAGTGCTGGAAGAGCAGTGCCATATGTAATTATAAGAGACGAAATATTTATATCGAATTAAAACGTTGCTGCATTGCAAAAACGATATTTAAAAGAAGCATGAAACGAATTAACATTATGGGATTCTGTGTACCCTACATGTATGCAACTTGACCATATTTATCTATAAGAGCTTTTAACCTTATGAGTTTACTAGTTTGCCGCATATATCTGTACATGGAAATAAATTTAATGAGGTCAAACTGGAACCAACATATAGAAATAAATCAAATGAATTCAAAATGAAAAAAAAAACACCATCTCTTGCACCAAAAAAAAAAAAAATAATAATGAAGAATTACGATATAATAATGATATCCGATTCAAATTGGACACAAAATAAGTAATTAAGATTTCAAAATCAAAAAAAAAAAAAACGAAATTCACTTAATTCATTATAAAAAAAACTAAAAAAAAAAACAAAACAAAATATGTCACACTACGCAACGCATTAGTTGGCGTTCGCGCCGATGGTATGTTACAGAAGTAGCATGCACAGGTGCTTGCTGAGTTGACCTGGTACATCAATTTCTGACGAGGTTCATGAGCGCTAGCGCTGAGCAGTCTCCGTCGGTTCGCTGCAAAATGTGCGCAATGAAGTTTCATCCACGGCATGCGCTGATTGGAGGTATGAATGGTGTCGTAGATTACCCCAAATTGGTGGTAGTAATACAAACGAAGTATTACAAAACGTGACGACACAAATCAAGTATTGCAAACCAAGATATGTAATACAAATCAAGTATTACAGACTTGATAACACAAACCAAGATATGTCATACTACAAGCAGCTTACAAAACAGGTATTACAAACCACCTAAGAGAAAAAAATAAAATGCATCAGTATGAATTTTATCTGCACGTTTACAAATAATATTTACCTATTAAAGGCGCGTATAATGTTGGTTTTTGGCTTTAGCCGTAATTGCATGTACAATATTTAGTTTTTTCCCAACTAAAGAAAAAAAAACTAATCAGAAAATATCCGTGGAATCAATTGATAATTTGGCAATTAATTATTATAAAAACATTAATAGGCCGCATTACAATTGTTTTTTTATATTTATTTATTAATATACTCACGGTATTTATATGTTTTATATTTATTTTCCCCAATGAAAATAGTTGCTGCTGCGCAAATAACTTAAACGAAAACAATTTGCGTAGCAGATGAAAGAGGTTTTCACTCCAGCGCAGTTAGAACAGAAAGGAGAGAACGATAATTTACACTTGTCGAGTAAATCTCGCTCAGATGTCAATTTGGAAGAGAGAGTTGCAATGCGAAATGCGTTGATTTCCGCAAGTGGAGTTTGATGGGTGCGAAAATGTCAACATTCGCAAAGGTTAAAAGCTGCCTACATTCCACAGATGCTGGAATCCAGAATGACGATGGAGTAACAACTGTTCATAGCAAGGGAAAAGTATAAACAATTGATCAGCGGTGTTCAAATTCTAGGGGAAAATTTTGCAAATGTGCCCACATTATAACCTGCTGGCAGAAATTTTTCATCAGACGAATGAAAAGGAACTGCCTGTTTTTGATTCTTCAAATGACGACGTGTTTCTTCCCTCAATGAGTGCTGCGGGCGATGATGGAGTAATTGCCGCGGATGTAATTGTCAAGTTAATGCAGTCTACAGGCACGGCTGGATTGGATGAAGAGCGTGGAAGAACGGAAACTTCAGTTAGAATTAAGATATAAAAATTTGAATAAAATGCTTTATTAAATGCTTAATTAAACATGTAGTTATAAATAGTAGCCTGTCATTTTTGTTCGGGTGTTGTATATGGAATCAGAACTGGTTCATTGGCTTCATCTTACTCGTCTTCGGTTGAATTTTCTTGTAACAGAATGTGGTGTAAAATGCAGCAGAGAAAGACCCACTTTGAAAAAAATTTTAGACTTTTTGCGTCTTTAAATCGTATCCGCATTTCATTTAGGGTTGAAAAGTTTTCCTTTAAGATTCCGAAGCAATTTTCTACTCTGACGTGTGGCTGTGGTGTCGGTTGAACCGAACTTGGCTGATTGTATTTTTATTCATAGTAGTTACATTGCAACTGTATAGCGTGATTAGACTGTCTGGTAAGGGGTAAGCAGAATCGCCAGCAATCCATTGTTCGCCCGTAAAATACATTTCTCGATCTTTGTAAAGCTTGCATTCCTTGAATATTCTGGCATCATAGTAGATTCCAGGATTACCAACAACCACGTTCCTTATGCGGAGTTCTCGATCACACACGATTTGAAGTTTTATGGAATATATATGATTCCGTTAAAAGAAAACTTCATGGTTGAGTTCGTGCATTTCGACAATCTTTATATGTCCCACGCAATATGGACACTTATGCGTTGTCCTTGAGACAAGCTTTGCAAGCTTGGCCAGTACTCAGACGTCTGGTTTAAAATTGCACCGAATACACGTTCTGTAATTAAACGAATTGTACCGCCATCACCGTTCCCAAAAAGTGTATCAATTTTTTTAATCGATCCACTCTCGCCATAGAAGAAGAAATATGCGTCTTTAGCAAAAGTTTTAAAAATTTCATATGCTGAATCTCTCATATATATAAACAAACTTTTTTTTAAACAATCCTTGTCACATTTGCTTATTGTCGTTGGACAGTTTGTAAATAAAATATAAAAACAAAAAATGCAAAAAAAAAATAAAAGTTGTCTTCGGTGGAACCGAATCTTCAATACTCTTCACATTTGTCCGTTTTGTTCGACAAAGCTGGTGTTTTACTCCAGTTATTAGAGTTTTGAAGGAATGCTTAGATTTCAAAATTGTAACATATGTATATCTTTTTATACCCTGCACCCAAAGGGACAAGGGTATACTAATGTGTGCGATTGTATGTGCCAAGCAGAAATGCTTCAATGCTCCAATGCTCAAATGCTTCCTTTTAGGCGTTGCAAATATTGTGACTATGTGACTCTGTATGAAAAGTATAAAAAAGTAAAGTGATAAAATAAACGAGCCAACCCTACTATAGTGGGTAGCCAACCAACACGCCATTACTGAGTTTTTGTATGAAAAGGCGTAGGATGTCTTGAAATCAAAAGCAATTGACTGAAGAGTTCTTTATTACCCTAAATTACAAAAAGTTATCGAATCTATGGTATATACTTTCTGGGGTCTATCACGCCCCTTTTGCTTGTTACATACATTTGCACAAACTTTGTATACCATTCGGCTGCCATGGCAGGGCATAATATAATTATAGTATGAGTATGTACGAGTATGTACAAGTAACATAATAAATTTTTGTTGTTTTCAAACTTAGCACTCATATATCGTTCTGTTTTTCATTTAAATTTATTTCGTCGTTAAGGCAACATCGAATTGTTTATATTTTGGTTATATTAACAGCAAGCATAACAACGATATCACCATGTCGGTGTCACGAGTAAAATTTAAAAAGTACCACAAGTTTCAATCGGTTATCGACCCAGGCAGACATTCGGAGAAGCTCAAAGAAATTGAGGACAATGTTGCAGCAGACGCTTTGGCCGCTGAAGAGCTAGAGGTTGAGTTTGAGGATGAAGAGATGGGATCCGAAGAAGGCGAGGATTTTAGTCTGTCCGAGGGTGAACCAGCTTTTAATATTGGTCGCATTGATCTCTCTTTCCCGGAAGCGATTGAGGAATATGAGGCATCGAATCCCCAATGTTATCCATCATCTTACTATTCTCTCTCACCAAAGGAGCGAGTCTTATTGCTGTATGCCGAAAACTTCCGTAAACAGTTCGTTTTGAATAATCCCAAGAGGAGGGCCCTGGTCTTAGCATTACCTAACGAGTGTAATGTCCAAGTAAGTGGAATGGCCATGAGTTACGCACGGCGTAATAATATAAATGTTTAAAATCAATAGAAATTTGTGTGTACTACCATTCGACCCACCGCTTTTATCCATGAACCGTTAATTGGAAGCTATGAGGAAATAGCAAGATTTGTTGCCGATTTTATAGAGTACGAAACGTTGGAGGATCCAATTAATTTGGTAAGCAATGCGTCAAAACTGTAAAACTAAATACTCATTAACAACCACCCTCCCCCTCCCCATGGAAAAAATAATGAAATTTAAAAAGTAAGGATCCAAATAGAAAAATATAGAAAGAATATTAATGTAGTCGATATTATACTTACTTAGTGGCGCTACACTGTACTATAGGTCAAATGGACACTTTTTCTGATATAAATTAATAACTCGAAGGTTTAGCAAGTTTTCTGTGCAAATGTTTTTGGATACCATTCTAAATCTCGTTTGGTAATGGTTTTGATAAAATTGGGCGTGGCACTGCCCCTCTACGCCTCTAAAAAAATATATACAATTTTTTTTTTTTGTAAATAAATACTAAAATAATGTTTTTTTATACTTTCTAAGTATATTTCATATTTCATATTTTTAGTAAAGAAAGAATAGGAACAAATTTTGGATCTTATCTTCGGAGAATAGATAACCTGTAATGAAAAAAGCTATGTTTTATTGTTGTCTCTGTGTCGTAATATTAATAACCTTACGTTACTCAACATTTTTTTCAGTTTTCTTGAAAGCTCAAGGTTGCTAAAGAACTCAAAGCATGAATCATCAGAGAACTCAACGATGCTCTGCTCGGCCTCAGAAATGAGCTCTGCACTTTCAAAAGCGCATGAAAGCAGGCTAAGAACCTCTGTGGGGAGGCAAAATTAAACACGTGGCTCGATGAAACACGTCTGTCAAATTGTTCTTTCTGCTACTTTCTCTATTTTTTGTATCCTCTCTTATGGCGCCGTATTGTTCTTTTGTAAGCCCTTGCTCTAATATCAAAGCCAATGGATCGTCTGGCGAAGACCAAGCAGCAGCCATGCTTGCTGCTTGGATCAGCAAACATTTTCCCTCGCAGATTTTGAAAGGGCACATGCCTGCTTTCTCTGACCTATTTCGCCCTTAGACGAGTAAGGCAGTGCGGGACGTCCAACTGGGTTGGTGCGTCGACACTTCTTCAAACATAAACTTAAGCACGTGCTTTCTTTTAGCCGCATGCTTCTTTTGAAATTGTAGTAGAGTGTATCTACATTTTTTACATCTATCGAATAAATGTTAGCAAAAAACACGGCTCTTTTCAAGTAAATATTGATCAATGTTGTCGGAGACATTTACATCGATATGCGATTTAAAATAACGTACAACAGCATCCACTCCATCAGTTTTTCCATTATCTTTCCGCCATGCTTCAAGCAGACCGGCATTGCTTAGATAAAGGTTATGTGCTAGAAAGTTAAATTTTGGGTGAAAAGGGAAACGAAGGGAACTAAACTTAACTGTTATGAGATTACGAGGAAATACTCTACAACATGTACATAGCCACTTGGCTGACAAGTGCTGAAATTTTTTTAAAACTCTTCCCAAAAATAACGTTTTGCTCAAAAAAAATTATTTTTGGGACGTCTCTTTAGTGACTCTTACTACAGACACCACGAATAATACCAACAGCACAGATCTACCAACATAAAGTCCAAACCACACTGATCACTATTCATCATAAATTAAAAATTTCAATTTATTAAAAAATTTCAATTTAAAAAAAATTGAGCCACTTGAACTTCACCAAAATATTTGCACAATTTATGGAGCAGCTGTTTTAACATTATTATCTAGTGCGCACTGATGCCAGTTGCACGGGACGGTGCCCCGAAGGTCGTCTGTTTTTTCACTGGTATAAGATTTTTGCGGTGGTTGCAACCAAACGCAGAATACCAACCTTAACTTAATAGGGTTGCCTTTTCGATGCACAATAAATGATTAACAAGTTGAAAAGTAAAAGAAAATCTATCTTCTGTAAAATTCAGTTTACGGGAATAAGAATCGAAATACCTATAAGCTTGTTAAAGAATAAAAAAACTATATCGAGTTTCTTTAACAGCAACTAATCCAAATAAAAAACAATTTGTATGGCACATACGATATTTTTACACTCAACAAGAAATATATACATTGTCATTTACGATAAAATTGAATACGAATTATCTGGGTTACTATAATGACTAGTACGTATAGTGAGCGATTGACTCAATCTAGGATTGTTCAAGTATATTATTATATCTCCTACCTCCTACGCTCACGAGAAACTTTTTAATTTGTAAATGGCATAGTATCGTTTAATATTTGTGTGTATGCGTTTGTATTTCATGTGTGTTTGATTCGTTCTTTGAGTGACGATTGTTTAAGGCTTCTGTGCAATTACATAAAGAGGGCAGCAACTCTGATATATCGAATTGTAGATGTATTACTAAGCAGAGCGTTATTCCAAAACACTTTGAAAAAATCATTAGTGACCAAATGCAACTGTCGTTCATGTCTGCTGTCAGTCCTTTCCAACATGGTTTCGTTAGAAGCAAGTCAATTACAACTAATCTTTTAGAATTTTCTACTGTTGTAAATATCGGTTTTCAGTGGGGTTGCCAAACTGATGTCATTTATACAGTGTGTGTCACAAGTTGCTTTTATTCAAATTAAAAACAATAGGATTTCCTCCGTCTCTTTTTACTTGGATTAAGTCATACTTATCCGGTAGAATACAAGAAATATTATTAAACAACTGTTTGTCTAAAACTATGGTTGTTTCTTCTGGTGTTCCCCAAGAGTCCAATATTGTTCAATTTTTTTTTTAATGATCTTCCTTTCTCTATTAATCATGCCCAAACACTAATGTATGTAGATTATGTTAAATTATGCTTGTCATATTCTGATGTTTCACAACACAGTTTATTGCAGGCTGATCTATACTCACTACATACATGGTATCATCTAAATTTTCTTAATATGAATTTCTCAAAATGCAAATGAACGACGTTTCATCTTAGAAAACCATTTATAGTAACATATTCTTTAAATAACATTACCCTCAGTAGAGAGTTTTGTTTTGATGATCTAGGTATCCTTATGGAACCTAAACTTATTTATAATAATCACATTTGTTCAATAGTATATAAAGCAAAAGGTGTTCTTGACTTTGTTAAGCTTTGGTCTAAGGAATTTAATGACCCTTATACCACTAAACTTCTCTATACTTCTCTTCTTCGTCCGATTTTAGAATTTGGCTAATGTATTTGGAACCCTTACTATGATATTCACGAGGATCGTATTGAATCAGTTCAAAAACAGTTTCTTCTCGTTGCTCATAAGAGTATCAATTGGAATCCCGAAATAAATCTTCCACCCTATCATGACGGGTTAAAATTAATTGATGTTCCAACCCTCTTATCACGCTGATCTATGCTCTCTGTTGCTTTTCTTTATAAAATTCTTATTAGTGAGATTGATTATCCCTACTTGATTCAGTTCATACCACTAAATGTCTCAGTTCGGCCAACTCGTCACTTCATGCCAATAAAGTTGCCCTTTTGTACGACAAATTACGCGCTCTATAACTCACTCACTCTATCTATGTAATAAAAGCTGTACTGACAAATAATCACTATTCAATAAAATTTTAAATTTTATTTAGCAACTTCCATTTTTTTAATTGAGCATCCTTGGACCACAACAAACAATGGGTCTGAGTGTCCGAGTTTAGTTAATGTATAAACTTTGAATTATTGTTAAAGCGACTGTTTTATACATGTTGTTGCAATCTTAAATAAATAAATATTCAACCGATTTTGTGTACATCTGCAAATGAATACTTTTCAAATGGTATATATTTTTTTTGTGCAAATCGGTTGTATACTTTGAGCGTTGCAGCCATCACAAAAAATCTGCTGGCCTACTAATATATAGATTTCAATTACAATCGCAATATTTTCGTGGAAAGTAGTCATTATGGTGAAGCTTTTGCAGTTAATATTAATTAATATTTGAAATTCACAAAAAGTAGCTCAAACAAGAACGAACGTTCCAGTCGAGTGTAGTATACTTCTATATACTCGCACCTTGTACTTTGTCTCAATACGAATACATAGCAATTATAAGTAGATAGTATGTTATTAGGGCTTTAAATTTTTAAATTCAAAAATGGTTTCTCCTGCTTCTTCACTTTAACGTTTTCACTTGAAAACTCCAGTACACACATAATAGAATAATTAAAACGCAAATATTTGAATATAGTATTAGAAATACCTGTATTTTTTAAAAAATAGAATAGTTAATGGTTAAACGGTTGAGAAGAAAGTAATTTAGAATTGGTAATTATTAATTATGTATTGTCATTTTAGAACTTAACTTATCGATCATTATACTTATCGATAACAATATTTCTTAAAATATATCGGTAGGGTTACATGAATGGATATCGATTGGTAGAAGGCATTGCATTTAGGACTACCGAATTATGACGCATTAGGGTTGAGATTTATATCCAAGTGCATCCGTAACATATCCAAATTGAAAAAAGTGAATTCCATTTAATTCATCCTCCTCGATTTAGGTGGGCATACCATCTGTTCTCTCGATGGTTATTTTTTGGAACTCACAATGTGTTACGAATTGTAATGCGGTATTATATATTTGCTCGTCTTTCGATTCTGATCAAGAATATATAGACAATATAGGGGCTACCACGCCTCCTTCTGTCTCTTACATAAATTTTCACAAACTTAATAAACCCTTTCACCCTACTGGTACAGGGTATAAAAGTATGAAAAACAATTGTTTTTACTGCCTTTTGAATTTTCAAATCAAATTTGAGATTCAATTTGTATACTATTCAGACAGAGGATTTTAATTTAGTCACAATGTTCGAAATGCCTAAATGGACGCATCGGAGACCCCATGAAGTATATATATATTTGTGATCAGCAATAATAATTGTTTTGAAATTGGTGGATCCAATTGGATCCAATTATTAATAACAGATATATTAATTTGTGTATGTACTTACTATTCGATATTGAAGCTACGAACATATGTATTATGTAAACTTATGCCGTTGGATATTGACCAATAGTGTACACACTCCAATATTTCTTCAATAAACCAATTCCTATTTATACCATGCCCTGTAGGCCGAAAGTATACTAAATTTGTGCAAATGTATATAACATACATAAGGAAGCGTGGCAGACCATTTAAAGTATACATATTCTTGATCAGCATCGAACTAGCCATGTTTGTCTGCCCGTCCGTCATTCTGTATGTTTGAACACCGAGATATTGGAGACTATAAAAGGAAGAGTCTTCAAGAGTCTTCCTTTAGACTTTTCTGATATATACGCAATCAAATTTGCATACCACGCCCACAATGTCCGCAATACAATATTTATTTTTATTTATTTAAATATTTGCAACAACATATAAAAAACAGTTGCTTAATAAGTACAATATAAAAATGTAACTAAACTAACTTAAAGCTAGAATAAGAAAGTTGCGGACACTCAGACCCGTTGAAGGAATTTTTGTTTGGCACACCAGGTTGACCGACTGTGCCCTTACTCACAGCCTGGGAGGTGGTCCAAGCTGGCGCAATTTCAAAAATAAAGAAAATGGAAGTTGCTAAATGAAATTTACAAATTTATTGAATAGTGATTTGTTAGTACAGAGTTTTTTACATAGTGTAAGGAAGAGTTATACGAAAAATAAGGCGAAAACTTATTGTAGATAGAAGAAAGAGCTCGGAGTGAATTATTGAGCGCGTAATTTGTCGTACAAACCATGTTGGGACGAACTGACAACAGACTTTTTAATCACTGTTGCAATTGGTCAAAAATAATTTTTTCAAAGAGCTTTGGAATAGCACTCAGCTTAGCAATACCTCTATAAATCGATACATCAGACTTGCCACCCTTTTTATGTAAATATAAACGTAGTGTTAGAACCACTACGTTTATATTTTTTAAATAAACGCGACTTATTATTTTTTAATCGGTAAAGGCTACGTGAAAACCAAGGCTGTATTTTTTCAGAGACTGGGAGAGTAGTGAATGGAATGCATCTGTCGAAATAACTGAGAATGGTGGAATAAAAAATATTCGTTGCCAATTCAATATCTGACCAGCGCTCGAGAGCAGACCAATCAGTATTGAAAAGTAAGTGATTTAACTTAACATAGTCAGTTTTTCTGAATAACTCAGTATTGAGTATGTGTGGTTGAAGACAAGTTTCACTAAAGACAATTATGTCAGCAGTAAAAGAAAAACTATTAAGATAAAAATTACTAAGCTTAGCTCTTAACCCTCTCACATTTTGATAATGAATTAGAAAAGAAGTGGAACTTAGTTTTTTGACACAGAAGTTGAAATAGAGGGCAACTCAACAGGATTCTGTATAGGGGTACGTTTACTTTTATAGACGTACTCATGCACAACAATACCAGCAGGCCAGAAATTGGGAGATAGAATAGTGTCGAAAATAGACACAGGAACAATTACTTTAAAAGAGGAGATCGAACACGAGTAGGAGAAGTTAAATTTAGAAACAGATATGTTGTTGGAGCACTTAAGAGAAGAATTAATATATGATTTTATATCATCTTCGGTAGTATCAGAAGTAAGACGTGATAGAAATACAGATTTACGCGGGGCAACAACGGTCAGGATATTCTCTTTTTTAGAAGATTGATTTTGTGTAGAAGATGGGCCAGAATTTCTTTTTTTCCGTTTAGGAGAAGCATTTAAACATTTAAAATCATTGAACGATTTTTCAAGTTGCTGCAACTTGTCGTTCATGATTTTTAAACAGCGTTTAAATTCAGTAAAACCAGATCTAGTCTGCTTCATAAATTGTATTATCTCGATTTCTGTCGTTCTACAATGGGAATAAGTCCAACGTAGACCTTTCCGTTCATTGCACTATGGGCAAAAAGACCGAAATTTGTGCATAAAGTAATTTTTTTATTTTTTAAAAACTCAAAATTGAATGGGTTTTATAATGGTAAATAATTAAGATAAGACAAAAATAGATTTGAAGTTGCGCGCATTAAAAGTCAGCTGATTAAATGCATGCTTGAGTTAATGAAATACAACCGTGAATATTAATAAACTTTGAGCGTTTTTTGTGGCTTTTTCTTTAAAGTGAAGACAATTTGTAAATATGGCAAATAATCGTACAGGTATGTAGATTCAACGTAGCGTATTAGTTTCTATATGTTCTGCATGTTTTGTTATGTCTGTTCAATTGTTGTTAGAGTATTTTTACAGCTAAAATTTAACAAATGTAATTATGTTTCGTGGAGAGTAACTTATTTCCCGCAAGCACCAGCGAGCAACTAAAACCTGTATGTATGTTGTTATGTAAAAATGTATAGAATAAGGAGTTAATAATTTCCTTTGTCCGTTTTTGTCTGTTTTCGAAAAAAATTACATATTGCAGCCGAATATGAGTTTCGCCACAACACTGCTGGAGGTTTGGGACAACAATGGACGAGACAAATCTGCCTTAAAGAAGTGGATGTTGGAAAAAATGAATATGAATGAATTAATTTGCAGTTTTATATTACACATTAAGAAATATTTGCCTAAATGCAACCGTATGCTGTCAAGGTTTAAAGTTCAGCACTCAAGGCGGCTTTTGCAGGCTACTATTATAACTTTAGATGAACAGCTTACGGATCCATCTCCATCTAAAATGTGTAGGCGAACACTAAGTTATACACAGGCTGGAATGCGTTTGAAACAAAAATTAGCAAGTGATCTTGAATCGGACGCAGACTTTTTAACGCAGCACTTATTACATGCGGCTTTTATTTCTGCGAAGAGAGCTAAAGATTTGTGTAATGCATTAAAAATCTCAGGTGATTATTCCTCTTACCCCTGAAGAAGCATTGGCATTTTTTTTTTGGAAAATGGACTTACAAAACAGCAGTATATTAACATTCATCATCTAAACAAAGTTCAAGGCTGCGACACGATTCCCCCTATTAAGCACTTCAAGAAGTCAAAACGATTTGCAGACCAACTCAAATAGAAATTTCGGAAAATCTTGCGCAGGTTTCAATGCAAGACATTTTGGACCATACAGCCGAAAGAATATTGGTGCTGCAAAAAGAGGTTATAGCTCAAATTAATTATGAGTTAAAGTATAATTTTAAATAATGTGGATTTAATTTAATTCTTTGGCGGGGCGACTACGACAAGCTAGCATGGTGACTTCGCTTGATAAAAAAAATATATATTAATGCATTAAATAGATAAAGTAGAGAGCAGTGCAGTAAGGAGTCACTTGCTCATGGTTGGGAGGGCACCCCTCCAAAGGATCACTCCACCCGGATCCAATATGTTGTTGTTGTTTGTGGTAGATATTTGTGTGTGTTTTTTTTTTTTTTAATTTGAATTGTCGTTGTGCGTTTTGTTTGATTTAAACAAATTTTAGTGTTCGGCCCTCGACGACATGGACTTGGTCAACAACCCTCCCTGAGCCGCTGCTAGCCGTGGCAAAGTCCATGTCGTACGATCGATTAATGTTCCGTAACAACCATTAAAAATACGTTTTTCAAGATACACCAGCAAAAAAAAAATTTTGACAATTTTTTTTTTTATGAGACAAAAAAAATGTATTATTTTCGTGTGAAATGTGGCAGGATATTTAAAAGTCGTAAATTCACGACTGCATCATTCTTTCTTGTTTGTTATTAGTACAGGATATCTAACTGCCGTGCAAACTCGACTGTACCGTTGTTTCTGCTAGTATCACCTCTAGACTTAAAAAAGCATTTTCAATTGTCATCTAGTTGAATTAAAAGTGCAAAGTCGTATTGCATTGCGATCAAACGACACGATACTATTTATTTTGCAAAAAAAAAAAAAAAAAACAACATAAATAAAAAAAAATTCCGTTATCAGTTCGCCTGCACCTGCTGCATCTGTGCTAAAAATAGCATCATGAGTAGCGGCGGCGGGATTGAAGCAGCTATGGATTGGCAAAGAATTGAGACAACAAAATCAAACAAACGGTCAATCTGCAGCTCGCCAATTTTTTCCAAGAAAAAACTGCTGTTAGATCCAATACATAGTACATCTAAAAGTTCAAATCGTTTTGCTGAACTCGAGATTCTTGATAGCAGTGTGGAGACTGAGGAGGATAAAGAGGAAACTGGAAATGTTGAAGCGAAAATAGGAAAAAACAAAGAGGAATCAACTGAGTGAAATACTATTCCGAAGCCTCCGCCAATAATACTGGCTAATGTTAATAACATAAATGGTATGATAAATTATATTACCAAAACTGTTTCGAAAGAAAATTTTACCTATAAGTCCCAACGAAATGGTCAAATACGCGTTATGGTTAAATTTGTGGAGTGTTATAGAAAGTTTATAACAACACTTAAGAGAGATAAGGTTTTGTTTCACACTTACCAGTTAAAACAAGAACGTTCTTTTAGAGTTGTAGTTAAAAATCTACATTTTTCTACACCAATTGACTCAATTAAAAATGAAATTGAAGAGTTAGGTCATTGCGTAAGGAATATAAGCAATGTTAGGAGTCGTATTACCAAGCATCCATTGAACATATTCTTTATTGATCTGGAACCGAACAACAACAATGCAGAAATTTATGACCTGAAATACCTAAGCAATGCAGTAATTAAAGTAGAGCCTCCCAGGAAAGTAACTGACATTGTACAATGCTTTCGATGCCAAGAGTTTGGACATACCAAGACGTATTGTACAAAAACATTTAGATGCTTTAAGTGTTCAATGTGCCATCCTACTTCACAGTGTCAGAAAGACAAGGATTTGCCTGCCAAATGTGTTAACTGCTTACAAGATCACGCTGCCAGCTACAAGGGATGCACCATTTATCAAGAATTAGTTGCAAAGCAGAAGCCTAATAGGCATTCTTCTCGTCAGCATTCAAGCAAACCACCTCAGGAGCATAGCTTTTCATCTTTGTACAGACCAAATGAGTTTAATACTAGCAGAAACCGCCCATCTTATGCGCAAGTACTACGAGAAAACAGAAGTTCAAATGACGAAGACCCTTTCCAAAGAATCGAAGGTTTATTAGCCAAACAGTTTGAATTAACAAACAACCTCCTCAACATGATATCTCTGTTAATATCAAAAATATGCAAGTAGATCTTCAAATTGATATATGGAATGCAAATGGGCTTTCCAACCACACAGAAGAAGTAAAACTTTTCCTTAAATCTAATTACATTGATATCCTCTTGGTAACAGAAACTCATTTTACCAACAGGACACACTTTAAAATTCATGGATATGCAATATTAATTAAAAGAGGGCTTAAATATAATATCATGGAAATAGTTAAAGAAAATGCTATACAGGCTGCTTCATTCATGTTGAATGCATGTCATTTGATATTACAGTTTGTGCAGTGTATTTTCCACCCCGATTTTGTTTTAAAGAACAAGATTACTGCAACTTTTTCAAAAAAGTTGGTTGTAAATTTATTGTTGGTGGAGATTATAATGCCAAACACCCTTGGTGGGGATCAAAGTTAGCAAATCCCAAAGGAAAGGAGCTATATAAATGCATAAATACCAATAATTTTTCAACACTGTCTACGGGAAAATCAGCGTATTGGCCATCAGACCCCCGCAAAATACCGGATCTTTTGGATTTTGCAGTTTATTTTGGAATACCACGGCATCATCTGGAAATTTCGGACAACTATGACCTAAGTTCAGACCATTCGCCAATTATAATTACATATGGCACTGCTCTTCCAGCACTATCAAATAAATATAAAATTGTCACATCTAGGACAGATATTTTAGCATTTCAAGATTGGATAGATGCGAAACTAAATACTAATATATCTCTCAAAACTGGTTTGGAAGTGGATACGGCTGTGGAATCATTTACAAACATTATACATGAAGCAGGTCTGTTGTGTACTGCACCAGCCAAAAGTTCTATAGCGAATACTGTTTTTATATCAGCTGAGCTTAGGAACCTTATAAATAATAAGCGAAAGCTTCGGAAAAATTGGCAAACCAGTAGATGTCCAGCAGATAAAACTAGGTACAATACAGCATCATTCACACTTAAAAAACGCTTGCACGAAGTAAGAAATGAAGCAACTGCAGAGTTTTTCAAAAGTCTGGATCCTAACACGAAAGACTATGAATACAGCCTTTGGAGAGCTACCAAATATTTAAAACGACCTGCAAAACGAAATGTTGCTATACGTAATCATAATGGAGAATGGTGTAAAACCGCCAAAGCTAAGGTTGAGGCATTTCAAATCTTGCGCCTGAAGATACTGAAATAATAGAGTTTCTGGATGTACCTTGTCAAATGTGCATGCCAATTCGTAGAATTACTGCGTCTGAAATCAAAGAAGAATTCGCAAAACTGAATCAAAAAAGGTCATCAGGCTATGATAAAATATACGGAAGAGTTACGAAAATGCTCTCTCAAAAGTGTATTAAATTTTTAGCACTAATTTACAATGCGATTTTGATGCTGGATCACTTTCCTACACAATTGAAATGTGCGGAGGTGATAATGATTCCAAAACCAAATAAGCCTGAAAATATTCTCTAGTCCTACCGTCCTATTAGCTTGCTGGTGACATTCTCCAAAGTATTCGAAAGAATACTTATGAGTAGATTGTTACCAATTTTGGATGAATACAATATAATACCGGAAGATCAGTTTGGGTTTAGGAGAGGTCATGGGACTCCACAGCAATGTCATCGTATAGTGGATATAATTACAAGTGGATTCGAGAAGAAACTGTATTCTGCGGCAGTATTTTTTGATATACAACAAGCATTTGACCGAGTGTGGCATCCAGGCATGTTATATAAAATGAAAAAACTGCTTCCTGCTCCATTTTTCCTCTTATTGAAATCGTATCTAAGCAATCAACACTTTTATGTTCAAATGGAAGGAAAAACATCGAAACTATATAGTATCCATGCTGGTGTTCCACAGGGCAGTGTTCTGGGACCTGTCCTTTACACAATATTCACTGCCGATCTTCCTGTTGTCAGTGATGTTCAAGTAGCCACTTATGCTGATGATACAGCTATAATTGCATCTAAAGACACTGCGGCAGAAGTATCTCAAGATATTCAAAATGAAATAGTTAAAATAGAGCGATGACGCTAATGACCAAATTCACAAAGATTTAAATATTCCATACATTAAATATGAAATACGTAGAATAAGCACAAGGTATGTTGAGAGACCACATGATCATCTAGGCCTACTAGAAAATAGCGATACAACTCGAAGACTTAAAAGAAATCATGTGTTAGATTTACCTTGTAGAGATTAAATTTTGTATATATTGTAAATAAACTCTTAATTATAGAATTTTGAATATAATAGCTGTTCTCACTGGAGTACAGCTATTTATATTATATTATGAACTTTCAACTAATTTACTTATTGTCTTATTGATAGATTGTAAATTAATAAAAAAAAAAAAAAATCTAGTTGAATTGGTTATCAATGTACTTTACTAATTTTTTTCTGTATACGAGTATATATTGGGTGTTGGAATTAGTTTTAAAGGATTCATAAGAGATGGCGTAAATCGCATTGGGTAAACCTATGATTATATTCATATGAAAGCCTACTTCATAAGCTTCAATTTTCAGTATGTGTCATTCCACTGAAGTGTAAACAACATATTTTTTTTGCTCTGTGAACATGTCGACTTTTGTTCCAACAAAGCGCCATTTGCGGGCAGGTTTGCTTTAGTGCTTTCATTTGAAGAAAAAAGCATCGTACGTTTTGTGAGGCTTACGGGGACTATGCTCCATCGATTTCAACTTATGAGTACTGGTTTCGTCGGTTTAAAAGTGGTGATTTTGGTACGAAGGACAAGGAACGTCTGGGCCAGCCCAAAAAGTTTGAAGATGAATAATTGGAAGCATTACTCGACGATGATCCATGTCAAACCCATCAAGAATTGTCAGAATCATTAGGAGTTGACTTGACAATAGTTGGCAAACGCCTCAAAGCCATGGGAATGATTCAAAAGCAAGGACATTGGGTTCCGTACGAATTGAAGCCAAGAGACGTCGAAAGAAGATTTTTCACTTGCGAATAGCTGCTTCAACGCCATAATCGGAAGATTTTTTTGCATCGTATTGTTACTGGCGATGGAAAGTGGATTCATTTCGACAACTCTCTATTTGGTGGAATCGGAAGGGTGTTGTGTACTATGAGCTGCTGCAACCTAACAAAACGTGGTGAACGTTACCAACAACAATTGATCAAATTTAGCATTGAAATAAAACGGCCGGAATATGCCAACGGACACGACAAGGTGATTTTTCAACATGGTGACGCTCGGCCACATGTTGCAGGATCCGTCAAGGAAACGTTGGAGGCGTTGAATTGGAATGTGCTACAACCCCTCCCCTCTCCCTCCCCCACCTTATAGCCCAGACATAGCTCCTTCTCACTACCACTTGTTTAGAGCGATGACCCACGCCCTGGCTGAGCCGCGATTTACTTTTTACGAGGATACCAAAAAATGGGTCTATTCGTGGATTACCTCAAAAGATGAGCCATATGCTGCAAAAAAGATGAGAAAATGTTGTAGCTAACGGTGGACAATACTTTGAATAATATACATTGTTGCATTTTTTTTTTTTCAATAAACGCTCAAAAATCGAAAAAAATTCCTTTAACATTAATTCCAACACCACAAAATTTTAAGGAACTTACCTATGTTGGAGGGATAGCAAAACATAAATTGCTGAGGACGTATAGTACAGGATAAGTAAATTATTTTTTCTTCGAGAAGCTTAGTACATCGGTATCACTCCGCTTGAATTGCAGCTTTAGCTATTAATATCAGGCACGGCATCGATATTCTTTGATAAATCCTTTGTCAATAAAACGTTAAAAAATTGGCCTCTTTTCATTAACATAGCTTTTTAATGAATCAAAAAGTGTATAAGTTGATTTTAATTGAATAGGATTTAGCAATTGATGTACGTCCTACAGTTTCTTCAAAAAATTAATAGAATGTGTTTTGGTTTAAAGAATTTGTATTGCGTACTGGTTCAATTATTTTTATTGTAAATATATTAAGTTTCAGGCCTTGATCATAAAAATCTCCAACTATTCTTCCTGGAACTTGATTATTGTTTTTTATAAACGCTCAAATATTTAACAATCCACAATCCCACAATCCATCATTGTTATGTAGCCCATGCTATTGATTTATTGTTCATTGATTATTGTTTAAATAAAATGTGTTTGTGTTTTTTTGATCTTTTAGCATTCGATAAATCAATCAATATTTATGCTACATCGGCTTGTACCTCTGCTTGCATCTGGTTTCTATCTCGGGTGTTGAAAAGCTTCGGATATTTTCTTGTTTTCTTTTTTCTGTTTTGATCCATTCGTCACTAGAAAATGAACACAACTCTTGCATCAACATATTATAGTGAAAATATGTCACTAATGGTATATCCAATGGATTTTTTGAATCGGTAATGAAAGCGACATTAGATGACACTAAAATAAATACAAAACTGATGACTTCTCAAAATGCCGCCTTAACTGGGAGATTTCTATAAGTAACACTTCTTCTGTTGTTTCTTGTAACAGTTCTAGCATTTTATTTTCTACACCCTATGCAAAAAACCAGATGCTAGTAGAGATATAGGTCATTGAAATCAAAACAGATACTTAGGTAGCTTTACTCATAGCATGTAATTATTGAACCATATGACTAAGGTGTCTCTGAATTAAAAATGCGCACATCAATTTGTACTTTTTCTTCAGGTGAAAGTCGCTGAACCATCCGTGTAATTTCACCAGTCTATTTTAGCGTCAAATTTGTAGAGTAAATGTAGGAGTTTCGTGAAAACAATGCCCCATCAAAATTTTTTCAGTTCTTTCACGAGACTCGTAGTTTCACAAGTTTACAAGATTTACAAGTAGAAACACCCATTTTATATTGTGCTTTTCACATATAGTGTGATATTATATGTTGATTATATTTAAAACTGTTTGCATTTTAGTTTTAAAGTTATTGAAGAATATTAAATTTTACTCTTGGCTAGGAAGAAGGGAGCTATTTCACTAATGGTATTATCAGTTTGTAATACATTAAAGGAGGCATCGTAGACCCCACAAATTTTTGATCAGCGGGTCAAAACTCTTTCTGCTGATTGATAACTTGAGTTGTGGTAGCAGAAAGAAGTCACACGGGACCATTGCGGAATGACATTAATGTTGTTTTTGGTAAAACAAAAATGAATTAATCTCGACACAAGTCGCGTTAGAATTCGTATCATGCCAAAAATATCGTGCATAATGCTCTATGTCGGGTGCTATCATCTCCTTGATGATTTTCAAGCATTCAAACTTGTATATATTTTTTTTTTAAATTTGGACGACCGAAATCATCAACCCCATTGCGGCCCGCATTGTACCACTCGCATGAAAGTTTTTGGCATTTTTGACTCTTTGAAATTTTGTTGGTAAAACCCAATTTTGGACAATCTTTACAAAAATCAAACCAAACACTAACTTCGTCACTATGTTATTTCGCACCTGACATAATGAATGACATCTGGCAGAATGTCGGACAGTTGTACCAACATTCATACGTGACAGTTGTATCAACAATGATAAAATATTTATTTTTCAATATCTCAAGCGCTGTTCATTTAAATGAGAAATTCCAGATATTTTTTGATCAGAAGGTGTATTTATTTATATTGTCATATTTGTCAGATAGAGATAAAAACAACTTAAGTCTTTGTAGTACCTTTATTAATTCAGAGTCACTGCTTTTAGCTAAACTCTGTCAAAATCCTTCATTATTTGGGCTAAGTTTGCTAACGATAAACACTTTCTTAAAATCGTTTAAATTAAATATTTGTTGCATTCACATAGGATGTTTTGGTAGCTGTTTGAAATGGAATCAGTGGAGCCCAGCGACACAAACAGAGATGAATCGAATAAGAAGTACGTACTTTATGGATACAGGGTATAATAAATATACCATCTTATTTTTGGCGAGCCCCGTGGATGAAAACATTTTTTATTGTTGTTAATATCAACTTGAAATTTTAATTTAAAACTTCGTGTGAGTGATTCCACCGAAGTTACCTTTCTGGTTTTTATACTATTCCCACAGAGTGTAAAAGGTATTATAATTTAGTCACAATGTTTGCAACGCCGGATCGGAGACCACATAAAGTATATATATTCATGACCAGCATGACAATAAGAAAAAACTTTTTATTTTGTTGTATCGAACATCAATTAGAGTAATTATTAATGTTAAAATAATTATTGTTTTTTAATTGGTCAACTACATACAATAGGTGAATCCAATTAATAATACTGATGTTGTATAAATTGTACATTTGTATTAGCAGACATTTGAGAACTCGATAGCTCAATTATTCAGCGTGTTGCCTGCCTAACATTTTAGATGACGCGGGTTCAACCCCCGCCCGATCATACATTTTTTTAATTGTAATTTAATTATTTCTAATTCTATCTAATAATTTCAATCGCAATAAAAATACAACCATCAAAAAGACGAAAATCATGCCAAAGAGTAATTTGAATAAATTTGATTATATTACAATTGTGTAAATCTAATCATCCATTCAAAAATTTAAAAACTGAAGTAAAACAACAGCGCTGTATAAAAAGGGGCTAGTATGAAGTGTATGTAAACTTCGGTTCCTCCGGAGTTAACCTCTTTTTTGTTTCTTCTTATTTGTAACAGTACCCAACTATTCCTATATATGGCAAGATCATTAGGTAGATACGTACATAGGTCTTTATTCAAATAAATATTATACGAGTATGTACTAACTTTTGAAGAAAAACGACTTTCTACATGGTCCATAGACCACCCTTTGATAGTGTACATTACTCTTATGTTTTATTATTTTAATTCACTTTGAATCCCCTTTTATAAGTTTGTAAATAATATTGGTATACAAAGTTTTGTGTTTTTTGAATTCTTAAGTAATTTTATATAATTATTTTTAAAATGATATTTGATAGATTTTTTTCAATTACCACTTAATATTAAAATCAGTTTATATTGGATCATATTTCGTGAGCCAAGTAGGATAGACTGGAAATTATTATTGTCTCATCTTCGTCCGTGATTTATAATGTGCAAATTTTGGATTTTAAATTACCGAATTTATTTACATTGAGAAATAAAATATCACTTCTGACTTCTAATATGAATAATTCTCATTCTGCTTGTGTTAATTGTTTGTAAAATCGTAAGATACTACCGTTGTTTGTAATATGTCGATTACCTCATAAATTTATAGAAGTATTTTTACTGCTACTTTTCATGTTGCGATACTTTTCCTCGATTTGCTGAGGTTGATTTCCACATTCCACGTATCACAGTTGTGCTCTATTGCTGCTCAGTATCTATGTCATCTGACATAATCACGATGTAATTTGCATACATTAGTACTCTCACTTTAATTCCTGCAACATTAATTCCCCCATTTATAAATAATGGGGGATGTTGAAAGTCCGATAGTATTTAATATAAATATTAAATGATTTCCCGCAAATCAACAAAGAATTCTTTCTCGTTATACCCTACCCTGGTGTGGCCAAGGGGATATACTCTGTTTCTACAAATGTATGTAACAGGTAGAAGGGGCGTGGCAGACTCCATAAAGTATATATATTCTTGATTAACATCGAAAGCTGATCAATCTACCTATGTCCGTCTGTCCGTCCGCCCCTTCGTTCGTTTGAGCACCGAAATCTCGATGAATAGATAGACACTCCAAACTTGGATTTTTAGATTTGTCTAAGTTTAAGAGTATTAAAATCCACATTTTTTCAATGTAATCCAGCCAAATAATTTATTTTTCAAATTGTTTTCATCTTATTTTTTTTTTTTTTAGATTTTTATTATACTTATAAATTTAAAAACAATGTTTTGTTTAATTATTTTATATAAATTTTTTTTTAATTTAATAACAAATTAAATAAAACATCTTTTTACTTTTTTCTTTAAAAGCAAAAAGTATTTATTTGCAGGTTATTTTGAATTCGTGAACTCAAAACTTCAGCACATTTTCGTGTTTTCATTAAATTTCTTATGGACAATGGTGTCAAGAGAAGAATTGCAAAATATTATAGTATTTCCTCAACAGTTCCAGATTCCAGATTCCAGAATATCGTTGTATGCATTACATTTGTAATTGCAGGATTGCATAAAATTAGAGTCTCGCTGACTCATTGACCACATTGCAGCTTTTGTAATTGGTTCCAGTTCAACTCGGCTGCAGGTTTGTGCTAGATGTGTTGAAGCTAGATGTACGTTTAGCTTTCTTTTGTATCTTGGTATACGTGGCTCTATCCATTTCAATTTTGACATTAAATTTAAATTTAATTTTTACATTGTAGTTTCACCGGTTCATGAAAGTTGAGTATTAGTTCAATGGGCGTATGATCTGATCTGACCTGACCTAATTTTATGTTTTGTAAATTTATGTATGATATTGAGTACTTCTTGGGATAGCTTGTATGAGGCAGTGTCCCAAGCTTCCCATGAGCATGTATTCCAAGTTTAGATTAAATCGGTGCAGAACCAAAGATGACGCACTGCACTATATAGCAGTACGACCCGCCAGTATTTTGAGTTCTTGCTTCCTCCACACACGTACGAAAGCCGACAGCAACCGAATGAGCAGACGGTGGTCTTTGGGTTCAATGCGTCATCTTTGCTAAAATATTATAATCTTTGATACAATGCAAAATTAAAATTGACTTTCCTGGACGATAACAATCTCACTTCGTTCGAGATGATTGACACCTTAATGACAATAGGACATGTTTTATGAAATGCTCGCTCGACAAATACGGCGACGGCAGCTGTGAAAGTAAGCGCATGTTTTGGGCGCATAACAGTTTCTTCATTATATAACATTAGTATTTTTATATTCAGGCGTGCTCCGGTTTTCATTTACAGTTAGTTTATCTGAATGTGAATATTCCATTATTCACGTTTAGGAGAATTTTGCTATTAAATTTAACTTGGCATTGAGTATGTAAAGATCATATTGCTTAATGTCAGCGATTTCAATGAATAATTGACCATTTTAACGAATTTTGAAGCTCGATGAGGTGGAAAAATTTACATGTCGAACTTGTTTCGCAAAAAAAAAAAAAGTCTTCTAAACATCGGTATGAAAGTTGAGCGGTAAGTTTTTCAAATTACCAAGTCGACCCGACCGCATAAAGATGTTTTATGAAACGTAGCGCAAGTATATATATGTATATATGTATATATATATATATATATATGTCCGTTATAGACAGATACACGTTCCATCCATTCGCCATGAAAAGTGGTGTGTATATGCTTTTTTGCCAATATAAAAAAAAAATACAAAAAAAAAATTTTATAACCTAAACGTGGGTGATAAATTTGTTGGGGCTACCTGATAATTACGTGTTAATTATATGAATTATATTTCAAGTTTATAGTGACTGAAAAATTTGGGATCACACCCATTGGTATATATGTGAAGCGATACCAAAATATAAGTATATACTTTGTGTGAACTACGATGCCTCGTTAAGTGCGTTACAAATTTTCAGACAAACTCATAATACCATTGCACAGTATGTGTGAATGCTAAAAAAAATATGTATAAAACCTACGAACCTACCGCTAAAAGTGGGCGCGATGCGGCCCTTGATATTTATGTGAAGTGTCCGTTCACAAGAAACAATCATAGAAAATTTCAAGTTGATTTAGCATGTAATGCAAGTCCAAAATTGGGTTAAAGTTTTGTATGAGGGTTACCCCTATTATTTGGGGGATCACACCAATTGGTATTTATACTAAACGTTCGTCCTTTAGAAGCCACTTTGTCAAATTTCAAGTTGATTTTGGCTGTGATAAAACGTTTTTCATTCAAAATACAAAAAGTGCATGGTGGGTTTGTATGGGGCTACCTCCTGCAGTGGGCGTGGTATGTCAATATAGATAATCTAATTGATCTAATTATCGACTCGCCTCGATGATCTGATCAAGAATATATATACTTTATCGAGTCATCGTTGTCTCCTTTAATGCACTGAACGATAAATTGATACTACCGTTTCTTACTATTAACAAATTTTGTAAACCTTACATGCATCGCAAGTATCGGACTTAAATTAATAAAACAAAAAACTGTAACTTCGGTTGAACCGAATTTCTAATATCAATCACACGAAGTTTCAAATCGTCTTGAAAAAAATAAAAATGGGTGGCGGGTTTATATAGAGGCTACCCCAAAAAGTGGGTGGCAGACGCCCAGTAGCAAGAGGGTGGATTTTTTTGGGTTTTATATCTCAAAAATGGGAAAAAAGAGCAGCAAGTACCAGACAAAGTCTAACTGATCCAGAATATATATGCTACCAAAATGTGGTATTCTATGGTATTCGACAACAATAGAGTGGTCCGATTGAATGGATTGTGTTATATTTAGCATTTCAGTGCAACAAAGAAGTAGTTTTACTAATGTGTTCAAATATTGGTTTAAAATAGTATCGTGTTCATGTACTACTTACCATGGAATATGTATATATGCAGAGTATTATATTGTAGACTTTTTTTTCGAAGTTTTATGAATAAAATATATATGAAATAGCTAAACATTTCAAGTCTGCTTTCACACAACAGTTTTTTTTTGCGATCGTTCGACTCTGAACATTAGTATAAATTTGTCAAAAAGGCATTTTAAGTTTTAATTATAAATTTGCTATTTTCATATTTTATTTGAGGAGTTAAACTTTTTTGGATCTAATATTGTATCCAATGATTTAGTTAAAACATGGTATGAAAATTTTATTCATAAAAATTTCATTAATACTTACAATCTTCTAAAATCGCATTTATTTACGTAGTTTGTATGATTTTTGTATTTAGTAATATATTCAATTTAAAATTTTAAATCTATATATGTATTTTCGGAAGTTTCCATACGTATTTTAAAATTTTCTTAACATAAATATTCGAAAGATATTCAACTAATAACATCCAATAATAATTTTTATGCAATAACACTTTCCTAGTTAAATTTCACAAATAGTATTTCAAGCGCCCATCTCAATTAGATTTTTTAAATAATATCATTAATTACTTTTGTAAATTAAATTGTGTATGTACAGAAACAAAATGTATTAATGTCTATGTATGTATTAGTACAAAAATAAATAAGTATATAAACTAGTAAGCGCAGTAAATAAGTTCAAGTCAAAAGTTAAATCTAGGTTGTCTAATATGTACCTACATACAAAGTGTGTATTTCTAGATGAAATTTGGATAAGTCTGGTTGGGATCCTCTATTCTAATCCGTTGTGGTCATGACCGTGGATCTTAAAATTGAATAACGGTCTTGAGATCTTATTGTGGCACGGTATCCGCGTGGAATACGTTTACAACTTAAATCTATTGATTCACATTACTTCAAAGTTATCTGTTCGTCCTCGCTCGAACTCAGTTCGAAGTCCTGTTGGTACTCGCCAGTAATTTGGCAGTCGTCAGCATCATCGTCGAAATTACAACGCACAAATTCGTATGGTGGAAAGAAAAGGGAGTTGAGTAGGGTGGCGGATGATTGATATATGGCCGGTGCGAATTGTTGGTACTGCAGCTCTGGTACAATTGGACGTGCGCAGATTGCACCGCCCGGTTGTCCGCCCCATTGGTGACGTATCTGGTGACGTTCCAATCGATCCTCAAAATTATTGCTTTCCGCTGGCTCCACAGATGCCAACTTTGGTAGTTCCTATTTACGGCGACGAGTTTTATTTCGGCCAGCTTCCTCTTGTACAATGTCCTCGGTTTCCGAGAGACTGGCGTTCGTCGAGCTAATGGATGATTTGTTCGTGGGTTTTGACTCGTTTCCTGATTTTATCGCCGCGATCAGAAATCGCAATTGCATTAGCTGAACGGCGGTAACGCGTGGATTGCTACAGTTCTCCAGCCACTGCAGGAACTTCTCACCGTGCTTGATTGCCTCAATGTCATCTGCATCTGCAACGGCTACGTTATCTTCAATATCTCCATACTGAACACACTTTGTTCGTTCCTCTTCGTCGGTCTTATTTGAATTATTATTGTTGTTATTATTGCTTGCACTGACATCGTTGTTGTTGTGGTGATGATTATCACTGTTGTAGCTTGAATCAGACTCGCTGCCAGCTTCAATACTGATCGGCGTGGCTGTGCTGCCCAGCGATGAATTTGGATTGTTGTTAATTTTATACAGAAGATTGTCGAGAACGTCCTTGCAGTCAGCAACAGTATCTGTCGTACGATTTAGATCCTCAGTCGCAGTGTCAGCTTCCGATCGAACGATAGGACTATGTGCTGGACTTTGAATTGCGTTCGCTGATGGTGGACTGTGCACCGGAGTGATGATGGGACTTAGCGCGGGACTGCATGGTTTCAACGATTTTGCCGAGAGATCCTCAGGCGTCGCCAAATCGGTATTGCTTGTGACTTCGTTTTGATTAATATTGTCGTTGGATGACGAACTGTGCACAGAAGGACTCGCCGTATCTTTTGTGAGTTGCGAATATAGTATATTTTCATATGATGGTTTGTTAAAGTCGCCAGTGTTGGTAAGCTCCATTGTGGTTGAGGTGGCTTGCTGTTGCGCTAGTGTGTTGGCCTGTAAGGAGCCCATTGCTGGTGTATTCGGAGCAAGTGAGTGCAGACTGGCCCCAATAGCCTTGCACCAATTGAACCAAGCAACATTTTTTTCATCTAAGCTACCAGAAGGTGTCGAAGACGGTGTAAGTGGTGCAACCGCGATAGGTGGAGTGCTCGAGTGGGGATTGGGCTGTTGTGGAGTAGAAGAACGAATGGGCGGACTGTTCGCTCCCAAAGAGGGCGGAGGTGGTGGTGGATACAGATTATTTAGACCTAAAATAGTTTGTTGTGATTTTAGCCAGTATAACAGTGGATCGTCCGGTAGCCCGGATAGTGGAGGCATGCTGCCCACCAGCGATGATGGGTTGACGCTTTTTAAATCGTTTTGACTAAGATTTACTCCACAGTTAGACTCTCCGGCTGTGGGTGGTTTCTGTTTTGCCCAATTCTTGACAGTTAGACCTGGCTGTCGTTCACCACTTTCGCTGTGTGGACTTTGTAATTGGGTTTGTGTTTTCTGTTTCACACTTCGCAGAGTGTTGGCGGTCGCCGCTAGGCTATTGAAGCCAGACATCGCTGCCAGTCCCGGATTGAGCTGGGCCAATAGATTAAGATTGGAAGTAAGCTCATTAAAACTGATTGCCAGCGGTGATTGAGCAATGCCCGTGAGACCAGACAGGTGGTTTAGACTCGACAATGGACTTATAGCAGCGATCGCGGGGTCCGCTGGTCGTGAGATATCCGCACCGAAGACTTTGTTCTTAAGAACGCCGTTGAAGGCAGCGTACTCCGGAGGCATACCGTTAAAATTAAGATCGGCCAGTGCTTTGTTTGTACTGTAATCAAGCCCATTAAGGGGCGAACGATTAAAAGCAAGGTCGTCGAACTTCATCTTATTTGAGAAATTCAACGGAAGCGAAGAGTCCAGGCGTTGTCGTTTTTCGGGAGGCCCTAGCAAACCCACATCCAGTTTCTCCACCAGAGAATCAGCGGATAGTTTGTCAGCGCCCGATTGACGTGACATAAAGCGTAGTTTATCTTCGTTTTTGCACCAGCCCCGCAGTGTGGACTCAGGCACGCCGATATCTCGGGCGACAGATGCTTTCGATTCCCCATCATGTATGCGCTGTATCGCATGGATTTTATCACTTGGGGTCAAGCTTCGCAGTGGACGCTTGCCCTTCGTGCCCATGCGGATATTCATATGGGGGTAGCTGGAAATATCCAACTTCAGGCCGTTGTCGAACAGTTTGATATCTGTAAAGAGAATCAAACCGAGTTAAATTAGTAAGAGCCAGTTCTTGTTCAGAGTATATGCGTATTATTTAAAAATCTAGCCTTAACTGAGCGCAGACAAAAATCATTCCCATTCGTCAGCGAAATGTACATAGATAGCATATAATGTACAAGGGTTGTTAACGAATCATCTCGCCTTCAAGTCAAATTGACTCGTACTTTTACCTAAAACGCACCCAATAAAATCGTGTCGCGCTTTAAAAATTTTACAGACAGTTCGCGGTGCGAACAAACGCACACAGACACATAAATACAGCGTAGACAATACGAACGCACGAATTCTTGTGACTGACTATGCACATAGCACTGTTAAACATTCTTCCTTCCTTCCCCAATCTCTCAAAGTCAACCCCCAAAACTTACCACCCACCCACACCAAACCAAATTCTTTTGTCGCTTTCTGAACTGGTGTCGCAACGCCTTTCGCGGCGCTCTCATTTGCATACAACGCGCCGCCGTGGTAAGAACCCTCAAAAAATTAAACGAAAAGCAAAACATAAGACAGCGCGCGGGTGAAAACCCACACACAGAAACAATGGGAAATGCTAATTGGCGCATTTCCCTCGCCTCGCAACCTGTCCTTAGAGCATGCGACGCGCCATCGCCTCGCGAGTCCACGAATGAGCAACAAGCACTGAAATGAATGGCAATGCAATCATCGTCACGTGCTCCAAAAACGACAGCCGCACGAACCCGAAGACCCGAATCAAACCGAAGGAAACAGTCGATCCGAAGCACGAAGCTGATATTATTTATGACTTGTTTACCTGTTGTCGAACGAATTCAAGCAACGGGGTGGAGGGTATGGGTACAAATGTGATAGATGGAGGAGCAGCGAAGAGCCTATCGGTCGAAACACTTGCCTGAAACATCCCCAATCACTGCGCCGCATCAAATCGAACTGAGCCTGTCTGTTTGTTGTGCTGGTGCCGTCTGTCCGATCTGTTTTTGTGTGACAGCCAGTCTTCTGACTGCTCCGTCCGTCAGTCTATTGGACAAACGGACAGGCCTCGATACGATGCGTGCAGTGGAGCCGAGTTCGAACGAACAAGTGCGGGCGACGGTGTCAAGTGATGACATTATGCTCCGCCTCTTCCGTTGGGTAGAGTAGATGGAGGGACGACCTGACGAAAGGGGATGGAGGAATCAAAGAGGACGACGCAATGCGTTGTTATGCGAGGGAGCGGGACGTAGGATTTTAGTTTAAAATTGTAAAACCCGTTTTGCGCATGACTTATACTTTTTGACTGTGCCTCTTGCAATTTATAAGATGAAACTTCGCATGCATACTTTAAGAGAGCCTCGCTTAAAGAAGGAGTCGGTTTCATTAAACAGACCAAACAGTCTGACGGACAGCCAACCAACCATAAAAAGAAGAGTGCAGTTAAGAGAGAGCAAGTATGATTTTTTTCTAAGAGAAGTTGTATCCTGAAGAGATATCCAAACGAACTTTTACCAGCACGCTTGACTTGTTTCCAATTTAAATTCTCGTATATAAACCCAAAACTAAACATGAATATTACTTAAAAACCTCTAGAAAAAGGTGCTTAAAATAATTACCGTAATTGGCAGTGTGCATTAAATATAAGAGTACATCTGCATATACTATATATATATATATATATATATATATATATATATATATATATATATATATATATATATATATATATATATATATATATATATATATATCTATATATATATATATATATATATATCTGTATATATGTATATATGTATATATATATATATATATATATATATATATATATATATATATATATATATATATATATATATATATATATATATATATATATATATATATATATATATATATATATACTACTCATCATCATCATCATCTCTCTCTCTCTCTCTCTCTCTCTCTCTCTCTCTCTCTCTCTCTCTCTCTCTCTCTCTCTCTCTCTCTCTCTCTCTCTCTCTCTCTCTCTCTCTCTCTCTCTCTCTCTCTCTCTCTCTCTCTCTCTCTCTCTCTCTCTCTCTCTCTCTCTCTCTCTCTCTCTCTCTCATCATCATCATCATCATCATCATACATACATACATACATACATATATATATATATATATATATATATATATATATATATATATATATATATATGTATTGCTGTTTGTAACCAGCCTTGTACACAGTATGACGAAAAAGACCTCTCACTGAATGTTTTGGACGGGTTGTGTCAATTCAATATCTATAACGTTGGGAAAGTGTTCCATGAAATGTTTTCCTACAATATGTTACGAGAACGTATAAAGAACAAGAAAGAACGCCACAGTCGAGTGTGCTCGACTTCGAAATACCTTGTGCCTTTTTTACGGCACTTTATATTCTTTCAATATGGAAGAATCTAGACATATACGGGATATTATATTAAAATTGTCGAAAGATAGCGATAATTAGACGTTTATAACCTAATTAAAAATAAAAACAACAAATTTGCTGGCAAAAACTGAAAAAAGGGGGACAGTATGGAATATGTTGTAAGAATTGACATAAGATGCACCAAATTTGACATATCTAGCTTAATTAACGACAAAAAAAAACAAATAATTTAATACAGAAACTTAAAAACGGAGGATAGGTTTCGATGGGGCTACCCTTAAAGTGGAGTAGGCATGGCAATTTAAAATATTATATTTTGAAGTCTCTATCTCAAAGATCTCGTTATTCAAACAGACGGTAAGACAGACGGTCATGTCTATATCGACTCAACTTTTGATGCTGATCAGGAATATGTATACTTTATATATTATAGAAAAAAAATTTAAAAAAAAAATGTACTTCAGTGGAACCATTAGTTTAATACTTTTGACATATGATATTTGCTCGGCTATCCTGGAATTTACTTCTGTTTTCCCATTTTGGAAAGGTTGCTTATAAATATTTAACCATTATCAATATTATTATTTTTTTGGATTTGGCATAAATTGCGCCTTTTTTGCGGTGGTATAAAATAATTTGAAATAATAGATAATTTGCTAAAGAAAGATAATATGTTAGCAATCACCCAGGCCTCTAATATTTATTAATACAAGTGTATATTTATGCTACAACTTAAATGCAGTGCTTTTGTACGGGAGCTATGATTTCTAGTTACATCACGGCTTTTTTTATTTTCTCAAGAATGCTTATCTTGAGAAAATAGGCACCGATGGACAGACAGACGGACATGGTTAGAACGACTTGTCTTGTGAATTTGATCACGCATATGCAAGTATATATGTACATTGTGTGATCTCCAATGTTGCATATACATTTTGACTAAATTATTATACTATTCACACACCTTTAAAAATAATAAAATCTAGCTTGGGTGGTGCCAAACAACGAAAGAAGTCAAATTTACAAGTTTTTCTTTAACTTGTAATGCCATTTTTTTATAATGAACAATAATAATTTTAAAAATGCGCAACCAAAATGGTGGTTATAATTAAAAAAAAAAAATATGTATTATCAATGAAAAAAATTATATATGTGGTTGATGCAGTGTTTCACAAATAAGGGGCCGTTCAAGTATTATATAACGCAAGTTTTTACCATTTTTTACTCTCACTTCCCCATGTTACTCTGTCACAAATTTCTGTACTCCCTCGTGCCCCTCACTGTAACGTAACACACAACAATTTTCTACAAATGCAGAAAATATGTTACAATACAAAATACTAACAATTAAATGTTTTCATGCAAAAGCAATTAACTCTTAATAGGATCATGCTTTAAATTTAACACTTGCTTCAGAAACATTTTTTCACTAACTTATTTTTATTAAATGTTTTTATCTAACTTATAATGTCTTAGTCGCTGTATCCTAGTTCCACGACCTGGATTAGCATTAAATATTTGACGTGTTTTAAAAAGTTGATATAACTTATACAAAAAACTTGATGGTTAAGGCAGATTCGGTTTTTAATTGAGGGAGCAAATAACCGTTTTCTGCAATAATCTAAAACATTTTTTAAATGCTTGGCAGTGGAACTACTCTATCTATTTGTCTGGCAAGAATCTGAGATTTTGACAGTTTTTCACTTTTATTGTATTGAATTTAGTTGAAATTTGTAGATACTTGAATCTATTTTCAATGCATGTCATATATATTTGACACAAAGAATCATGTGTCAGATTATATATCTGACGGCCTGTTAAAGTCTTGGAACTCAGTTTCCACCCAATCCTAATGTCGGACTGAGCTTAAATTGCACATGCGCGTGTAGATTCTCTCAACAATTGCCCCCTTTTGCTCAGCAAAGCTGGTGTTTTATTTAAAAATGTTTAATATAATAAAATTTAATAAAGAAATTAAAAATTAAAGAAATTTAGGATCGAGAATGTTGTATAGACTGATTACTGATACAAATGTACATTTTCAACAATATAAATATTATTACCATAATTGATCAACTACTTTTGTATGTAGTTGATCAATTTAAAAGCAATTAATATTTTAACATTAATAATTGCTTTAATTCAAACATGTTCGATACAACAAATTAAATACTTTTTGTATTTTAGCTATACTCGTACCTTTTAGTAGATAAATTGCGGTCATTTGTGTGTGCTTCTATATCCGTACCAACTTCCAAACAAAAATTTCAAAGATTAAAGGACAGACTTACATGGCTAGATCTTATCACGAATGTATATTATTTATGGGGTCTCCGATGCTTCTTTTAAGGCGTACCGAACATTGTGACTAAATTAAAATACTCAAACTTTGTGTGAAATAATAAATAATTAGTAAAAACCTGAAAAAATGTTGGAGAAACCTATGCTTCAATACACTTCACACGAAGCCACCAGGTCATATTTAATGTTTATATTAACTATAATAAATAGATTTTCCAGGTGATGTGTAGTATATTAGAAAAAAATATATGGTTCTATAACAGGTACGCATTAAATTAATTTAAAAAATTAAATTTAATTTAAAGTGTGTTTATAAGAGACAAACGGACGTATGGTGGGTGTGGTAAGCATAAATGCAAGTTTACTGTCTTTTGTAAATACACGTAGTTACTGAGATATCTTGTTTCATATTACCAGACAGACGGATGGGCATGGCTATATAGATTCTGCTTTCAATGCTTATCAAGAATACGAATATATACTGTTTTTAAGGGTTGCCACGCTTTCTTCTGCATTTTACATACATTCTCAAAAACTTATTGCATTATACCCTCATTATGTGGGTGCAGGGTATAAGAATTCACAACAATATTCAGACAGACGGACTTGAATAGATCAACGAAATTGCTCGAGAACATTGTTACAAATATTACAAATATTATTGCTTTTATAAATTTTCCAATTATTTGTTTTTTTTTTTTATTGTTTTGGCCATCGAATTGGCTCTGTCGTTTACATTTATATCAAAACCTGTCTAATATTTTATTGTCATCGGATCCCCGCATGCATCCCCAATATAAAGTAGTAAGAAAGTTTATGACACCTCACCTTTTTAAATATACACCTATTAGTAAATTAATCAACAACGATGTAACATTTCGTGCGTTTGTTTTTCAAAACTTTCAACATAGTTTAACAAGAGTTCATTAATTAACCTAATTCCCGAATCCCGGATCCGATGCTTCCTTTAAGCCGTTCCAAACACAGTGCCAATTTTTAATTATATTCACATTTACTCTGATTTTTTTTTATAACTCTATTTGTAAGTGGTGTTTGTAAGTGCTGCATGCAAAATTTTGTATTCATATTAACTTGGGCAAATGGAAAATAGGTTGAAGATTCGCATATTTTTTGATGACTTGTTGATTTGTGATCTATTGTATCTATTGTATTGTAATATAAGTGGGATATCTCATTCACTCACTCATGACTGTTGGAAAATTGAAAAATTCTATGCGCATATACATATATAGATTCATTATATATAAGCTCATATATTTAAAACTGTTTGATATATAACGGTGTAATTTATTTTAAATGTACGGTCGAGATCATTCAAATACACACCCATGCATATTTTTGATTACAATGGTGAATTTTTTAATATATACCTACAATATTTGACACACTTGTGACACTCAGCGAATTAGTGGATGCTACTTGTAATAGTTTTTCACTCTGTATTGGTACTTTACCAAATGTATCCAGCCATGAATGAAAGTGAATTGTGTTACATTCATACATATGTACATATGTATACAAATTACATACTTGTATAAGGTAAAATTAGGATCGACTTACATTAATTTCACTACTAGTCGAGTTTGGACAGTGGTTGAGTGGAGTACTTTTGTATGTGTTTGTGTTTACACAGGAGTCGGCAATGCTGCCGGCTAATGGAGGCAACCTTAACTTAACTTATCCTTAACCTCTTCGTCGTTTAGTTAACTACCACACCAGTACCACTACCTATCATCTGCCACCTATTGTCTAACCCTGAATCGGGCAAATGCTAGTGTCGACTCGACACTTGTTTCACATATCGAATAAAACTTTTACAACTGTATAAAAAATTACAAGCACTTTTAGTTTGCGTCTACGTCACTCACTAGTAGTTAGCTGAAGAATTTTTACTTTCTCTTTCGTATGGCAACCCCAAGCCTTAAGCCCATTATCCACTGCCACAAATCACAGTCCACTGCTGCCCGCTCGCTGGCCACAGACCAAACTTTCACGAACTGGGACACTGCAGTCTGCAGAAGTTAAAAAAAAACAAAAAATAATAATAAAAAAAAATAAAAAAAAAAAAATCGTAAGGAAGTAGAAAAAAAATAACCAAGAAACAAGAAAAAAAAAATATATAAAAAGAATGAAATAAATATAAAAGTATTACACTAAGTTTGTAGAAACCTCCATCCGCCTTTCGACTGCTCTGCCCAACAATGTCCATGTATGTATTTAGTATATCTATTCGTATCTTATTGGCATGGGGTGAGTCACATACATAAAACCTCTCAAGTGCATCTGTGTGTGTGTCTGTGTGCTTTTTGTGCTTTTGGTCCTTATTTTATTTTTTTTCCTATATACAATTATAATTTTATTGTATTTACTATTTTTATCGTTTCTCTTGATTCTTTTGGTATTGAACTCGCAGACTGCTTCAGAGTCTGGAAAATAGAGGTCAACGACAGAAACTACTACTAATGCGTCTGAATATCTGTGTATGCAAGCAAAACATACAAAAAAAAAAAAAAAAAAAATCTTATATATAATTGTATGTACATTCATACATACGTACATACATATACGAATAAAATAAAAATACGTAGTTATGTAAACATACATACATGAATGAAAGTCTGTTTGTATATAGAAATCCAACTTAAAAACTTTGTTTTGTCTGTGTCTCAACCTCCTTCCCCCTAGCTACATTCCAGCCTTTCCATTCTATACATGTAATATGTGTCCTTCTATATGTAAGTATCTATGTATGATCTCTCTGTGTTTGTCTGCGCTTTGATGTTTTGGTGTTAGTGTGTCTGTAGTTAATGCACCTGTTGGTGCCTCTACATTGCGGTTGAATGTGTATCTGTGAGTTTGAATATGTGTGCGTATGAAGATAATTTATGTATGTAATATTAACAGCGCTTCATTTAACAAAACAAATCAATTAATCTATTTACTTGTAATTTAAAGATGGCGGCTGCTTACAATATTAGCTTTGTTTGTCTTCTTCTTATTTAGTATATATAAGGATGAATAAATGATTAAATAGTGCAAATCTCCATTCAATGCCATTCAATTATTTGGTTCAACCGGCGACGGAAGCTTAATGACCTTTTTAATACAAGTTGATACATGTATCGATACGTGCTATTCTTCAGGGACACAGATGGTCCAGTTGGAGAATTATTTTTCAGTAATTTTGAGAATAGTTTTTTTTTGCGCAGGAATCGCTTTTGCTTGAGTTTCGCTTCAATTTCACAGACCTCATTTTCTAGCGAATTGCAAATCGCCTGTAATTCAGCCGGTGATTTGACGAAATACGTCTCTAAATAAAAAGGCCTATCGTTGGAAATAGGGTGTACAATTTCTGATTAATCTACATCAAATCAATTAATCATTTTATATGACTTAATTAATAAATTAGCATTGTACTGAACCAACTAGCAAGTCGCTAGTTTATTTTGCCATTTATATCCGACAAATTTGCAAAGATAAAAAGATTTTCGAACTTAGTTTTTAAGTAGATGGCATGCTGCTGTTTGTGTTAAAACAACGATAAAACGTTAAGTTCGGTTCAACCGAAGCTCTAATACCATTCACTCGAAATTTTAAATCGTATTGTAAAACACAAAATTGGGAGGGGCTACCCCAAAAAGTGGGCGGGACACGCCAAATAGTAGATGTGTATGAAGCGACCATCTATAAGATAAGCCATCATATCGAATTTCAAGTTGATATTAACGTTTCTCATACAAATGCATAAAAGTGAGCTGTGGGTTTGTATGGGCCTGCCTCAAAAAATGGGCGGGACACGCCCATTTGTATATGTACAATATGAGAAGCGGTTGTCCACTAAAATCCACCAAATCTATTTCATGCTAATACTGATTTAAATATTTTTTCATAAATATACATGTTAAGCGGCTGTCCATAAAAGGAACCACATCTCATTTCAACCTAACATTCACTTTAATAAAGAAGTTTATCATACAAAAACACAAAATTGGGCAGTAGGTTTGTATGGGAGCTACACCCAACTTTATGCGGGTCCCACCCATTAATGTATACGTGAAGCGTCCGTCCACGAGAATCTTCCATATCAATTATTAAGTTGCTGTTGAGTACAATAAAAGATATTTTAATAAAAAAAGTAAAAAGTGTGCGGTGGGTTTGTATGGTGGCTACCCCAAAAAGTGGGCGTGGCAGGTCAATCTTGATACTCTATGTGCAAAAAAAAGAAGTGTATGTGTCAAATTTCAACTTGATAGCATATAAATTGGTCCCCAAAAAATGCGCGACAACATACAGACGGACATAGCTACATCGACTCGACTCGCCGAGCTGATCAAAAATATATGCGGTTTACGATGCGTTCTTAAATGCGTTACAAACTTTATGTATGAAAGGTATAAAGAATTAAGTTTAATCGCAATTAATGAAACATTAAACAATCGCCTATTTGTTGTGCTTTTAGCGAAACAATTTGGGACAATTTTATTGTAGTTTGGTTAGGTGGCGTGACAATTCACAGCGGTTCGTTTGTTTTACGTTTCGCCATTCTTAATTAGCCATTCCGATTTTGCTAGAGTTGCCATGTAAACTTTTTATGTTGGCGGGCAATAAATTTTTTTTTTATTAACTTTGAATATACTGTTGTCAAAGGGAAACATGTTTGTAAATATATTTTAAGGAACTTTACGGCTGTATGTGCCATTGAATAAAGTAAAGGACAGTTTTCTTCTGTTTATAAAATTTCAGTAAATTGTCAATAAATAAAGAAATAAATTAATTAAATAAGTATTTTTTGAATGTTTAATTTCAAAGCACCATTATTACGTCTTTTCTCGTTCGGTATTGTGAGCATCAGTTTGTTTTGAATCAAAATAATGATATGTAAATTGTTTTCCTTCGAAAAAGTGTGGTGGACTTTTTTATTTACAGCATAAAAATCTTGCATTATCTACTATCTTTAGTGGCTATGTGCTTTCAAAAATCATATATAAATATTGTAGAAAGTTGCCTAAAATACTAATGCAATAATTTTTGCCATGGACACAGACAGAATGTTTATGATGAATACAAGTGCATGTGCATAAAAGCGTTGAAATGTTGTTTTGTTTTTACTCTAAGGTCGGATTAAATAAAAATAATTGTTGATTTGTTTATTACAAGCCCTCGTTTTACTTTATTGTAAGCTACAACTAATGTCATGATCTTGAGTTTCTGGCTCGCGTTTCTAATGCAGAACAACGAAGAACACAACATTAAGATGCTATAAAAACGGTGCTGGATTCTTCAATTGTATTTATTTTAGTATCCCTAGCTTTATTTTAAACATAATCATGGCAATATTATTTTTTTAGTTTTGCATTTGAAAAAAATTACATTACAACTTATTAGTAATGGCCTGGTCACACGATATTATATTTTCGTGTCATGTTATCTGACTTGTGTTTCATGCAATTGTCAAAATATAACATAAAAATATTACTTTGTGGTCAAACGAGGCGCACGAAATTTGAAAGCTACATTTTTAGTGTTATATAGTGGCGACAGAGTCGCATTTACAACAATAGTCTAAAATGAATGAAACCGTGAAATTTGTGCTACATTTGCAATTTACGCAGGAAATAAAAAAAAAATAAATAAATTGAAATGAAATGAAATGAAAAAGAAAAAAGCTAAAGAAAAAATGCGAGAAAGGCATGCACGTAGCATTTGGTGTCGGAAACAACAAGTGCTGAGAATGAAGTTAAACAGCTGATGTTTAATTTTTGTGCGTTTAAAAACACTGAGTCGCGCGACATTGCTGACGAGGTACATTTTTTCATGGTCACTCGAGGTTGCGCGACTATCCTAGAAATGTGATATGTAAATATAAGACCGTGTGACCAGGTCATAAACGTTTTTAACTTATGTACTATTTAGACGATCATATAAATATGACACATTATTGAAAATTCATTGAAAATAGTGTTAAAAAAACTCGTTTTCTTACAAAATAATTTGTCCGAACCTGCATTTACAATGTGCAACAATTATGAGTGTGTGCGATATGTTAGAACTGAAATTTGATTTACTTCTGCGTAACGAATTGAGCCAAAATTAGACATGTGCAGACCCGACGACAAAAAAAACTTTCGAAAAGAAGTCAGCAAATATGCTGGTTGAAATTAACAACTATAACGACATTTTTATGAAACTTTGTATATGGAGGTTTTCTGGATAGCTGATTTTGATTCTTGTATAAAAATTTTTGTTACGAAACTTTACCTTTTAAGCGTTACCGACTTTTTAATTTTATTTCTGTTATAATAGAATTGTTCCATAAAAATACCAATAAAGTAGATGAATAAAATGGAAATAATAAAGAAGTGAAAAAGTACAACAATATACCCTCAAAAATTAGAACTAGAATTGGAATCTTCCACAAATTAGAGCCTTAGATTTAAAAAATTTAACTCTCTGAAATTAGGACTTGATCTAATTTGAAATCATTTTTTTTTAATTTCATCGCAAAACGACATTACGCTGAAATTATTATATCATTATATATCGACACAAAATTTGACATGACTGCTTCTTAAGGATGGATCCTTCACATAAATATCAATGGGCGTGTCACGCCCACTTTGAGGGGTAGCCTTCATAGAAACTTACCGCCCAATTTTGGAATTTTGTATGAAAACTTTCTTCTTAAAGTAAATATTAACCTTAAATAAAATATAGTGGCTAGCCCCATACAAATCAGCAACCACTTCTGGAATTTTTCATTTCATGCAAAATCTTTTTGACATTTGACATTTGACATGGTTTCATGGCTTCATATGGACGGACGCTTCTCACAATTATGAAGAGCGTATTACGCCCACTTTTAGGGGTAGGCTCCAACAATATTAAATCCACGTTTAGGTTGTTAGATTTTATAAATCTATATTTTTTTTTACACCTGATAAGTGCAAAGCTTAAAATTTCATGAGAATGGTATTAAAACTTCGGTACCACTAAACTAAAATGTTCTTTGCGAACGAAGAGAGTCTATACCACGACTTTGGATTCACTTAATTGTTGTTGACAAATAACGAATAATTATTTAAAGAAAATTTCGTATGAGTGTTGTTCCACGATCTCTGGGATGTTAGCCAGCACGCTTCACAGATGAACTATCGTGGTCAGAAATCAGTGTTAATACTTTAATATATTAAAGTATATTTAAAATATATTTATACAATACATCTGCATCATCTATTTTTAATGACACTTAACGTCAATAATAATTATTAATTTAAATACAACAAAATAAATTGCAAAGTGATTTTGTATAGAAGTGCAAGTAACACTATTTTCGCTATGGTGTTTAGTCCCGTTATACCAACTTTCAGAAAATTATTTAGAAGATTGAGAGATTGGAGAGTCTGTAAACCAGACAGACTCACAGCCAGAGATATTCACGTGACCAAAATGACTCGCCTTATCGAACTGATTAAGATTGAATGTATGCACTGTAAGGGGTCTCCGATGCTTTCTTTAAGGCGTTGTAAATATTGTGACTAAATTATAATACCATTTATGAAGAGTAAAAAAAACTATTACCTATGGTCGAGGTGCTCGACTATACTACACCATGCATTGAAGCTTGGACACTTCAAAAATAGTTTATATAAACTAATTTTGAGTTTAAGCAGAGATTATTATAAAGAGAAAAAAAAAAGATATTAAGAAGCTCCTAACAGGGAGGTTAAATATTTAAAATTTTGTATGTAGCGTATGTAGAAAACATTTGTTTTGCGACAAATGAAAATGTGGTTGTCAGATATATGGCAAATCTTTTGATAAACGGATTAGGTGCAAATTTAAATTGCCAGCAAATTATTTGGTTTGGTGGCGATACTAAAGTACATTTGAAAATTCAACTGCCAATTTCAGTCAACCTTTTTCTGTTTGTTAAAAAAAAATTAAAAGTAAAACTAAAAAAAATTTAATTGATTGGAAAGAAAAAAGAGTGGGCAAATACGAGGCAAATAACCGTATTTTGGGCGTGGTATCCACAAGACTTGATCTGCATACGGCCAAGGAGAATTTAAATATATACAGTTTGGTGCATATAGCTCTTATAATCTTTGAGATCTTTCATACTACCAGACGGACTTGGCTAAATTGACTTCCCTTTCGATGCTGATCAAAAATATATACCCATACTTTATCTGTTTTGCCTGTTACATACACACGTACATTTGCACAAACTTATTACTTGGACCTTTGGGTATATAACTTGATTGTTTCTTATTCTGGTTACGTGGGTCAATTGATATGTAAAGGAAATGATCACAAATTTCTAAAATTTTCGACAGTTTGCAACAAATAAAAACGTAGGAGCTTTTTACTATATGATAATGTTCAAGCTTTGCGTTATTGTTATTGGTAGAAAGGATCGAATAAGTAAGAGAAATGGTCACTATACAACTTTTCAAAAGCAACCTTTTATTTCAATATATGATACTAAAACGAGCTAAAATTTCATCTGTAAATTTCTATACTCTTCACACAATGTTTGAATAGTATTAAAATTTGGTCATAAAGTATATATATTAGTGATCAGAAACACGAAAAAAGTCGATCATGCCATGTATGTCTGCCTGTGTGTTTGAATGACCCTATACCCGCAACACAAATATGAAAATGACCGGTCACATATTTATTTTATTGAATCGGAACATTTAAATTTTGATTTTAAGCAATTATATCTAAAATAAAATTGTTTTTGAAATTTGGTCCATTATATACCAAAGATGAATACAATTATATTTGATGTTAAGTTTCATTAACAATAGTTGATATTATATAAATTATACACTTATAATTTATACAAATAACGTTTTCTGTTAATTTATAAATTCGGTTTGATTTGTATATGAAATATTGTGTTGTCATCGGATCCACACGAGCATGTTCAGCTTATTCTTATTAGTAAAAGTGGGTCAAAATTTTGTTACAAAGTTTGAACATGACAAAAATGTTTGATACACTTTGTCTATTCTTACAAGTGTTTTCGGTTTTTGTTTGGTAGACCTTGTTAATTTTTGAAAATAATGGGGAAAAGTAGTTTTGCACTAATCAAAAATGCTGTTCAGGGGCCAGTTTTCCCTTTCCCCCTCTCTGGATCCACCAATGTATGTGCACATACGTAGAAAAATGAATATTTATTAACTTTCAACTGAAAACATCGAATTAGTAACATTTCACACCACTCGTTCTGTTACGGTATATTGAAATTACTCCATCAATTAGGACATCAAATTCCAAGTTGTTATATAGTAATAAATTAGTTTAATATCAAGTGATTTGAAAATTTGAACTTTGAACAAATTTACTATAATTTTTAATAGCACCAAAATTAAATTTGTAACCAATTTCAATACGATTCGATTACTCACCTTTTTTCGTAACAACTTTACGATGAAAAAATTAATCCGTTTTTCCGTTATGGAAATTGAGTAATTATCTAGCGAATATGTACTGCGAAACACTTCTCACTTTAATTGTTCCACGTGTCGATATTTAGTTAATTATAAAATTTGTTTTAATAATTTTTTTTTTTTGTGATATTAATGTTTTCTATTGCCACTTAATTTTACAGTGCTTCGGATTTATATTCAAAATAATTTTTACAGGAAGCGCGAGAATTTCGATAATTGTTATATATTTATCACATTCGAAATATTTGTATAGAAAATTCGTCCTCTACTCTCTGCCTTTAGTTTGCGTATCCTTCTGCTTGCCGCGCACACCGTGTTCACACGACCGGCTGTCGAAAGGATGTGACTGCGCTGCCGAACGGCAATGTTCTTCGAACCTAAACAGCGCGTCCGGTTATAGCGAAAGACACGTTGTTGGAAAAGGAAGGGGAGGAGAACGCGACTGCTGGCGACGTCAACATAAGCGAATTTCGATTTCAGCGGCGAATTACCGACGTCGCGACGCTGTTTGATGGACACACGCAAATATCTCAAAATGTATGCGAATGTATGTATGTATGAGTATCTCAAATGTATGAAAGTAGGCGATATGGTCAATCGCTCACAGCTGTTGAGCTGTGCATCTGTGTGTGTATTGCGCGCTCTCTCCCGATTCGCGGCCGCTTACGCTGACAGCTAAATGTGCAATGATTAATAACGGCGAAGACGGCGATGACGAAGTCGCGGCGCGTCGCACCGTTCGCAATCGCCAAATCACTCCTCAACACACTTGCATACAGACACATTCGCACATACAACACACACGCAACACTTACAAACTAATACACTCACACTGATGGTGGTGGACATTTTTGTTGCCTGTCGTCGTTATGTTATTCTGTTGGTCACTCGAGCGTGGATTCGTTCTCCTTCTGTTCTGTTCTGTACTGTATAGTATCGCAACTTGCCGCGGTTCGACCCGCTGTCAGCAGCGTTGACGACGACGGCGGCAGTGGCAGCGACAGCGACAGAATCCCAACAAAACATTCTTAACGCGAAAGGCCTATTTTCATCTTTTGCCTTTCGTTCTTTTGTGGTGTGCGTTCTTCTTTGTTATGCTTATTATTGTTGTTGCGTGTTGAACGTTGTTTCATGGACGTTCCGACAAACGGTTGGACGGTCGGAGGATTATGCGAGAAGCAAGACCACCTCATGTGTTGCTTAAACGTACGAAAAACGCAATGTCTCTCGTTTTTGCTAAAATATCACAATAAACCACCACGACGATGCGACGCAAGCGTTGGCCAAGCAAAGATGCCCAAAAAGTCTACAAAACGACGAGACGAGCATGGAACAGAAAAAGGCGAATTCTGAGGTTGGCCGGCCAACTTCGGATTTCTTCTCAGAGGGGGGTTTTGTTTGTGCTGAAGGGTAGGGTAGCTAACTAACTGTTGTTGTTGCTGTTGTTGTTGTCGGCTGTGTTTCGTTTCTCGTTTTGTTTTGGTGAGTACATTCGCATTAAAGAGAAAGAAAGAAAGAGAGAGAGAGAGAGAGAGCAGGTTTGAAAGAGGTGGCTTGTTCGATACTACATGTTGGGTTCAGTGTTGTTTGACGGCAGCTGTGAAGTTAATAGGCCGACGTATTTATTCGACGTATTTATCCGAATTTATGAAATCTAACTGAAGAACAACGTAATTATCTGTCACTATAGAATACCTTTATACATATTTACATATTTACAATTAAAGCAAAAAAAAAAAAAAAATTAAATTGTAATTTTATAAGAGTACTGCACTGTAACGATAAATATTGAGCGTATTAAGATAAGAGGCCGGTATTCCGTAAAGGCATTTTATTTCATTAATTTTTTTACAATAATCAAAAGTAAAACGATAAAATCGTTAAATACCATTCACACGTAGCGTGAAAATAATATTAACAGTTTGCCCGATAGTTAAAGACATCGAGGACCCAATAAAGTATATCGAGATAATCTTGGTTAGCTCGTCGACAGGGCCGACGAGCGATTAACTGGGCGCGGGACTAAAATATTACGGGCGCCTATTTTTACATGTCGTCAATATCAACTTGAAATTTGACATTGTTATTTTTTATGGGCAGACGCTACACATGTATATTAATAGGCGTGGCACGGATCCAGTTAAAACCGCTTCAATATAATTTTAAGAAAAACATTTTTAGTTTGGTAACTATACATTTAAAGTGGACGATGTAGGCTTTGCAAGGACACAAGATTCTCATTTAAATGGACGCGGCTATGTAGATTTGAAATTTGGTGGCTTGTTCTATATAGTAGGAGGTCAATTTTAAGGAATTATATGAGAAACCAATCTATTTCAACTAATGTCAACTTGAAATGTGGGGCAGGCCTCATAAAAATTACCCCACAATTGTTGACTTTTTATACGAAAATATCATTATTTCAGCTTGAATTTTGATATGGTGACTTTTTATGGACAGGTGATTCACATAAATATAGTAATGGGTGTGTCGCACCCACTTTTGTGCTGCTGTAGGAAAAAGTTTTTATTTAAGCCAATATCATCTTGAAATTCGATATGAATACACAAACATACGAGTATACTAATGAGCGTGTCCCGCCTACTTTTTGGGGTAGTATCTAAACAAACTCGCAACCCATGTTTATGTTTTACAAAACGGTTTGCAATTCGTGTCAATGGTATTAGAGCTTTGGTTCTATTCTCGATCAGGTCGATAAGTTGAGTCGATATAGTCATCTCATTCGGGATGTTGTAAAGTATTTTTAACCGACTTCAAAACAGGAGGAGGTTTCTCAATTCGATCGTATATATATATTTTTTTTTTTATGTGTGTTCGCGGATAACTTCGTCGTTTATGAACCGATTTTGATGATTATTTCTTTGTTGGAAAGGAGATATCCCATGGTACCATGTTAAGCAAATCAGGATCTGAAGATGGCATTCCAGAGAAATCGAGGGGAACCTTCGAAAATCGTTGTGGCGACTAGTGCCTTCGTTAATTTTTTCATTTTCTGGCTCAAGTAGCCGTCGCTTCCTCATCCCAGAAGCATCATTATTAGGTCTACTCATCAGTAAAAATCGTAAAATAAAAAAAAATTTTAACAAAAAAAAAACCGACTTCAAGCAGGGAACTAAAAAGTAAAAAAAAAAAAAATTTACCTAGCAAAACAGGAAACTAAAAAGTAAAAAATAAATTTACTTAGCAAAAGTAATTCTTATTTTGATTTAGTTAATCAGAAATGATTAAATAAGTATTTTATAATTTTGAGGTCGGTGGTAGTAAGGTTGTTGTAGTATTTACATTCGCATTCATTCGCTGGAAATATATAGCATTGAACCAATTGTGTTCGTTGCGAGCATATTTGTGAACAGAACGATAATTCCATTTCGGTTTTGTATTGTATGGATTTAATTCTATTAAAACTAAAAAAATGTTTATGATTTTTTTTATTTAAATTCAATTTATTTGATTTTAAAGTTAAATGTAAAATTTAGACTGTAGACTGTAAATAAAACAATTAAAAATATATACTATTAGTCGTAAGTAAACTACTTTGAAATAAAATGCATCCATGCATACATATTATCTATAAGAGTTTACAATTAAAAAAAAAAAAAAAAAAAAACAAGAAACCGAAGCTGTAATACCATTCACAAGAAATTTCCACCTTCGAACTTAGCAGAACTCTTCATAATTATGCGAAGCGTTCATCTATAAGAAGCCAACATCAAATGTTAAGTTTATTTTACTCAAAATGAAAAAGTTCTTCATGAATATTTCAAAAGTGTGTATTGGGTTTGTATGGGGGTATACGTTAAGCGTCCGTCACATGCCATGTCGATTTCATGTCAATACAAAAAGACCAAAATTGGTAGGCGGTTTGTAAGGGGGCTAGACCAAAAAGTGGGGATCTCTCCCATTGAAGTATATGTGAAGGTTCCTTTCATAAAAAGCTACCATATCATTTTTTTTAGGTAATATTGACCTCAATAAAAAATATTGTCATACAAAAAGTCAAAAGTGGGCGGGTGGGTTGTATGAAGCCATGTCAATATAGATACCCTATTTAACTACAATAAAACAATTAAAACTGGGTAACTTAAAAATTGGTTCCCAATAAAAGTGATTTTAAAGTCTTTTTTAAAATATGCGCCAAAAAATTATCCTTTGCCTTTTTAGCATAAACTGCTGATGCATTTTCTCCTTAATCGTGATTTCCATTCTCCTACGTCAAATGTGCCCGCCCTATTTTATTTGCAATTTTATCATTATTAATATCAATTTTATTTGTTGGAATATAGATTTCATGCTTCTTTTCAAATAGTGCCATATGTCTTCCGAATTTTTTAATACCATTTTTGATGTAACATTCAAATTTATGCATTTCCTATACCTATTTCCTGTCATCTGTATTTTCATTAGACATTTATATTAAAGATGTTCCGTTCAAGTGCAGTCCAATAGAAAACTTTTTTATATGCTTACTTGATATTAAAATACCAAACGTTTAACTTCGGCAAAAATTATCGTTATCTGCAACAATTCAATTTATTTTTAAATAGCGTAAATATGCGAAAAAGTTATTTACAGAATGTCGTAGTACTTGTATTAAAGTATAGCTAGACATTTACAACATAAATTGTACTCCACGAAACACAATGACTTTTAGGTAAAGTTTTGCTAAAAATACATCGTGAAAGGAACTCATAAATTTTTGTTCAAATGTACAAACCGTTTTACCCTATGGGTACAGGGTATAAAAACAAATCAAACATTTTTCCAGATATGCTGCTTTAAAAAGTGTGTATATACGAATCAATCAGACGAATCGTTGGCGTGTTAGCCGTGGCGCCTACAAAATTTTATAAACTTAATCATCGTATAGTTAAGAAGAATCTAAATGTTCAAGTTTGGAGTCTCTAGTTCTTATAGTCGCAGAGATCTTTTGTTTCATACAATCAGGCGGACAGACGGACGGACGGACGGACATACGGACAAGGCTAAAGTGATCCGATGCTGATCAGGAGTATACAAGTATGTATCTTTCGGGATCTACCGTTTACATTTATTCGGAGAAACTTCTTTTACCCTTTGTCTTTATTTTTCGTTGTACAAGTGCCAATTGACACTTTTTAAGCCCAAAATATCCAACCGATTTAAGTAAAATATATATCATATTGTACCTAGTTGAAAAAATGTGAAACAGCATAAAAGAAGAGAAAGCGTTAAACCGTATAACCAAAGTTATAATAATTTTTAGATTTTCTTAAATATTTTATTCCGTGTTTCAAATAAGGAAGTTTTACTTAGAAAATTCATAAAGTGGGTGGTTTATTTGTATGAAGGCTAACAATTAAAGTTACCAAAATACGATCATTTTTGTTTATGGTTCCTACACCTAAAAGTAAGCATTGAATCCTTGATGATCCTGAATGATTACTGACCCCATACACATAGCAGGATGGGCATGCAGACTGACAAACAGAGATGGACAGATCGACTCATCGACTCATATTGTTGAGCTGATCAACAATGTATACATTTTATGTGGACCGTGACGCCTTCTTTTGGGTGTGAATCGTCTGTTCATGAGCAGTCGTCATATCAAATTTCAAATTGGTATTTCCTTTAATAAAAAAGTTTTTATAAATAAATCTTAAAGTAGGCAGTGAGTTTGTGTCCGAGTATGTGCTACCCAAAAAATGGATGCTGTAAATAGACATTCTACAATATTGTAAAAAAAAAAAAAAAAAAAATTAAGAAATATACCGGATTTAAGTTGGTTACTTAAAAAAAATGTTGCAAAATAAATGATTACTAAATTTTCGATTTCACAAAAGTTAATACATAAATTCTCTGTTTTATAAATTCTCGACATACTCGTTCAAGTTGATAGATTACTTATCCAGTTCATTTATTCCTCAGAATCATTTATATATCACTTTATTTAAGACAATGAAGACTTATTATGGTAAGGAGTATTGTTGGTATAGCCTTAGTATATGTAATCTGTGAGTATTGCATATAGGTATCGTATATGTATACATATGTCTGCATCATACAAATTTCTTAGATTGTTGTTAACAATTATATTTAGATTTGGTTCCTGTACTTAGTGTTATGTAGTTTTATATTTTGCAAGTAATTGGATAGCTGTTTAAATTCAAGACAGATATTTTATGAACATACACACATATGTAGGTATATAGATAACGTATGCAAGTGCGTATATTTTACGTTCATATATTGAATATTTTGAAGCTATATATACTATAATATATATATATATATATATATATATATATATATATATATATATATATATATATATATATATATATATATATATATATATATATATATATATATATATATATCTCTCTATATATATATTATAGTATATATAGCTTCAAAATATTCAATATATGAACGTAAAATATACGCACTTGCATACGTATCTATATACCTACATATGTGTGTATGTTCATAAAATATCTGTCTATATATCTATATATATATATATATATATATATATATATATACCGATTCTTGAATATACATATAAAGATGCAGACAAGTATGCGTGCTCGATTGGGTGATTTTGCTTAGAAGTTTAAATAGAGTCGATGTCGTTGTCATCGTCATCGAGTAAAACAAAGGATGGAAAACGTATGCAAAATAAGCAAACTAAAATATATTTGTATACGAAAGTGTGTGTGTCTGGCTGTTTGTGTATGTGTTGGCAAGAATGACCAAAGGACATTATTATGTCTCTTTCCGTTGGCCCAAAGCAACAAGAGCAACTGTGATGTCCACGACAACGACAATAATACCAAAAACAACAACAAGGACAAAAAGGAAAGCAACAACGGCAGCATAGAGCCTTGCGAGAAAACGCTAAGAAAGGTAGATGCAACCAACAACCAAATACATGGACATGAATCGAATCGGGCAGAACAACGGATGTCGTGGACAGTTGGTTGGTTGGTTGCTGGGTCTTCTAGCCAGTGCAGAGCTTGATGAGAGCGGGGTGGGAGCGGGGTAAACTAGAATAAAGCTGAGCAAGAAACTATACATATGCACACATCCACGCACACAGATTTAAACTCTCGCAGATATCCTTGCCAACAGAAAATATCTCTCTGCCTCCCATGCAGTTCATGCTCATCCATCCTTGCCATTTTGCTTACGAAATTTAGAGTTTACTCCATAGCAGCATGTATATGAGTCTTCAGATTTTAGTCGACGTTGCTATTCTGACCAACAAACGAAACGGAATCAGGACTCTAGGACCAAGACCGGGACTAGTGTCTTTCCACTTTCAATTCACCGCGTTGTGAGTTTTCCATCTTCCTTCTTTCTCTAATGACGTTTCTTGTCACATACACTCACACACGTACTTCGCTCTTTCTGTGAATGCGTGCGTATGGAAGTGTGTTCATATGTGGGGTTGTGTATGTGTGTGTATGTGTGTGAATGTGCGCTAGTGAGGGTGTGTGTGTATTTGTATGTCGTACGATATTCCATCGGTCAGTTTGTTGGTCGGTAGTTGCTTATTGTACTTCTCCACCGTTGCCGTTTTCGTCGACATTATTTTCATCGTTTTCATTGTCTTCATCCACCCCTCACTCCGAAGTCTTCCAACCGCTATACACACAATTGCGAATTCGACCATGGCCACCTCTCTCTTATGTTCATAATGCGAAGGAAATTTTCGCGTGAATTGAAAGATGAAGGCGAACAAATGTGGTCGTTGTCCTTCTTTTGCATCTCCTTTCTACTACCTCTGCTCCGCCTCGTCTTTAAAATCTCTTTCGATTTGTTTTTAAATACATGTACATATTCATATATGACTGTGTATGTATGTTTGTTTGTAAAGTTATAGTTATTAATTACAAGTATTATAAACAAAAAAAAAAAACAACAAAAAAATGTTTGCCATTTCAAACTTCTGTGAGCCTTTTCATTTTATATATAAATATATAGATATCGCTTTAATACATACACATACAAATATGTAAAGTAGTGAAATGCCGATTGAAGATATATAAAAAATCTTCTGATACATGTAAACGATGCAATTATTAAAAAAAAAATGTTAATAGGTAATAGTGCAATTGATTTTCAGACAGATTTTCTTATAAAATTAATCAGTTTCGTAAAGGCCCAAAAATCGAAAATCTTTATTTAAATATAATAAATAAACAAATTCAGCTGTCAATTTTTTCGATATACTTGTTTTAATTGTTTAGTATGTATGTCTTGATTTGGCTCAAAACTTTAATAGCATAATATGTAATATGGTTTATGGAAAGCAAATTTTGAAGGCAAATCAAGGCCTACCACGAAAGAAATATGCCGTGTTCAGGTATAATATCTTTCTTGTTTTTTTTTTCTTATATGTAGGTACTATGACCTTTGCAGATCTATTGTTCCCTGACAATATTCTTTACCTTTACCACTTTAAGTCAATGTACAGTCAGAAAACATGATATCATTTTCATACGTTTTGTTGTTATAGGGGCCTAGCAGTAGTTTTACCTGTCTTACAACCTCCTAGTTCTCCAAAAAAAAACCAATCTCAGCCTCTTTTATCTACCTCATTTACTAACACTCTAGATGTTCCAGGTTCTGCTACTAGTCCGCAACAGTGCTCTGGACCATTAAAGGGAGTGACTGACTTCCCCCTTCTAAGTTATCTGCCTCTTCGTTCCCAGGCTTGCTTAGTTTTGCTAGGGGGTTTATTTTTTCTAGGCAGTCCAATGCTTTGTCACATTTTAACTTCGGAGAATATCACATTGTTTTGGCTCCTCTCTCTTTTAATAGCTTAGATTTTAATTGAAAGATAATATTAAAAAAAAAAGTTAACTTCGGTTGAACCGAATACCATTCACACGAAATTTTAAATTGTATTGTAAAACATAAACGTGGGGTGTTTAAATAGAGGCTACCCTAAAAATGTGGACCGTACCCGCCCACTAGTAGATGTGTATTAAGCGATCATCCATAAAATGCCACCATATCGAATTACAAGTTGATGTTGACGTTTTTCATACAATTGCATAAAAAAAGGCGGTGGATTTGTGTGGGAATACCTCAAAAAGTGAACGGGACATGCCCATTTGTATATGTATAGAAGTGGCTGTACACTAAAGTCCATCAAATCGAATTTAAAGCTAATATTGATTGAAATAAATACGTTTTTTATACTAAAATAATGTTAATGTTGACTGTAATAAAGAAGTTTTTCTCACGAACACACAACATTGGGCAGTAGGTTTTTTGGGGTAGCCCCCATGCAATTAATTAATCCCACCCATTAATGTATATGCGAAACGTTCATCTACTAGAAGCTACCATATCAATTATTAAATTGATATTGACCACAATTAAAAGTTGTTCATACAAAAAGGCAAAAACGGGGGTTGGGTTTATATGGGGGCTACCCCATAAAGTAAGCGTGGCGATTCAATCTTGCCAATTTTCAACTGCATCGCAAGACATGGCTAGATCGACTCGTATCGTCGAGCTGCTCAAGAATATATATACTTTATGGGGTCACGTTAAAGCGTTACAAACTTTTAGACAAACTGATAATACAATTTCACTCTATGTGTGAATTGTATAATAATTTGGTTGTTCCAACTCTAGCCAAGTCTGTCTGCCTATCGGTAAGTTTATGTGCGGCCTATTTCGTCAGTCTTTGAAATAGTGGATTTGACAGTTGGTATGGAGATTTTTTTAATAACCATAAGAGACACAAGTAGCAAAATGTGTGCGATTTATGGTTGAATTAAACAAATTATGTGTTTCTAGAGTAAACATTGTTTTGAAATTGGTCAACTATATTCAAATGGTGAATCTAACTAATAATAGCAGATATTGTATAAACTGTCTGCTAATATCAACAAATATATGAGACATCGATAGCTCAACCGTCTAGCGTGCGGATTAAACTTTCTAGGCGACCTGGGTTCAATCGCCGCTCGATCCAAACTTTCTTTAAATATTAATTAAATTCTTTCTAATTCTTACTAACAATTTCATGCGCAACAAAATGTCCACAACACTCTATTTGAGAACAACTTTCGCAACTATATAGCGTGCTGCCTCAAAATTTCACAAAAGTCCGGTTAGTTGCAAAAGTATACAGTATGAAGCAAAATTTACTTTTTAAACTTCAAGATCGATCGGCGTGGAGATGAGAAAACGTAAAAAGCAAAAAATTCGTTATTATGTTATTTAAGTCTCAGGTGAGCACAAGTTTTCAATGATTGCCAAACTGCATAAGATTGACACAACAAATGATTGGTCAAGAATTATGATTAAATACCATATTTGTGTCACGAATATTGTAAATTGATCTGCTGTACATGAAGAAATCTGCTCGATGGGCTCCACGAATTTTGATTGAGGTTGATAGAGTATCCATATCCATATCCATATCCATGCTACGCCTTCTGTTAGGGGTAGCACTCTTACAAACCCACGGACGCTTCGCACATATTTTAAAGCGCGTGATCCTCTTATTCTTATGGGGAGCTCCCACATAAGCTCACCACCCACTGCTAGGTTTCTGTTGCACGTTTTACAATCTGTTTTCTGTTTGGATTGTATGTACGTTTGAGTCGATTAAAAAGTGTATTCAAACGAAGTCAATGGTTTTTTTTTTTTTTGTAACAATTTTTATAACACACACACATACTGAGGTGTAACAGAAATCTTTTTCACCCGAATTTGGAACCAAATCAATTTCGTTGATGTCACAGAAATCTCTTTTAGACCGTATGAAATCACCAACCTTTTGCTAGGTGAAATTGTTTATTGTATAGATAAACTCATCAAACCATAAGGTAAAACCTTGTTTATGTGCAAGTTTAATGTATTCTCTTCGTAAATGCGTTTTAGAACTTAAACATTTAGCACATTTTATTAATTAATTTAAATTTATAAAAATGTGCATTTATTTGCTGAAAACCGACTAAGTCGATTTACGCAACTACAACGAATGACAAATAAAAATATTTAAAAACATCAGATTGCCAATACAAAATTTATTATTTTTCTGAAATTATATAGTATATTTATGTATATACTTATTCATTTTTGGAATTTTGCATTAAAAAACTGTTTCAGGCAGAATTAATTTAAAGAAAAGGCCTACAAAATATGGTGGGTACGGGGTATAATATTGTTAGGTACCATGTCTACAGCGCTTTCTGGGTATAATTTCAATTTTCTTTTTTATTCTTTTTTTATTTTAAAGGTTGTATAAGTTTACATTAGCATTGGTGCAGGATATTTCACAGCCGTGACTGTACGACTACTGCATTCTTACTTGATTTGCTTATAATGTTTTTAAGATTGCAATGAAATACGTTAATTCTACGTCTACATAAGAAATGCGACAGGGTATTTCATCTAATAAATATAACTGTCTCCAACGCTTCCTAGTACATTATTTGAGCCTACAAACACCTCCACAAACATACATATACTCGTACATAAGTTTATATCCATACTTTTGAAAGCCAAGGCTCTATATAGTAAATACATTCTAATTCGAATATGCTGTACGTATAACCATCGTCGTAGTTACAGGAAACCCCAGACCACTTGAACAATTCGTCTAATTTAAGGATGGGGTAGGCAGGGGACACACATACACGGTCGCGTATATCTTCGCTCACGCAAAATATCGTATTTTGCAGCAATGCGGCAAACTACAGAAACAATTTAATCCTTTGTCCGTATCCACGTCAACTCAACTTGTTCGTCGTCCGTAAGTTCCTTCGCCAACTCGCTCACTCACACTGTATAAACCTTCCAAAACGTTTCAGTCTCTTTTCATCCAGTTCTGGTCACTTTTATTCCGAGTAGCCAAACAGCACAGCAGCCGGGCATCCTAGCTAGACTGGTCAGTCTTTCTATTCTGTTTCGTGTACAAACTAAGGCGATTTTAACAGATGAAAACCGCAACTCTCGCAAGTTGTTTTCAGTATCTCCTCCTCGAAGTTCTATTCCTTGCGTTCGTGTTCGCAGCGACATCATCATCTCCTTCGTCGTCGTCGTCCTTGTAGTCGGCATCCTTGTCGTTGTGATTTGCATATGCATGCATGCTTCGTTGTTGTCGCTGCTCGAGCTGTTTTTGCTATTACCTGTGTCCAGGATACAGCTCGCAATGCAAGAACACAACTGGCTGGCAGGCTGACATTCGTCGCAATCTAACATAACATAAAAGCTGCTGATGCTGCCTCTAATTCAGCTCGCTCCGTTCTACACTGCTCCACTCCTGCGCCATCTCAATACACTGCTAACGTCGTAGTAGATTCTATTTCTTCTGCAGTCGAGAAAGCAGAGAATTTGAAACAATTGAAGCAGTATTTTCGACCGACCACCGACCACTGACCACGAACCTGAATACACAGAGCTCTGCCTGTCTGTCTGACTGTCCATCTGTCTTTCACTCCTCGTGTCTGTCTTTGTAGACCGCTGTCCAGTTGCACAGTTCCAACTTGGCAGGTTAGAGTAGAGCGTACGCTAAGAGAAGGAGTACGACACGGAATTGCCATTGCTCTGAAGGAGAATACTCTTAGCGTATATAGACGGAATCCTTTATAAATTAAACTATATACATCAACACAGATGTGTATTGACACATCTACATACATATGTATACGAGTATGTAATAGCCACTATGTACATAAGAAGGAGTGCGAATATGCAAAGAAATGCAGGCATATGCGTTTTTGCGAAGAATTTTAACGTATAACTCATACCATTCCCATTTACTCGAATAATATGCATATCACTTTGCTTTAAAGACGTTTCAACCAAATAGTAATTTTGCCTTAGGTGAAAAGGCCAAACTCGATCAGGGAGAACAATTTGCAATTCTTGTAAGCTTGCTTTGTTAGATACAAAAATTTGAATTAAAATCATAACATTTTTCTGGCAAGTATCTCCATTAGAGACGTTTAAAGCAGCAGTTAAATAAAATATAAATATAACGGAACGTACAACCGAAATAACTACAATATTTGCTATTTAAGTAGAACTAGCATGGTTTTGCTTTCAAAGATCAATATCACCCAGACAAATGGAAACATTGGGCTCGTTATTTTTAAATCGGTTAAAAATGAAATATTTTATAAGGGTAATTCTTAAGCTAGTAATACAAGATACTTATAGGCAATTTCCACAATTCCACTCAACATTTTCAATTTCAATAATGTTGCTTATATGTTTCAATAGGAAAAAATATATGTATATTTATTTTTATATAGAATTTAATAATTTTTTATTTATAGAAATAAGATAAAAATGAGAATATTGAGTGGAATTTGAATGCTTCCAGCCGTCCCATAAACGAACGTTCGCTAAAGCAACAACTATTCGAATAACATTCGAATCAATATAATTTGAAAAAAGTTCTTAAATTGTTTGCTTTATGTAAAGTGCCAAAATGCTGGATCTATATTTGACATTATTTATTTTATCAAAAGGTAATTTATCGATAGAATTATATGGTTAATCTATCGTATCTATCTATATATATATATAAATGTTATGTTGGTTTGTGTATGCGTGTAAAACTTAAAATGTTCTGTACCGATTGAGATCAAATTATAGCACGATATATAACCCGCATCAAAGATGGTTTTTATCTATTTTTCGTATCAGTTACATACCCGCGACCGCGAGGTCGAAAACAACTGTAATATGATTTTTCTATCAAATTGATTTTTCTTATTTTATTTCGCAAAATTTATATTCACAGTTTGCTGTTTTATAATTGGCAGTGTTTTTAATTAAATCAGCTCAAAGCTTTAAACAACTTAACTTTAAAAAGAAGTAGAGGGAGGGGCAGGAGAAGTAGTGGATATTTGTTCTGCTATTCGGGGCGGAGACGATGGCATGGGAAAGGGGGCAGGGAGAAGTTGGAGTGAAAGGAAGGTAGGTAATGTGATGGTAGGTAGGTGGTGGTAAAGGTGAGTGTTGGGAAAGGGCTAGAAGGGGTAGAAGGGGAATAGTGACAAGGGGAATAGGGGTAGGAAAATGGAAGGTGGGGTATGAGATCATAGGGACGGAGGGGTAATGTCAGGGGGAATGGCAGCAACGCGATGGGTACCATTTAAGATAGAGGGATGAAATGTTGTGCACATGTGACTAGGATCGAAGGGGCAGGAAAAAGGGTGGTAAAGTAAGGAGAAGTAGCGGAAGGGGCATAGGAATGGGGGCAGCGTAAGGGTTGGTTGTAGAAGGGGTGGAAGTTGCAGGAGATAAGGGGTAGGAGAATTGGAGCTAGAGTAAAGGGGCATGGGGAACGTGGGGCAGAGGGAAGGTGGGACAGAGGGAAAGGAGTGGCAGGGAGTGGCAAGGGGAATGGCAGAACGACGTCTGCCAGGATACAGCTAGTTAATAACATATTTATATTTATTTAAAAACGTAAACTAAATTGTTTGCCTGGAAAAAACTGTAAATGACACACAAAATACTTTCGCAAAATATATCATTATAGATATCTTTATCGAACTATTGAGAACGAAAGTTTGATCGCCACAAACTGAGCGAATAGTCGTGCCGTTATCGATAGTTTTGTCCGAAAAAATCTTGCGAAAACTTTCGACAACGATATTATTTTCGAACTTTCGATCGGATGGGTTATGTGGAAATTGCCTATTATACAAATTACATACCTAGTTGTCGTTGAATTTTTATTTAAAAACAAATTTTACTCAAAGTCGTTCTTCTAGATGTAGAAATCATACGTTCACTTGTAGCAGACGAAGCGGGAACATTCAGTATTTCTCTCCAATACTTTAAAATATCAAATTTTGTATCTAATTTAATTTTTTCACACGAGTTCATTTGCTGTTCGATCTCGTTACATATAGATACATAAGAACGATTATAGAACTCGGAAAAGGGACCCGACAAATGGAGTATCTCATTTAGCGCATCTGATTTGTTCCGCCCGCGAATATTACATTGTTTCCCATCCCGGCCATCCCAAAGTTTTTAAAATTTGTACTAAGTACTTTTAAAATGAATAAGCCTATTCAGAATGTATAGTACAAATTTTAAAATGTGGTATTGCTATCATGTGACATATCGTGAAATTGAGCCATGTCTAGGCATTCTCGTTTCTAGCATACATATAATATTGCATGAACATTTAAATGTCAGTGTGCGTGGGATCACTCATAATTTTAATGATGAGCAAAAATAGATTACAGACTATGTAAATAAATTTTTTTCAAGATTTACTTGGAGAACATTGTGAAGTCCTATATTTGGTGTGATGTGTTGTCTGAACAACTTTTTTTATTAGCATATTTTTTTTTAGAAAATACCCAATACTAAATTATGATTTATGTTGAGAGAAAAAGTTTATTTTGCATTGGCAACTCTGATATTATAAAATATTTTTATCTGTCGTTCGTCGTTGTTGCGTAAACCGAGTCGTCGTAGTCGGTTTTCAGCAAATAAATACACATTTTTATAAATTTATCAAGAATCAAAGCCGAATGACCATCGTTTGCACCGTACGTTCGGTTAATGGGAAATTTGGGCTTACAGAATGAGCCACATCCGAGCCAGCTGCGGCGCCCACATTCCCTAAATCTTATTTAAACACAAAAACTATCTTTCTATTTTAAGTTTGAAATTATGTAATCTCATTATTTTAATTCAATTCAAAGTTCTATAACTCTAAAAAAACACCCCGTATATACAAATTTCTGTTGAAAATGACAGCAAACTCAACAAATACCTGGCACGTCTGTACCTGCCTGTCGATTAAAGATCGTGTATAGTTAAATATAAAGCGTTTAGTTATACCCCGCCTTGGAGGGCTAAGGGCACAATTAGTTTGTCTAAATATATGCAAAAGGTAAAAGAATGCATGTCAGATCCCATAAATATATTCTTAATCAGCATCAAAAGTCGAGTTGATATTGGTATATCGGCCTGTCCGCTCATGCATTTTAAATTTCCGATAAACTCAACCAAATTTTTACAGAAATCGACTATCCGAAAGTTATGATTTATGAAATTTTCAACAAGTTAAGTAATGAAATAGTTTGTGTGTATGTGATTCTATATTTGCATTCATTGGATAAGCTCCATTTTGCTGATAGAGAATGTACACAAAAATTCTTGTCCTATAATTTTTAATAAATCGGGAAATTTGGCGGGTAAATCCACAAACCCAGATTTCACTTTGCTACTGTGGCAGACGGTTTGATATTTATTTTGAACCTTTACTTGGGGTAGCAATATTACTTCTAGGAAACTTATATAGATCAAAAAATAAATCTCAGATATCAAAATTTTGTCGTTGGTGATTTGAAAAAAATTAGAACTCATATTTCATATTTTCATATTTTCATATTTTCCCTGTGAAGCTGGGACTCTTTTAATTTAATCGGTATCTCTTTTGAATATCTAGTTTACATTTCAATCCGATTTTACAGCTTTGACTGTTGATCGCGTTCACACACTTGTGCTGTTGCAAAAACAAGCCACAAAATAAAATATGTATAGCTGTGTTACATAATTTGTCCGTAAATACGTTCGTAGATCCGTATGTATTCATACAAATTACCAAATATAATAAATAGGTAAACTTTCATTCTGAAAATTTTAAAATGAATTCTGCAATAGTACGGTTAACCTGTAAAGGGTTTTTCATTAAGAGTTTTCATTTTAATTTAATTTAAAAAACAGCCTCTGAATAGCTGCAGGCGATTTCAATGCGAAACATTCTTATTGGGGCTCACGTCTCTCAAATCTTGTGAGAAAGCAGCTCTACGAGGCACTCAAAAATACTCAAACTAAGCTTGACTATGTCTCACCATGTAGTTCAACATTCTGGCTAGAAGATACGATGGAAATCCCAGAACTCATAAGTTTTGCAATTACACAAAAAATCTCAAGCGTTTTAATACCTGCAGAATGACTCACATCGGATCTGTCATCGGATCACTCCTGTACAATCTTTAGCCTACTGGAACACGCCCAACCAATAGCAAATCTTTGCAAACTCACCACATACAAATTGGCTCAAATACAAAAAATGAATAAGTAATCACATTGAGCTGAACCCAATAACACATTGCGAAATTGGTTGCAGCTAGAATCTTCTCACTACAACCAAATTCACCTTTCAAAATTTTGCCGTTGAAAATAGCTTTATTGGTTTTCAAAATATTTTCCTTTATGATCTATGCACTTTTGCATACGTTCGAACCTTTTTCAAAGCATTTGTTCTTGAGACACCTCCAAAACATAATTTTTTCTGTCGACGAAAATCATTGTCCACGCAGTTGTCTTTGCTGTGCGTGAACAAGAAGAAAACATTGGTAACCAAATCAGTACTGTATGGTGGATGACCCATTAATTCGATGTCTTGAGTACTCAGAAACTAATGACTAAGGTTGCCAAAAATATCAGATGTTGATCTTGCATTCTCAGTTATTTCACAGCGTGTAAAAGTAAAAGTATGTTTATTGAACCACCCTTGTTTTGATAGTTCATATCGAAAACTCTAATATATCAACACCTTTTTCAAGGTAAACTAGCTGAAAATTTACTGCTTCACAAAAAATAAAAAAAAAAAAAAACAAGAAAAAACTTCGGTTGGCACGAATGTAAATGGTAATTACAGGGGGTGTTTAAATGGGGGCTGCCTCAAAAAAGGGGCGGTCCACGCCCACTAGTAGATGCATAAAATTGAGCTGTGGGTTTGTATGGGACAACGTCAAAAAGTGGGCGGGACACGCCCATTTGTATATGTATATGAAACGGTTGTCCAATAAACTTCACCAAATCGCATTTCAAGCTAATATTGATTTAATAAAGATTTTTTTATAAAAAACACAAAAGTGGGCGGGACACGCCCATTAGTCTATGAATGTAGTGCGGCCATAAAGAGGCACCACATTGCATTTCAATCTTATATTGACTTCAATACAGAAGTTTTTCATACAGAAACACAAAAGTGGGCAGTAGGTTTGTATGAGGGCTACCCCCAAAGGTGGGCTGTTCCCACCCATTAATGTATATGAGAAGCGTCCATCCATAAAATTCTTTAATTAAGTTAACTGGGCGTACCCTCATATGTTGGTATAGGTCTCTTACACTGATAAAAAAAGCAGGATTTCCTTACATGGTATCGAAAGTATGGTGAGCTCGAATCTTAAGCCAAGTACAAATTCTTAGTTCAAGAACGGAGTGGAAACTTTTAAATTTTGCCCTCTTCAAGCTCTACTGAGGGTTATTTAAGAAAAAAATATGATTAATTTGAGCACAAAATAGCTTTAAACAATTTTTTATTTTTATTTTTTTTATTTTTTTTATTTTTATTGTTTTATTTTTTTTTTTATTTTTTAATTTTTATTAAATTTTATTTTAATGTTTTTGTCCTTCACGGTTTATAAAAATGTTCTTTGGTGGAGAATGGAATTGGTAACGAACCATGACAAATTCGAAAGGCGGTGAGAAGTGACATGGTCTTTACTACCTCGGCTAACAGGCACTCGAGACATGGAGTTGCCGATTCACAACCCATTGTTATTCCCATTTACTGTCGGTGAGAAGAAATTAGAGCAGCTGAGAGAGTAAATTTGATTTTCCTCCCAGGGTTTTCTCCTCTCAGAGATTGATTTGAGATATACTTAATTCAAGTCCAATAGAATTTATTTGAAATTCTGAGACTTGTACTTGTTCAATAAATTTAAAAATTAAATTGTTACACTTATTTCAAGAATTTTATACTTATTCTAAGTATTTCTGCGCCTGATTTATAAATCGATCCCGATTTGTACTTGATTCAAGAAAATTTAGTACAAATCTTACTTAAAATTTGTACGTATCTATAACCTGATTTTAAATTTCGTCTGCATGGTATTTGAGCCTCGGTTTAACCAAAGTTAACGTTTTGTCTAGTTTTGAATTAGAGTCTTAGATATACAACTAATACCCGGAACTCAGACTTCGTTTTTTGTCAAGTTTATAGAGTATCCATATTGATTTACCACGCCCACATTTTTTTTATACTCTTCGAATGCACATACATAAGTACCGTATGTCTCCTGTCTAAATCAAAACAAGTCCCACAAATTTTAAGATATCGATCTAAAATCGGTTATGGATACTTTCTATGTTCCTACGCTGAACGTATATCACAATTGCGTTGCCATGCCCACTTTTAGGAGTAACCCCCATACCCCCAAAATCATTTTTGGATTTTGTATGAAAAACTTTACGAATAGCATATGCATAGAATTGGTTGATATGATATGTTGATATGTAGACTTCTTATACATATGTATTTATACTACTATTCACATACAATGCATATATTAATACCGTGTCGCGCTAAATTTGTGGTAGCCGTTCCATAAACCTATAACATGCGCATCGGGTTTTAGGTTTTTATAGAATTTTTTATTACACCATTCACACATAGTGTGAAATGGTATTATCAGTTTGACTCATAATACCATACAAACCCACCGCCCACTTTTGCCTTTTTTATTGTAGTCAATATCAACTTAATAATTGATATGTCAGCTGCTCTAATTTCTTCTCACCGACAGTAAATGGGAATAACAATGGGTTGTGATTCGGCAACTCCATGTCTCGAGTGCCTGTTAGCCGAGGGAGTAAAGACCATGTCACTTCTCGCCGCCGTTCGAATTTGTCATGGTTCGTTACCAATTCCATTCTCCACCAAAGAACATTTTTATAAACCGTGAAGGACAAAAACATTAAAATAAAATTTAATAAAAATTAAAAAATAAAACAAAAATAAAAATAAAAAAAAAAATAAAAATTGTTTAAAGCTATTTTGTGCTCAAATTAATCATATTTTTTCTTAAATAACCCTCAGTAGAGCTTGAAGAGGGCAAAATTTAAAAGTTTCCACTCCGTTCTTGAACTAAGAATTTGTACTTGGCTTAAGATTCGAGCTCACCATACTTTCGATACCATGTAAGGAAATCCTGCTTTTTTATCAGTGTAAGACAGCTATACCAACATATGAAGGTACGCCCAGTTAACTTAATTAAAGATTTTTTTCATACGAAAACACAAAAGCGGACGTTGGGTTTGTATGAGAGCTATCTTAAATTGTGAGCTTATCCTATGAACATGTAATATTTATGTCCAATATAACCTTAACTAGTGATTTTCAGCCAGATACTTAAAAAGTTGATAAAAAAATGCTTAGGAACACACAAGGCTAGATCACCTTGCCTCGACGAGCTGATTAAAAATCTATATATTTTATGGGTTTTACGATGCCTCCTTTAACGCGTTACAAAACTTTCAGACAAAAACCCGTTAACTCTGATAAAACAGTATGTGTGAGTAGTGTAAAAATTTTGAAAAGCAAGCATTAATTTCTATGTATTAAAATGAGAAATTATGCTTTGTAAACATGAAGAAGCTGCTTGGTTAAAGATATCGAGTTTTTGACATAACAAACTTAAGCAAATTGTGCTTAAAGATAATTCTTTAACAAGTTAATACATTAACATACTAACTAGTGAACACCCTCATTATTAAAAAAAAATTTCGATTGAACATTGTAACAGGTCTTTTCCAAAATTAAGTTCGTAGTGTATGGGGGTAGGTTTTGTTGGTAAATTCTATATACTTCATTTTATTATTGTAAAAATAATATTCAAGGTCTTACCATGCACTTGATTCCGAATACGCAGAAATTTAGGATAAACACGTCGTCAATTGGAAGCACTTTTCATAAACCAGCAATGGACAATGCGCACGTCTGCGAGTGTCCTTTCGATTGAAAGTTTCGCGCGAACTGAAATTATAAATGTACCGATTTGGCGGCATCTAGTTCAATCCATGACACAATCGGTCGCCAGAAGCAGCAAATGCTGCATAAGCTCATTCGTTTGCTCTCACTGTTTGCCTTCCGCATGCCACAACTCTGCGCTCAGATTTTTCCTTAGCCGCGATAGCACATGCTCGAACGCTCCCTCAGCACCCCACATCCATCAATAAAAACAACTGAGCAGCCCTCATCGTCCGTCCACATCACGTTGGTTTCGAGCTTGCAGTTTAGTTCTAAAAGAAGCTTACTCAACTCAATAGCGAAATGCAAAACAATGCCATATGTGAAGATGGCTACACTGAGCGAATAGTTTAACTAGAATCCAAACTCCAGCCAGCTTTGTAAACCACGCAGCACAGTGGGTAGAGCTGGTCGGTTGATCTGCACAATGTACACTTATGTGCGGCTAACGTTGCGCTATATTCCTTCATGCGAGCGTTCTTTTCGTTCCGTTCTGCAGGGCAGCATCAGCATTACGAGACTAGCACCTTGGCAGCCCAGTAGAAGGCATCTCATTCTGCTGCTGAAAAGTGGCTGAGGCACAGAGTTCATAGTGTTGTGTGCCGTGTTCGAGTACTAGTGCCCCAAGTGGCAGAGGCACCACATATACATGACATGGTCGACGATGTCAGTGCAAGGGGAGGTTTCGTTTGAGGCAACCAAGCTGTCCGTGTCCACTTCATATCATCAGCTCAAATGGCGACGTCGCATTGCGCGCCTTCCTGCCTTCGCGTCTTGCGAAATCTATCGAAAAGAGCGCGAAATGTCGCAGCGTCGTTTGGTTTTTGTTAGATACTTGACTAAGCAGGAAAATACTAGGGAGCAGCGAAGGAAACCAGTACGTTTTTTGTTCAAATAGATTCACATCTTAGAAGGGTCTTTGTAGCACTTTGCGCTGTGTTACTCGTATTTTACCCTTCAAAGATATTATTAAGAAGAGTATAACAACGTTGTACGTACATTTGTATCACGTAGAAGTTGACATTAAAATATATATTTTCAAGATCAGCTAGACATGTCGAATCAATCCAGCTATGCAAGTCTGTGCTTTTGTATGGTTTTATGCTATTTTATTTTGCATAGTTTTGGAGATATTACGCTGAAACGCGGTATATAGACTTTTATGGATCTGTTTTGTTTTTTAGAATGGACGTGGCACGCCCACTGTCAATCATAAACCATACACTATATTACCACCAATACTTGAACTTTTATAAGATACGCTTAAGTATTGAATTTTGTTTTATTAATTATTAATTAATAATTAAAAGTGTTTGTTAAATTATCCTACACTATGGGAAATACCTGTCCGCTAATTATTCAGATACAACTGTCTATGTATTATTAAATCATTAATTTTGTGTTTTGTGTTGTGTTAACATTGTGTTTGCAGTGCTCTAAAGAAATCATCTGTGATCAGCTTAACGTAAAAATTGCCTTATTTTCTTTTGTCTGTAAATTTGAGTTTGAACCAGTATAGCAAGAGACTATTATTTAATCCAAAACCTTCAAAAATATTCAACAACTGAATTTTTGAGAATAAAAAAAAAAAATTTTTTTTGACTTCCAGGTCGCTTTTTTTTTAATTTGTATTTTAAGTAGTTCAAAAATACATCAGCATGATGTTTTTCATTTAAAAATAAGGAATCAGATTATAAAAAGAATCTACTCTTATAGTGATTTCTAAGTTTCATATAAATCTGATTTTTTGGTTGTCAAAATTGCATCATTCAGTTTGATTAGTCAGTAACGTTTTTGAACTTCCCGATTAGTAACTTTAAATGCAACACTGTTCCTGTCAACTAGTATATGTTAAGAGAATACTGTAAAAGTGTTGAGTAATTGCTCCATTTAATTTGTGTTTGGCAGCGATTGAGCGCAGACATGAAAGGCAGCAAGACTGACAGAAATCGAAAGGTTGCCGCACCGATCTGATCAAAGAAAACCCCTGCTTCATCTACAGCTTAGTCGCTGATGTGCTACAATGGATTCATATTTCAACCACGTTCATGAAACGGCGCGAAAACTTGACACTATTGCGGTTAACCAACGTCAAGCATTACTTTGAAGTTATCACACGATTACATGGTGAATTTCGGCACCGACCGATGGCTTTCTGTTAGATTGTCTGTCTTTCCTGTGTGCTTTCAATGGCTGTCAAACACAAACTTAATAATGCAGATTGGATACCTCAGGGACTACCGTCAAATCAATATAATTTGAGGTGGCAAATACAAGACACTTTATAACATTGGTCCGAATTTGACTACTAAAGATTATAGCCTTAAAACAAATTTATGATCAAGGAAGTTCATAGATGTACATGAAACATTAAGAGAAGAATCATTCACAATGACAATATACAATATACAAATATATGCACTAGCTTTGTGAAACAGACCAATACCGTCGCAAGAATGAACGATGCCCAGCCTGATTTTTCGGGCAAAATTTTGAAGACGGACGAAGGTATATTTACACTCTGTGCCTAGGGAACAGAGAACCCACAGGTCATTTACGAAACCTCACTGCACGATGAAAAAGTCACTGGAGTATTCTCAAAAATAATCATCGGAACATCTTTTTTAATGTTGAAAAGACCGTTGACGACGCACTTTTTTATTAGATGTTGGCGCACTTTGTGTGTCTTCAAATGCATGAAAAAGCTCTGACAAACTTTAATTTTCAACAAGACGGCGCTTTGCCACACCTCAAGCTTTATGATTCAGTTCTTACGGCGCATATTCTCGAGACACAAGTCGAAAAATATTAATTTGGACTGGCCTTGTTCTACGGATTTAATTCCATCAGGGGGTGGGAGGGGGTTATTTAAAAGTAAAGTTTATGCCAGCAAGCCAAAGGACATTGACGTACTCAAAGCTAACATACGAACCGAAATAGTTGCTATAATGCCCGAAATACTGGCCAATGTTTTACAGAATGCCCCAAAAAGAGCTTATTTTTGTGTATCGAATGGAAGCTGATTTGAAATAAATGGTAAATGGTTTGTTAAAATCGGATGAAAAATATTAGTTACTCAATGGTGATATACAGAAAGTCTAGTCTAATTGCCACGTCGAGCCACTTTTTTAAGTAGCATCTATACAAACCCATATCCCACTTATATATTTTTGTGTGAAAACCATTTTATTGGCAAGAAATTCGAGATAATGGCTATTATGCCAATTCATGTAAATTAAAACTGTTTAATTGGATCAATATTGAGTTCTATGATTTGAAATTATTATACACGTACAAACACACAGTACTAAACACCTTTTATATATTATTTCTCGAAATGTAATTATTGTATTTCAACTTTTTCTTTACAAGTGTAATAAAAGGCACGCTGCCACACCTTGTTGTTTAAGAATTATTTTCATTTTTACTACATGAAATATTAATTAAATGTATACAATTGCCATTAAACTGTTGATATTACATGTGTAGTGTATAAATTCTTCGGTTCCACTGAAGTAAAATTTTCGTTTTGTTTTTCTTTATGCCTATTGCTATTCTCTTGTTATATTTTTCAAATATGCTGCAGTGCAGCAGGCAGTCGACTTTCTGTCTTTAAGGTGAGATGGAGAGAAGAACTAGGCTGGCAAGTAGAGCGACTGCCGCGTGGTCGACTTGGAGTGCGACGTCCTTTGCAGTCCACTTGTCAAGAACGAGAGCATGCGAATACGATGTAAGGCGTAGGAACGCGATTTGGCGCGCATTTGTCTTTCTGACGTCTAGATGCTTAGTCAATACAGGAACGTACCTCTATAGAAGAAATACGATGACAGGCGCGTTATGAAGATCACGGGGGGAAGAAGGCATCAAAAGTTCCATATGGCCGTGCTCAAACTCATATATGAGCGTTTTTGTATGGATATGTGTGTGTGTCAAAAGGGTTGCCAAGTGAACAAAAAGGGCATCCGTATTGTCTGTTGACGATGAAAGGTACAACCAAATACCAAATTTCTGACGACACGGCAATGCCTTCTTGATAGCGGCTGGCAACTCTGACGCTTCCGGTTGAATGCACACAATCGCGAATTTTCATCGAAATAGACGGAAAATCGACAACAGCGTCCGTGCCAAAAGCGGACGGACGAATAAGATGAAGCAAACAAAAACTGCGAAATGTGTGTTCGCTCTCGCTCCCTACATCAATCAAAGCAACCTCTACTACAAGCGGCGTAGTCTCTGTCATTTGTCTCACGATGTCTGAGCGGAAGAACAGACGGTCGGATAGAAAGACAGACTCACACGTTGAGCCCACCGTGTGCAGCAGCGTCGCAGGACATTGTCAAGCGACAATGCAGGCACAATATTCGTGTAAATATGTGCAAACCACTTGACATCAGAACGAGAGGCAGCCGCAACAGCAGCAGAAACCGTCAAGCAATCGCACAGTATCTCTGTCTGTCTACCCTCCACCAGTTCCATCATCTTCATTCATTCAAAGATAGTTCTTGCGAGTCCATACCGCGATACGAATAGATATAGATGCGCGCGAACGGGCACTGTGTACAGTTTTTTACGTTCGTGTCCAACGCAAATTGTCCCCACAACTGTAACAACAACAACAGATCCAACAACCAGAGCATATATGTCGTGGACATTGACTAGGACGACGACGACGACTCGACGTCAACATATAATGACAACTGCAGCGTTTTCCTTTGAACAAATACTCTCAGTCTGCGTCCGCATCCGCATCCACGTCATGTTCATGTCCTCATTCCATTCAAAATCCATCTGTTCCTCCCGTCCACTTCATTCTCCACAATGGTGCGCCTTTAGCCAAGCAACGTTTTTGTACTATATTTAAAATCGCGGAGTGTTCTTGGCGTTGCAAATATCCTTGCTGTGGGCAACGCCAGCCATTCAACTAAACAGCCAGACTGTCAGCCACGACTTAGAATGATTGTCGTTCGTTCGCGTCGTCGTCCTTTTTGCCTCTGACCCACTCTAGTATATTCCAACTTGCTGCTTTCTGCCTGTTTTGCTCCTTGCAAGCCGCTGGACCTCGATGGTTTAGAGCTAGGGCTGCGATGCACTGCGGCATTTAAGATCATCATCGTCATTGTATTTGTCGTAAGCCATATGAGGAGTACGTGGACGTCTGCGTACGGATTGACTACGACTCCATTCCAAAGACCGCAGGGTTGAGAGTTTGGCAGGCCGTGTGCGCACATACGCATGCTATGCACTCGCGTCCACATCACAATAACCATCGTCGTCGCGTCGCGTCGCCATCATTTAAATATTCCATGGAGTAGCATACGACTTGTGTCCAGCAACAGACGTTGCCAAAGGCACATGTGTCTTCGTTTGCTCGTCCATTCTTCTGCCCGTTTCCTCCCTCTTCATCTGCTACTTTCTTTCTCTATTCTTCGTACTCATGTTTACGATTATATTCGCGCTCTTCTATTTCCACCGTTGACTAAGAATTGTCCTTTCATTGAATCGAATCGATTCGACATTCGATTTCTGGAACGAACATTTTCATGAGGTTCAGTCCAGCCCAGACCAGACAGAGGTAGCGGAATTAGTTGATTAGATGTTTGCACGGATTTGACTTTTCAGAGTTGGGATTTCGACATAGCATTTTGAGTCCTTAAAGTCTGAGTGGCTTTTGATGGGGGCGGAAATTGTGTGCGAAGCTTCCAAGGGCTTCTGTATACACATTCGCATATAAGACACATGTATGTGTTGTAAATGTATGCATGTGTGTACGAGTGTTTGAATATGTGAAAGGCGACCTGTCGAAACCAAACACAAGGGGACATTGACATCGCGAAACGAATTTCTTTTTCGCCGGACTTCTCGGGCTCATTATAAGCATTTGTCCGCTCTCGCCTTCAAATGTTTATTTTTTGTTGTCTGTGCCTTTATGAACAATCACACTCGTCGTCTGTTTCTGAGCGACGAACGATTCGCGTATTCACAACATACTACCCCATTCTAGTCCATTCAATATCACCTCACCCTCGTCCAATTCATTCGAGGCTCATGAAAACCCCTGCCCACGCATCTCTTTCACAACCCCGTTTGGGCGTTTGCGTTCATTGTAAGAAATTCCGAATCATATATGAGAATTTGTAGTTGATGGAGATGCCCAAAGCTCTTCATGTGTGTTCGCTTACTACAATAGACGAACTAAAATGGAGTGAGGTAAGTGTGTGCATCTAGCCTACATGTACGCGTCTACTTTTGTATCTGAGTGTCTGTGTGACATCAACGTGAGGCAATGTGTTCTTTATTTAAAAGGACACTTATTGTGCCTGCGACTTCTAGCGCTTAAGATTGACGTGGACTGACCTCAAGACATGCTGTTTGTACAGATAAAGTGGTTCGCTTCGCATCATATTGAAATATATTACTACCACCAAATTTTTCATCGAGAGCAACGCGTGGTCATTATTGAGGGCAACATTTGATGATCACCAATATATAACTAGCTTAATGTGTTCACGTATGTACTAGTATGTGAACTCGATTTTTTATTCTAATAAAATAAGAGTAAACGTTAACTTCGGTGTATAGACTCCCTTCGACAAACTGACCATGATTATATAGATAAAGAAACTTACAAATATAGTAATGAAATTAACAAAATATGTACTAGAATTGTATGTCATAAATAATAATAATACAATACAATATATTTCGAATTTCAGAGGACGGCTAAATACAATTACCCAAAATCATATCGAACTAATGAATATATTCTCACTAAGGACCATATTGATCATGTGTGACCTCTATCAAGGGGTCAGTCGGCGTAACCTAATGTATATATTATTTTTACAAGCGTTCATTACATTGACAATTTCTAACAACCTATTTCAAATGGAATCATAAGCATTTCATTTAGAAATTATTTTAAATTAAAAATTTGGTCTCCATAATTGGGACACCTTATAATTTTTGTGCTTACACATTTCTTTATAATTGAAATTAGCTAGTATGAGTACTACAATATAAAAACCGTATTTGAAAATTTACACCCTCAAAATCTTAAGTTAGTTTTAAAAACAATGATGATGCTTACTAGGTAGTGTGTTTTAGCATATTACAAACAGTTTAACATACAATAACAAAATGTAGAAACAAGTGAAATCTACATTACTATTAAGGTGTTATTTTATTAGTTTCAAGCTGATATTGGTTTAACTGAAGAAGTTTTAAATACAAATGCATAAAAGTGAGCGGTGGGTCGGTATGGGGCCTACTTCAAAAAGTGGGCGGGACACGCCCTTTGTATGTGAAACAGCCGTTCGAAACAAACCGCTACATGAAATGTCAAGCTGATATTGACTAGAAGCTACTATATAAATTATTAAGTTGATATTGAATACAATAAAAATGTTTTTCGTACAAAATGGGAATAGTGGGCGGAGGGTACAATATTGATACCTAACTGCAATAAAAATAAGTCTATAAAAATTGGTCCTTTTTTATTCATTTTTAAATATAAAGCAAAACAAAAATCAAATTTTGTTTTATGCTGGTTTACATTAAAAAACGTGTTTTTAATGAAATATAGTTGGATTGTATCCGTTGTGGGCGTGGCACCCAAAATTACAAAAAAATACAATTGATCTACGTACATATCAGACAAATCTAAGAATTCCCTTTTGGAGGTTCTATCTTTTATAGTCTCCGAGATCTCAAACATACAGACGGACAGACGGACATGGCTTGATCAACTATCTAACGTGCAGCCTAACATTCCAGACGACATGCTTCAAATCTTCAATTACACCCTGTACCCAAAAGGACAAGGGTATAATAAGTTTGTACGTAAGTATTGTGTGTAACAGACAGAAGGGGCGTGGTAGATCACATAAACTATATATATTCTTGATCAGCATCGGAAACTGAGTCAAATTCGCTTTATCCGTCTGTCCGTCCGACTGCATGTTTAAGACACGAGAAAAAATGTTTTATTATTAAAAAAAAAACGTTTTTTCGCGGCTTAAAATTTTAAAGATTTTATAGGGTTTTTCGTAGTCAACTGCACCATTCTTACTGGTTTTTTTCCATTTTTTTAATTTAAAAGTCTGCATAAGTCTACATTATCAAGGGTGCATGGTCATGGTGCATTTCGTGGTGCTGCATTCTTACTTATTTTACTTTATCCTGAACAACTAGATATACGTGTATGTATCTAAAAATTAAGTGATAATGGAGTAGTCAGGACTACGAAATACCCTGCACGTTTCTAATGTTTTGTTTGTTTTTTATATTAAAAAAACTTTTTAAACAAACTTTGGTTTGAAATGTGTGCATAAAGGGGTCCAATGGCCGTATTATATGTATTGTGGGCGTGGTTCCCACAAAAATTAGAATGAGATATCTGTGTGTGGTCAAAAAGAATGCAAATGATTAAGTTTGCTCTAAGTCTTTAGCTCTAAAAAACTCCACGCCACCTTCTGTCTGTTACAAACATTCGCAGAAACGTATTATACCATTATCCCTTTGGATACAGGGTATAATAATTGGATATTATATTGTAATATTTAGCTTTGGACTAAAAGCACTTTTTGAGCTCACATTTCTTCAAGCCTACTCAATTTCTATCGCACGGTGCTATCAAACCAGAATTTCATAATTTTCATAGCATCCTTGAAGTTGATACATGCCACTTGTTTATTAGCTCAAAACAAAGATTAAGAATGAACGTAAATGCGCCCAGTTAATAGCAACCACATACGCGTCCGCAGTTGAAATGACGCGTTTTCGTCGGTTGGCTTAGCCCAAAAGGCATTAAGACTGGCAATAGTTGCTTTTCAGTGTTTCGTCTTAATCCTTTTCACGTTTTTAAGCATGCTTTGAGTTTTGATGAACTGTGCGGGGTATACACACGCATGCATTATCACGGTTGCTGGATGCTTTGTTAAAAATCTAGGCCTCCCACCAACACCTCCGGTATCGGCACCGTCATCACGGTATCCTTGGATAGCATCATTTACAACGCAGGATATGCGATATGTATGCATGCATGTCTCCGTGCGAGCAGGCACTGCGCGATGTGATGTCGATGTCTCATTATTGTCAGTGATTACTTGGCGGCCCCTTCCACGCGTTCATGCGTCCATTTGTGTCATGTTTAGTTTGCTTGCATAAGACGATTCGGTCGGTAGGTCCGCTTTGGTATTCAACGCTGTATGTCCTTTTGTCCCGAGGACAATAACACTTCCGTACGATACATTATCATAAAGGGGTTAAGTCGCTGATTTTCATCGTGCATGTTCATTTAAGAACTTTCATCTTTTACTTTGCTCTCTGCGTCTGCTTCTGCCTCGGTCTCGTTTTGGTCTGTTATGGCTGGGATTTGCTTCGCATCAGCGGCAGAGTGCGAAGAATCGCGTAAAATTTCAGATGTAGTCGGTCGCTTTGTTTCGCCTTCTCTATTGCGCTTAACCTTCTTTCGCGGCGACAGCGGCTCATTATGCGACCCGATAAGCGATGTGTGTCCCATGTGTGTCCTTTGCCTAAGGGAAGTAACTGCTTCGGTGTAGGTGGTGGGGTGGTGTGGTGGTGGTCGTAGTGGGAGGTTGCGTCATTAAGACGCTTTTTTGTTGTTGCTCGGGGATTTTGTTTCGTTTTACCATTTTTGTTGTTGCATTGCTGCTGCTTTTGTTTCCTAACGCGAGGCGAAGACTTGAGTTGCGCGACATCGACAACGGACGGCGGTTGCGCGGCAAATTCGCGTCGCATTCACTCTGGGGGAACTTGTTGTGTCTCTTTGTCTCTACGTGGTTCCTTATACTATGCATTTTTTACCCTTTTACTCCATTTTGTTGGCTTTTTTTTCTTCTTCGCCTTCGCTTTTTCTTTGCAAAATTGCAATCTTTTCGCAAAGCAAAGCATCACCCCAGCTACCATCTCAGTTTAGTGTTTCATGCTAAGCCATGATAGACTTTCGCGTAATTTGAGAAGCGCTCCCTGTGCCCATCCATCCGTCCATGCGTCAGTCAGCCAACCCATCAAACAGTCTGTCTGCATGTGCTATTTTTTTTCTGTGGGTTTGTCCATTCGTCCATGCGTTCGCTGAATTCTTTCGTGTTTGTCGCATTGTTCTCGTCATGTTCGTCCCTTTGTTGCGACTGCGATTGAGTCTTGGTCCTAATTTAACATGTTCGAGAAACTTTCAAGCGTTTCGTATTTCGCGCCAATCCTCGGTGGCGAATTGCACACCGCACTGCACCACTCGGCAGAGGGAAAACACCAGAAGGGTTCAGGTTTGAGTTTTCTGTGAATTCACTCACTCTTGCCAGTTGAGAATTCAATTAGACGCCGATTCATTGCCCGCCACGTACGGTGGCGACGAGTATTGCTTACAATTAGTCCCATGCTCCCGCTGATAGTCGACTTTGAGTCAACACGAGTGTGATTCTTATGGCTTCATACAGCGATTTTGCATTTCAAGAACGCATTTAAAAAACAACGGGGCGTAAGGCATATTAAATTGAAAAAGAACAAGAAGGGCGCACTTCGCCAAAAACTATAGAATTAACAGAACGGAGATTGAACAGAATGAATAAGTTTTTTCCTCTTATGGTTGCAATTCATTGAGCTAAGCCAACTGCGCAGGTACAAATTTGGGTTTTGCATAGCTATTTTTGCACTAAATCCACACGGTATAGTACAAGAATAGTTAGATATGGATTTTGTCTAAGATAAACATGCCCTTGTGTCTAAACAAAATATGCTCGTATCATGCAGGAGCAAGTAATCCGGCTCTTGTTCGAACCTGCTTGCCTGAATGCTTGTCTGTGTGCCTGCTTGATTGTCCTGCCGGCGAAGGTGCTTACAGTAAATTAATTGTTTTTTCACCTTTCACTTAATCACTCGATCATCTTGGAAAATAAGCCCTCCTTTAACTGACAATTTAATACCATTTTTTCTACCAATTATAATATTTTGAATACCCTTCAGGGACGATACTGGTCTTTTAGTTCTTTAAAATGTTATAATAATGATAGGTACAAATATTCTATTTGACCCTAAAATGCTTCAAATGCAAAAGCGCGTTCGTGACTATATTCATTATTATTTAATAATCTGAAACTTAGTGCGACGATATCAGATGGAGTTAATCTGGCCATGTAAGTAAGCATTGAGGTATTAGTATCGATAGTATGCGGAAAGAAGATTATTTCCTTCATACTTACATCAGTAGTTTGCGAGCGCTGTTGTAGTTATAAACTGATTCCACTGCTAACGCCAAATTTGGTATATATTATTTAGCATAGAAAAAAACACCGTGAAAACTGTTCATACATACTATAGAAATGTTCAATGTTCAATAATATCATAAATTTTAATACAACTTTAATAAATTAATAAAAATAATTTCCTGAAATAAAACTTTTAAATTTTCATAAGCATATCCCAACAAATTCGCAAATTGTACCACAAAATATATACCTCTTTAATACAGAGTGCGGCAGTATAAATTCCCCTTTCAAAACCTAATAAAACGAATTTTATGAATCAGATTTTTTTTTTATAATATAGTGTAGGTTCAATATCAAAAGTTTTGTTTTACACAGTTTTGAAAATGATATCAGGTAGGTGATGTCCCCCATTGTACACTGAAGATTTTTAATCATGACGCTAACCACTATATCAGCGGATATGTTGGCAATTTATGCCCGAATGTTCGCCTTCAGGTATTGTAGGTTCCTTGGGCGTTTGACATAAACTCACAAAAAACGCACATAGCCACATCGGGAAAGCGGGCTGGCCACTCTGAATAGCCCCTTATTGATATGAGGCGCTCAGGGAAGTGTTCCATCGAAACATCGATCGATGCTCTTAAAGTGAGAGCCGTGGTACCGTCATCGAGCCATACTTCTTCAAAAACGAAGAAAACACCAGGCACCGTTAATAACGCCCGAAGGGTTATATATATATATGTATGATTTCAGATCAGAATCGTAAAAACTGAACGACTAGAAAAACATAGTTGTTAAACTTAAATACCTAAAAGTGCTTTTTTATCAGGTAAATTGCGTGCGACACGCTAATTAGTATTTACGAAAAGTGTACTTTCTTAAGAAGCTTACCTTACATAATTTCAAGAGATATTAACTGTAAAAAACAAGAAAGAACGCTGCATTCGAGTGTGCTCGACTTCGAGATACCCTGTACTTAGTCTAACGATATTAAGATTTATAGATTTCCATCGCGACTATATTTCTATCTCGACCTATGTGCGATAATTTGTTAAAATTAACGTGAGATGCTTTATAGTGGAATCATATATATTTCTGTGACCTAACAGTCGACTTGAGATACCTAAATTATAAAAGCGCCTCTCCATGTTCCAAAAAAAAAAAAAAAAAAAATGTTTTTATATTGTAATAAAAGAACACCAATTAGGTAAATGTAAATTTTACTATTTACACTACGTGTTAATAGTATAAAAATGGGCCGTAGTTATACTACATGATTGTTTAGGGATTAATATATTAATAGGGGTATATTTGTGACAAATTTGGAGTAATATTGACGATTGTTTTACCAAAGGCATGATATGTGGAATAGGGCTGAACTTATTTTGTGCGATGCGATATTAGAAACGGTCATGCCAAAATTATAGTCTACTTGAGTATCAACATACATATGTAACACACCTTCAGCTGGGCTTTATGGTTAAATAACCAGCACTGCCAGATATTTTATAGGAATTTATATTGAAACTACATGTAGCGTTATCTTCAGTGAAAGGGAGATTTTAATACTCTTCCTATGCAGCTTCAAATTTTTTCTTTCAACACAAAAGTAACTTAAAAGAATTGAGTTGGATAAAAAAAAAATTATTTTTTAGATCGGTACAGCACATTAAAACGATTCAATATAAACTCCTCCTGCGTTGTACCCCCTTTTGTTATACCAGTCAGAGCAATAATTTCTATTAAATGACTCATTGACATAACCATTCTGAGAAACATCATGCACGGAAGATGAAAACGAGTTTCATAAAAAGCGTGCCGATACTTTCCAGATGTTTGGAGACGACTGTGATGAATTTTCTCCCCGATGTGGCTCCGTGCGTTTTTTGTGAGTTTATGTCAACCGCCCAAGGAACCTACAAGACCTGAAGGCGAACATTCGGGCATAAATTGCCAACATATCCGCTGATATAGTGGTTAGCGTCATGATTAAAAATCTTCAGTGTACAATGGGGGACATCACCTACCTAATATCATTTTCAAAACTGTGTAAAACAAAACTTTTGATATTGAACCTACACTATATTATAAAAACAAAATCTGATTCATAAAATTCGTTTTATTGGGTTTTGAAAGGGGAATTTATACTGCCGCACTCTGTATTAAAGACGTATATATTTTGTGGTACAATTTGCGAATTTGTTGAGATATGCTTATGAAAATTTAAAAGTTTTATTTCAGGAAATTATTTTTATTAATTTATTAAAGTTGTATTAAAATTTATGATATTATTGAACATTGAACATTTCTATAGTATGTATGAACAGTTTTCACGGTGTTTTTTTCTATGCCAAATAATATATAGCAAATTTGGCGTTAGCAGTGGAATCAGTTTATAACTACAACAGCGCTCGAAAACTACTGATGTAAGTATGAAGGAAATAATTTTCTTTCCGCATACTATCGATACTAATACCTCAATGCAGGGACAAAACGCCTTTGTGCATGTTGAAAAAAGCAAGAAAACAACCACTAACATTGAAAACACAATCCAATAAAGCCAAGGATACATGTAAGAATTGCTGAATAATTTTCGGTAGAAGTGCTCAAAAGGAAGAAGGAAGGAGGAATGTGTTGTGTGTAATTGCTGGACACGCATGCGTTAATGGCTCGTCGTCCTGCTTCATAGTTTGTGTCCTGCGCGCATGTTTATATTTTCCCCGCTAATCGATCAAGCTAGCGTAAAAGAAAAATCTTCGTAAATGAAGCGTGAACAGGCAAAACAATAGAAAGAGATGTAAAGGAAACTCTTTGCAGATTAAAAAAAAAATAAAATAAAATAAAATAACAGAACACTGGAATCGAGTGTGCTCGACTACGAAATACCCTGTACCCATTCTTCTAATAATTTTGACCTAGTCGATGCGTAAGTTATTATCTTATCGTCAACAAAAAGTGATAACTTTTATAAATTTTTCATTGACAGAAATTAAAAGGCTAATTAGTTGGTTGAAGTACGGGACATTGTCAAATCGATTCATCTAATGAACTGGTCAAAAATATAGGTACATTCTTTATAAAGTCTTATAATCCAGATAAACTAAGACTCTCTGTTTGATTTTTTTCATTTTGACCCATTTCAACATATGAAACCTTCTTATTGGTGTTTAAGTTGATAGCTAACAAAACAAAGCAAACAAAAAAAAAAAAAAAAAAAAAATTGTAAAAAACTCTATATATGTGCTGTGGTTTTATATTATGGCTATAAGTTTAAGATACTGCTATTTTTATTTTGGATCAGCTTAGTATTACAAAAACTCTACAATCTGAGATCTATATCTGAAAAACTAAGACACTAGTCTGCATTGTATGTTATTGATCAACATATCGAGTGGATACAAACATGTTCGTCTGTCCGTCCGTATGAACGCCGACATTTCAAAAACTTTTAGAAATAGAGCCAGAAGTATTAGATATTTTATTTAGACTTCAGACAAGGTATATAAAAAGAGGAAATCAACCCAATTATTTAGGTAGTATTCTTACAAACCTGCTCCCTATTTTGGTGCTTTTGAAAAAATTGTGGTTTTTGTTGATAATTAAGCTAGAATCACCAAAAATGGTGTGAATGGATCGTACATTAATCCTAATAAAGAATTTCACGAAGGTCCATTTTAACGCACCCTTTCCCAATCTATGCCTCAAAATTTTTTTAGTCCAGTTACTGGATTTCTTAAAGTAAAGCACTTTTGACTGCAGCGTTCTTTCATATTTAGAAACCAGTATGAAACATGGTAAGGAGACTGTCCGTAATGGATACGATTAGTGAAATTAACCGTAAGGAGTGGACGAACCATTTCTGAAGTGGTGTGTCTTCCCAAGTCAATTGCTTTGAAATAAAATAAAAGTTCAGTCTCATTGTTAAATTTTATACACCTAGTATATGTTGGGTATATAATACAAACATGTATAATTCCAATAGTTAATAGATCGGACAACTTTCATGTGTGAAAGTCCTTTAGTTTTGGTACCACCAAAGCCAACGGTTTTTCTTCTAAATATATTTTTAAAAAAATAGTATCGAATTTTGTTAGTAAATTTATTTAATTTTTGTATTTTCTTACATACATATACAGAGCTAAAATTATAAAAGTTTTTACTCATTTTTGGTAATCGTATCCACATTTAGGGTTGAATTATTATGCTCGATGGCATAGCGAAAAAACTGCTAGTTGCTGTGGAAACATTTTGTTGGTAGTAGATGCACGACTGAAGTGTGAAAAGTACAGCAAATCAGTACATACGCGAATGCAAGTCTATTTCCTTCTATTAGGATTTCTTAGAGTTCCACGCCATTAAATAGGCATACATATATCTTTCTTAACTTATGCAGCAGGTATATTCTATTGATTTCAGATTTCTTAATTCTTGAACAGTTTATTGTATATATGAAATGCTTCAATGTATTCCTTTCATTCGTTCAGCTGTGTTGCAATTGTATTGACGAAATATCCTGCGGACAAATGTGGCAGGATAGTGCTCATCACTGAAACGAGATTAAAATCCGCTTACTTCCCGCTGTGCTGGTAGCTAGCCGAGTTGAGCGTAGTTCGGCTCGTAGGTAGTTGGCGAAAAGATGTTCCATTCACTCATTTTCGCTATATTTTCCTTCATCTGTATTCTTGTCCTGTTGACTCGTGCTGTGTTTAACTGCCAGTCGAGCCGGTGGCCTGAACTGGCATGGCCAACTCATTGGTTTCTTAGAAATACGCACGCTGCGCAACGAAAGATTTCACCTCTTAGCAAACAAAAATTGTAATTGTTTCTGTTGTATAAAATTGTCAGTTCTTTTTACTCACTGCTAGAATTGACAAAAGTTTGTGCAAATATTCTTATCAACTAAATAGTTTTATGTCCAACAAATATTATGGACTATTGATTTTTGATACCCTGTATTCGTAGTGGACCGCATAAGGTATACATACGGATACAATGTGCCTATTTGACTTATTTATGCGCATTTTTCAAATCCTAGCTGAACAAATTTCTGTTTTCTTTTGTTTTTCTTTTTAATCAATTATTTAATTGCCTTGAGTTAGAAAAAAATGTACATTTCGTTTATGCGGTTGTACATGGTGCGATAGCAAAACTTCTTTTTTTGAAATGCACGCCATTCAGACTGTAGGGATCGTAGCGTGGCGGGAGTAATACCAATCGACAGGCGTAGTTCTAAGGTTTTATTTCCTTCCATGGCGGTCTGCCATGTTGTTGTTTTTTTAGGCAATCAAACGCACTTGATTGGATGTGTTAACAAACAGAACATGCGCTACTGGGCTGACACAAATCTCCGAGAATTGCGTCATAGGCCATTGCATTCACCTGTCACACTCTGCGGTGTGCAATTTCCTTAGCTGTGATTATTGGACAGTTGTTTTTTGAAGAAAATAAAATCACAGTGACAATTAATTGTCTTAGGAGACATTTGGTACCAACAGGATGGAGCAACGGATCACTCTTCAAGAGCATCGATGGCTGCGGGTACACTCCCGGAGCGCCTCATCTGAGCAAAAGGCGATTTGGAGTGACTAACCCGCTCCCCCGATTTGACTTCGTGAGTTTTTTTGTTCGATTTTTTTAAATCCTCATTTATGTCAACCGGCCAAGGAACCTAGAAGAAGGCCAACATCCTTGCAGATATCGCAAACATACCCGCTGATATGGTGGAGAAGGGTCATAATAAACTCCAGAAATCGGCATATTCAGTGTATGGACAATGAAATACCTGATATGGTTTTCAAAACTGTGTAAAACAAAACTTTAGATATTGTCTGATTCTGATTCATAAAAAAATTAAACACCCTAGTATCAAAGGTCAAAATGTTTGTAATAATAATTTATGCATTTTTGTATAATATACTATATGGTTCTTGGGAGCATGTTGCCAATAAAGGCAATGGAAGGCTTTTATGCTGTAAAAAGTGAAGAAGCAAAAAACGCTCAAAATGAACTGACAATTACAATGAGAGAAAACGGAATAGTGCTTCTTTGAATGTATATATTGAAAAATGGGTTTATTTATTTTAAGTATAAAGAATTAATGGAGACAATGTAGATCTCTTAAAGTTTATATATCATTGTACAGCTCGACTGTCTTTCTGTCTGAATATTGTTGCTCATTTTTGTTTGTATCAATTTTTAAGATACCTGCCAGAAACCCGGCGTAAATATTTGATATAAATCGCAAAAAATGCCAAAACAGGATACATATACATACAAGCAAGCCTGCTCTAATTCAAATTTGTTGCTAAATACTGACATATCGTGTAACTACAAATATATAAAAATTACAAGATGGCAACGACAAGAGAATGTCATAAAAATGTCTTTTTTATGATAATTTAAATTTCATGAAAATACACTAATTCAGACATTTTTTCTACCTATCATGAAATGTTTTCATGAAAAACTCCATCGTATGAACGATGTTAACATTTATACTATATTTTTTTATCAAATAATTTTTTTTTTTACTGTAAAAATGGATGATAAAAAAATTATGATTCTAAAAAAATTATGATTCTAACATGAAAAGCTTTTTTTAACTCTAAAGTCGGTTTAAAAACATTTTTTTTTTCATCGCTCGTTTGTTTGTCTTTACTTAAGAATCTTTATTTCGATTCCAATCAATGCTGCTTTTGAAATCTCACCTGCATCCGGGCGAAGATATATTCCGAAATTTACAAAAAATTCAGTTTCTTAATCTACAATACATCAATACTCGCAAAATATCAAAGAACTTACTAGAGGTGTACCAAATACAGCTAAGCGGAGACTTTTTGATATATTTTCAATGCAATAGTTTGACGGCCATTTCTGGGAAATGATCTCATTGAACATTTACGCATAGAACAAGTGAAACAGTTGTTTTTGATGTCACAAAAGCTTAAAAATTTTCCCAGCATATAAGTAGTATTCCCTTTGCGGATTGCTTATTATATTTATAATGTTAACAATAATAATACAGAAAATGAGCGGCAATAAGTGAGCATGTATCGGTATGCTGCATCTTTGCGTTGTGTAAGCTTTGTCTTTTTACGTTTTTTTATGGAATTTTATTGTTTCGTAGCTCGTGTCGGTGTGCTTTGACCTTGGACACGCGCGTGCCGTGGATGACCGGCCCTGCACTAAATATCCAAATTTCATTCATACAACAAAGTTTTATGAATGAAGTTTTAAGACTGAGGTAAAGACGTTTTCAGCAACACCTCGATTAATTTGAAAGCAGCAAGTCGCTGTTTTAACTCTGTGACTGCATAACTACAACATGCGCTTTATGTGCAAAGATGGATAAAGCCTTTAACGTTCAAAACATTAAAATTATATTGTGATAAAGACAAATTCAGCAAATACTTTGTTTAAGGCAGGTTAAATGGCACTGAACTGTTTTACCGTTGCTTATTTATACATAGATTTATGCTCTCTTTATTTGAAATAATGCATTGTAATAATTAATGCACAGTTATGTAATTTTTTTCATTTATTTGTTTCCTCTTCTCCTAAAATGTTACCAACAAAAACACTATTACGGCACGCTCTCAACTGATGCTCACCAAGTCGATGCTCTAATGTCGAGCTGCTCGACCGTCTGCTCTACAGTGTGAATCGCGCTTTAGAGAGCGACAGAGATACAGAGTATTGTTTTCTCTTTTATGGTACAAAAAAAAAAAAAAACAAAGGAACCGAAAGAAAAAAATAGTTCGGCCAGTGACAAGTGACCACCTGGTAGATTGAGATGTAGATTGTCAATCCCTTTGTCAGTCTACTGGTGGTCCTGCGCCGTGACTTCCAAAAATATAAGGTAATAAAGAACGCTCTCGCATCTGAATATTGAATTAAATAAAAATTGAAAAAAAAATCAACTTTTTCAATTCACTTATTGTCAGCAATTGATAAGCTCCAATCCAAGCCACTCGGTGACTGCAAAGTGGTTAGGGTCAGTCACTTTCACACTCGGTGACCAAAATAAAAATTCAATAGTTTGAAAGTTATCAATATAAATATTTAAAAAATCTAGATTTATGAAATGAAATGCGTTCTTAGTTTAAATGTGCTCTTGCTGTTAATTCTGCAAAAGCCGAAGTGAATGAAGTGAGAAATCATTTACTAACGCTGCGAAATGCAGAGCGACGAAATGATATACCAACCAATTCCCAATAAACCAAATTTTTGTAAGAAAAATGTTTCCTGTTAAGGTAGCCCAATGCATACGACTTTCTCCAAAATTTTCTCCAGAAAACAAAAATCATTCGTCGGAATCATTTGCCTCCCGTAACAAGTTCCAGAGTTTAGATTTTTCAAAAATAGTACTAAAAACGATATTTTTGTTGTTTTTGAATTTTACCATAAAAGAGATTATAAGTACCTCACATTGTTCAATACAATGAATTCAATGTAAAATAAATCACACAAATAAAAGGAATAAGTAATTTTTTTTTTTTTGTTTGGTAAATAATTTTATGGCATTTACGTTCTGCGTATGGCATTTCTCAACCGCAATAACCGAGTTGGGTGGGTCTAGATTATAAACTTTTCTTTTATAGTATTGCAAAACTAAGGCATGACTATCCTGTCAACCCAATACACTTTTAAATAAAGTGTCCCATAAATTTTCGCAATGCGCTATTTTTAAACTCGTATATATCTCGGAAATTGAATGATCTCACAAAATATTCTGTCCAATGCCCATGATGAATCAAAATTTCCTGTAAATGGTTCTTAAAATTTTAAAAAATTGAAAAAGGAAACAATTTCAGACTATTTGATTAAAAAACTAATCTTATTTTTATAAGATTTATTGTTAATTATTGTTATTTTTCCTCAATATCGTTGAGATTTCAAAAATCAGGTCGAAATTAATCTAAATTGCTGCAGCAGTATATATCACTTTATAGCTGATTTCTCGTGGAGTATATTTACTTTGTCTAATGCAACAACTATTTCAAACGACCACCGTTTGAAATCAGAAATCATTTTCAGAAAATGAGTGACCATTCGGCACGTATTGTCTTCGAGTAACCGGTTCTAACGGGGTTTAAATCATTAACGACCAAATTTAGACTGTGCCTTGCGCAGTGAAAATATGAACAAATGATTGCTTTGAGATTTTCTGTGAACCACCAATTTTTCCAGTTATTGTAGCACATCCGTCAGAAACTAGTCGCACTCATTTCTCAAGAGCTAGGTACTTTTCCGCGACAAAGTATTTAATATTAACATATATAATCTCTGCATTCATATACTTCAGTTCTACAAATCCGATAAAGTTTTCGCGACTTAGATTTGGTTTGCAAAACAATGTCAAAGTTATAGTTAAGAAAAATGTAAAGTCATGATGTAGGGAGGAGTACAACGGTCCTCTTCCCTTCTGGCTAAGTCCTTGAATGAATGCATATGTGATATGAACATATTTTTAACTTCTGCGATTCTTATGAATGTATGCTATGTTCTGCTCGTTTGCTTTGTTTTGCAACGACTTACAAGTTCAACACGCCTCAAATGTATTTTCTACTAAATATATACATAGTATCTTTTAGACTGCAGGTAGTGATCGTCACAGCGGCCACAACAGGTTGTGTACCGCGCTCTTCTCATAGAATGGCGGAAAGACTGTACTGGAAACTCAGTGCTGCAATCTGATGACTTGATTTTGTTAGGACAAGGCTACTTGTACCCCGTTACCTTACACGATTTGCCACCTAGATCGATAGCTTACACAGTATATAAGTTTACAAGCCCTGTTAACAGCGTATACAAAGTATAAATAAGAAATCACAATCACTGTAGCACCGTGTTAGTTGCCTCTATAAATAGCATTTTCTCTCTATTTTGTAACTAATGTTTATATTCATTATACAACTCCAAATCGTTTCTAGCCAACAAAATTGATTTCACCAGATACTCTTTTACGTAAACGCCACGGAAATTCATATGAAATCGCTGTACTTCTCTGCAGTATGCTGATTGGTGCTGGTTTTCCAGCAGTTGTTGTTTCTGGAGTAGCGCGTACAGAGACTGTAAACAACGAACAGAGAAATGTTCCATATCCTTTTCCAATAGAGGAGTTGGAGATCGAAGAAAAGGAAGCACCCTCTGAAGTAATTGGTGTTAAGTACAAATTGCGTCCATTGCCCGATTTAGAAAGCCATCTCGATGAAGAGATGGCGGAGCTACACAAACAGAAAGCAGAGGAAGAACAAAGGCTTAAAGACGAGACTTTTCGTAAACAGATGGAGGTGGGTATTGAATGACGTTCAAAATTTCAAGTTTTTTCAACTTTGTGGAGAATTTGTAGGAATTAGAACTGTTGGCGGTAGATCGTTACCATTATCGACGCTCTCATGCCTGGGTAGCAATTATCGAGAATGCACCATGGAGTATAAAGCCGCGCATAATGGAAACTGACGAGAATGGTGATGAGATGGTAGCGCCACCTTCTGTTCGTTTTATAGAAACATCAACAGGATTTATATGTGAATCTGGATGCAAGCAATATATTCTAGTGGATAGCGTATGGAACCATCAAAACTATTATGTGAACAAGCAGAGTTATTTGCGGGTGGGCGATATTCGCTGGGATCTTCGTAACACCTCTGATTGGGAACATCTGTTACCTGGAGAACCGCCGGAGATGCGCACATACAAAGCATCATCAGATGAGAATGTGTCCGAAAAGGAATACGATATTACAGAAGAGAAGCACTTGGATACAATTCGTTCCTGGGTGAGTAAACTGCATATCGGCTTTAAGGAGTTCGAAGAACGTTTTCCGAAGTTGGAAAAGACAGTACGCTACAAGCGGGCAATACATGAGCGATTCTCGCCATATACCAAGAGAGATGGAAAAGTTATGCAATTAACACTATACAACGATGACAACCGCAATGATCCCAATACCCGTTATGAATACTATGAGAACCGCTCTGATTTCTTGAACCAAGTGAAGTTCTCATTTGAAGACAATCAGTTCATAGAGACTTTTGGTAAAGGTCGTAATGACTCCCTCCGAGGTGTGATCAATTGATTTAATTCATTCCTATAATTCTTATTAATTTTTTGTCCACTTCAGCGATTGTGTACTTCACGGACAATAGTTTACCAAAGAAGTTATATTTTTATCATATGAGTAGGCTAGACTCGCTCAGTTGCCAGGAGGTTTATACCGATCAAATAATACTTCACTACAAAAATCGCAGCGATCGATGCTGGTATAGAGCGTTCGACTTCAAGCCCACCGGTTATGTTCTTAGGGTGAGTAGTATGGATTGGTGTGAGAATATTTGTAGTCTGACTTAAATTTTCTGTATGCAACTGATAAAATAGAAAGTCGTGGAAAAATATTGCCGTAATGACGAAGAAAAAAGTCCAAATAAGGACGTTGCGATGCGTACCTTCTTGCTCCAACAGAATAAAATCAATTTGAAATTCCATTACACTCATGGCGCACTTACTGCTTCTACGGTCGACTTCAATAAGCCACCCAAGCCAGACTATGGAAAGGAATTGGTTTTCGATGAGAAGTACGTTAAAGAGTACAAGGTTAGTCGACAAAGTAAACTGCATGTTGAAAAATCATAAACCGTATTAATTTTCAGGCCAATCCTCTCGATTCGAATCGTACAAATCTAGAATTGTATAAGCTTCTACTTGATCAGTTGCAGCATGAGGAGCGTGTGAAAAAGCTATTTGAAAAGATACAAGAGGACGTAAACACGCTTTTTGATTTACGAAAAGTTGAAATGAGAGGTCCAAAATTAAAGTTCAGCATATTCGATCCGCTGCGAAATGGAGCTGCGAGAGCCACACGGATGAAACAAAATGCAGAAGAAGAGGATCTTAAAAACGAGATATCAAAACGACCAGCCGACTTTTTAGCTCCTTATTTGGTGCCTTTCAAGAACAAGACTCTTTCGTACGATGAGTCTGTGGCAGCATACAATGCATGTCTCAATGATTTGAAAACACGCTTCGTAAGTTTGCTCAACAATTTGCAGCGGCGTTATGAGGATGTAAGTATTACTTACTGTGGCGTAGCCTGATATTAGGTACTTGACTTATTGCTTCATAACGTTTTAGCTAACAACCGAATCAAAATCCCTCAAACGTTTCATTAACAAGTTTGAAAATCAGTTCAACAACCATGACTACGAACGCCTAGTTCAGGAGGCAAAGGAAATTGAACTTAACAAGAGAATGGTACAACAACGTTTGACCTTAACACATGAACAGTCCCAGAAAAAATACGAGACTGTCAAATTTTCGCTGCTACGTGATCGTCGTCTAAATTTGCCAAAAAACGAACAAAAGGTCAAGCTCGATAATAATGAAGAAAAGTAAAACATTTCGGAACGATGCACAGGAACAAATGTGTTTCCTAATATACTTTACAAAATCAGTTAAGGACACTCAGCATCATTATGTTTAATATATTTCATTATCATTAATTGCATTTAAAATATATTGTGTTGTATATAAAAAAGGAATAATCGGGAATAAAATCTTTTAAATGCTGCCGTTAAACTAGAGTCGCATCTAGCATATTTTCACACATCCGTATTTGAAATATTCGACAAAATGCCACAAATATGCGGAAATCCATATACAAAAACATCGTTTTTTTTTAAGTTATTAATTTATGACACAAAATGTGCAAATAATGGCAATTTTATCAAGAAGAGGAGTTCTTTCATAAACAGCCACCATGTCAATTTTAAAGGTGATATTGACCGTAATAAAAAAAATAGTCATACAAAAAGTCAACAATGGGCGAATGGATTGTATGGGGGCTACCCCAAAGCGTGGGTGTGGTATGTCAATATGGATACTCTTTTTAACTTCAATAAAAAGAAGGCTAGGTGCCAATTTATATATATTATATATTTATATATTAAAAATTTGTCAATAAAAAATCCGCAACAACATCCAGACAGACGGACGGATATATCTTGATCGAGTCGCCTAGATCAAGAGTATATATTTTATGTACTTATGAGGTCTACGATGCCTTAGACACTTTCAGACAAACTGATAAAAAATGTGAAAACTGATTAAAAAGAGTTATCGAACAAAAATGGGTCCAGGTTTGTATGGGGGCTACCTCTTAAATTTGAAAAGGAAAGTCTAAATATCCAATATCTTTTCGTTCAAACATGGACAGACGGACATGTCTATATAGACTCGGCTTCCGATACTGATCGTCGGCTTGGCATCCAATCTTAAATACCTCGTGCGCAAACTACACAAATCTAAAAATCCAAGGGTCTGACAAGACATTTATATAAAAATAAAACGTTAATTATATGTACTAAGTTTGTGTAAATGTACCTTGCTGATGACAGATACATGCTGCGTAATTCGACACAGAAATGAACGTTTGACAAATTTTCAAATCGGTATAATTCGCAAAGAGTTCTAAAATTGTTTGCTATTTGTGAAATCTGTGTAATTGAACTCAATAACCAGAAAAATACCAAACTTTTTACCATGGCCGTTGAATTCTGACAACAATTGCGCCTTTTCCAATACTATTTTTAAGTTAAAATTTTCACACGTTAAAGCGAAAAAAGTTGAGACAACTGGGAGTCTTTCAAGACTCGTTAACGTATGACAATACATTTTATCATTACTATTTTTGCCTAGCAAAATAAGTATTAAATCGTCTACCGAAGCTATAGTTTTTTATTGTATCATATTTTTTTTTTTTAAATAGTTCTAATTTTTTGTCAATTCTAATAAAAAACAATAGAATATAACCCCATACCAATCTTTGGTTCATGTAAGAAGCGTTATAGAAGGTACAATTACAGGTCCCACCAAACACTTTATCCATCTTCTGCATTCAAATACCTTATATCAAGAAAAACAGAAGCTGTAATACCATTCCAACGAAATTTTAAATCGTATTAAAATTATTATGGATTTAAATAGGGGCCAACCCAAAAAGTGGGCGGTACACGCTTGCTAGTAGATGTGTATGAAGCGACCATCTATAAGACGTCAGCATATCAAATTTTAAGTTGATATTGACGTTTTTCATAAAAATGCATACAAGTGAACTGTGGGTTTGTATGGCACTACCTCAAAAACCGAGCGAGACACGCCCATTTGTATATGTATACGAAGCGGCTAAACCGCTTTTCAACCTAATATTGACTTTAGTAAAGAAGTTTTTCATACAAAAACACAAAAGTGGGCAGTTGGTTTGTATGGGGGCTACCCGCAACAGTGGCGATTGAACTGTCCGTCCATTAGAAGCTAACACACCAATTATTAATATTTACCACTGTGTGAATGGTATAAAAAACATCTTGACGAACTAAAAAACAAGTACTTATAACTAACAAAACTTCTGATATCAATTTTGTGACGAAAGACTTAATAATTATTTTTCATTTGAGCATTCGTCATGTCGCGATGTGGTGGCGATTTTTCGAGAAGTTGCTTTCAATTAAGTAGAGAAACGAATTTGATGTCCTAGAAAAAAACTATATTATGGCATAAAAAACCAGAAAGAACGGTACAGTCGGCTATTAAATACCCTGTACCACATAAAAAAAAATTACGCAACTTTAACGATGGGGCATTGAGAAACTGCCAACTGAAAACATAGGAACATACAATAGAGCAGCCAAGCGAATTTCGGCACCTGTTGTTGCATGTTTGTGTATAGACCATTCGATTTCCAGGGCGTGCTCAGAGAGAAAAACAAAGCAAACTAATAACAATGGTATAAATTCAATACATTAAGTTGAATATACTATATATATGAATATACACATAAATATATATGTTAATACGGGTATATATATAAATTTAAAACGTAGTGATCATCTGTAGCGTATTGTAAACATTTAATATTAATAAAATTTCGACGAATGGGAAAAAATCACACACTTATATTGTGTATCGAATTTCAAAACGATATCTTCAAAGATGTAGATACAAATAAAAAAACCGAATTGCGATGAGAGTACGTATGGTCAAGGAGAAACAAAATGTTTAAGTTTGAAGTCTCCATCTCTTATAACTCCTTAAATCTGTTGTCTCACACATGGAGAAGAACGGACAGAAGTCCACGCCTCCTTCTGTCCCTTTGACGAACACTTAATAATACGAGTATATTACAATCAATTCCAACAATATAAATGAAAAATATATGTAAGTCACTCGTCACAAAATTTATATCGGAAGATTTTTACCTCATCAAGAAGTATTTGTATGGGCTACCTCTAATATGGGTGAAATTTATTTATTTATTTATTTAAACTACAATACATATACAAAACAGTCGCTTAATAAAAAAATGTAAAGATTATACATTAACTAAATACTCCTCACAATAGGTACAGATACTATATTGGGGCAAGATTTAAAATTAGTTTTAATACCTGGTTTCTGAAAATATCGCAAAGATTTATGCAAAACAAAGGCGCATCAACATCCAGAGGGACACATCAAGATCGATTCAACTCAAAAATGGCTCAATGGTAAAATTTTTGGGTCGAATGAAGACAATCTACATAGCTGTGACAGGTACCTATTTTGGCACCATTGCAGTGTCGTATTATTCAACAGTATAAATAAGTTGGAAGCATAAACAATTTTTTTAAAGCGTATTGCGAAAAAAATTAAGTTTTTGGAAAAATAAGTTGTGTTTTATTATATGGGCCGATTTTTTATCATCTCACCCTCGTATATACAGGAAGCACCAATGACACAACCATAGAAACCACGCGAAATAGGAATTGATGAAAACTGGAGGTGGGCGCAAGAACGAATGGACTGACGAACAAAGTGACGGACGGTCGAACAAGTAAAGATGGAATGTTTAAGTGGATTCTAAATTGTGAATGCCAATTTCAGGGATGATGCTGATGGGCCACAGTTTGCGATGGCAGGCCAGGCTAAATTCATTTTGGAAAACTGACCGTCAGAAAATTGGACGTAAATGTTCCCGTGTTCATGTGTGTGACTGTTGTATGTGTGTGGGGCGCCCAAGGCATACAATAAGGCGCTCGAGAATAGATACTTGTATAACACACATATGTATGAATGTACCTATACACATATCCCACCACACACACGTACATGAACTTTCCAGTCCTTTTGTGTATGTGTGTGAATTTGTGTGGGTCTGATTCTATTCTTGCTCAGCCAGCAGTGGCCGAAACAACAACAGTCACGCGGCAATTTACCTCCCCTTACCATGGGACCTTTAAAGAATCGCTATAAGATGAAATTGTGTCCTGCCGCTGTCTGTGCGTCGCTGAAAATTTGCTCGTGGCATGAACACATGTGGCGTAATTTTGTCGTTGAGGACGGCTGCGACGATGCCACCGCCATAATCCTATCGCCCTGCTCACATATTTCTGCCCGCTAACTGGACAAGAGGCTTTAGTGCACTGTAAAAAATTATTCTAAGACTAACTATAGACAACGTCTCACTAAGTCTACTTTCATTTTTTTGTTAGACGAAGTACCTCTTTATATCTAAAAGTTAAGTTATGCATAACCCATTCCCAATGGTCGAGACCAATAATTATGCCAAGTGTTTATTAGTCACTGGATAAATGTTTTATTTGTGCGCTTTACTGCGCCGCATCTCTTCACGTTCAGTGTCCACGCTCACCCACGTCAACTCACACTCACAACAACACGTTCAAGTACAGTTGTGCAAATACACTACACTTCTGTCGGACAGTCCGGCCCAAGAATTTGTATTTTATCAGCATCATTCGCGTCGCGTAGTCAAGGACTCCAAATATTTACGCGAAAAAAAATACATCCACATATACAGACACACTCACACGTGTGACGGAGTGAATGTCTGTGTGTTTGTTTGGGGTTATTGTGTGATCCTTTCCTTTTAGTCCTAAATGTCCTTCTTTCAATATTTCAAACGAGCTTCGTGACGCGTCCGTTTTGTAGAGAGCGCTTTGTGGACCTTCGCCGAAATTGAAGTTGTAGCCGTCGCCATTATTGCTGTTGTTGTAGTTGTTACTGCCGTCAGCGTCCTTTCGCCGACGCGACGTACTGTTGCGAACTTAGCTGAACTCAACTCAAAGCTCAGCCCAACGCCCAGCACAGCTGTAGCGATATGAATTGAAGTTGAATGCGCATGGGGTGGAGTGGGCTACGTAACTAGGGTGGGGGATTTTGGCGAAAAACTTTTATCACGGCGCATTTATTTTTCTATTCCACTTATAATATATGCCAGAAACAGGATACACACTCACATGGGCATATATTGGATATTTATTTTGTATTCGAACGCGGACAATGTACCAACGTGGGTGATGGCGGACACGACAGGACAGGACAGAACGGGACAGGGCGTAATAGCGAAACGCAGCGATGAGGATTGGTATGATGTGTCCTTGGAGTGTTTTGGATAGGGCGTCTAAAGAAGAGCTGGGGAGCGAGCGAGTGAAGGTTTTTACTTTGACATGGACAAAGGACACACTCTGAAAAATGGCGTGAATTCACTTGGGTGATTTGCGCGATGTCGTGCACGACATACACATGTGATGTTGATACTGATTCTGCTACTGCAGATGACGAAGCAAAAACATTTTTTTTTAAATAAAACCCAATAAGGGATGTTTAAACTGTCCTTCACGTTTGTAATCAACGAATCGATAATTCAACATTTTGTATTTGGAAAACAACATAGACCTTATTTAACAAAACGTGCCAATGTACTCTTGCAAATGCGAGTAGTACGAGTATGTATCCCAATACAATCTAAAATTTTATTTGTATAACCTGCCCTGGAGAGTCAAAAGTATACTAAGAATTTCTAAATTTATGTAACAGGCAGAAGGAGGTGTGGGAGACCCTATAAAGCACATATATTTTTATCAGTATGCAGCATTTATTGTAGCATTGTCAAAGTTGTGTAAAATTTATTTTTATAGTTCAAAAACAAAATTATTTAATTGGATTAGATAATGAAATGCGGCAGAGTATTTCGAAGTCGTGATATCATGACTGCAGCACTTTATTTTGTCTACCCATGGACCGTACCCATGGAGCAAAGAGGTATATTAATTTTGTAAATTGTTTGCAAATGTAAGAACTATGCAGAAGGAGTAGTGGCAGACCCCATAAAGTATATATATTATTGGTCGGCATCAAAGTCGAGTCGATATAGACATACGCGTCCGACCGTCTATTTTAACGAATAGATATATAAATATAAAACTATAAAAAATAGTCTTCAAGTTTTGATATTTAAACTCTCATATTCCAATAAAGTGTAGTAAATGAACCTACCAACCACTACAAAAAGAAACCCTCAACCAAATATGAATCCCATTTATGAGTTTTTGTATTAAAATTCGTTGTTATACTCTTCATACAGTGTGTGTGTATAGTATTATAATTTAGTCACAATGTTTTCAACGCCTTAAAGGATGTATTAGAGACCGCATAAAGAATATAAATTCATGATCAGCGCGATAAGACGAGTCGATCTAGCCATGCCCTAAATCTTTGGAATATTAGTTTCAAAAATTTACAAACTGACGTAGGCACCAGCGTTGCCGATCAAAAAGTCAAGTCTAAACAGTAACTTAACTTAAGCTAGAAATCTAAATTTATTGTATCTTACGTCAATACTTATAAAGAATTTCTCAAAGGTTCAGATCGGATTTTGTACGAAAATTTATTTGTTTCTGTTGTTAATTGGCTTAACTTATGTCAAAATGGGAAGATTTATGTAAAATGTTTATTTGCATAACTTTACTAAAAAAAAATTAATTATAATTTTATTTCCATTCATTCGCTTATGATTTTTTATTTTTAATTTATTTAATTTTAATTACTCTCAAACGTTGTTAATTTATTTCATTGCGCTAGTTATTTAATACTTAATACATATAGCTAAAGGAACTTCGTTCTATCTGCGTGTCGCACGACTCCTCTGTTTTTATACCATTCACACAAAGTGTGAAATGGTAAGTATTATCAGTTTGTCGGAAAGTTTGTAACGCATAAAACGAGGAACCGTAGACCCCATAAAGTAGATATATTCTTGATCAGCTCAATGAGACGAGTCGATCTACCTATATCCGTTGGTCTGTTCGTCTGGATGTTGTTGCTAATTTTTTTGACCAATTTTTATGGTATCCAGTTGTAAATTAGTACCTAGACTTATTTTTATTGCAGTCAAGTATCAATATTGACCCGCCAAGAAAACTTTTTGGAGTCCTCCCATACAAACCCTCCGCTACTATTCACTTTTTGTATGAAAAACATTTTTATTGTAGTCAATATCAACTTAATAATTTATATGATAGCTTCTAGTGGACGAACGCTTCACATAAACATCAATGGATGTGACCCCTCCACTTTTTGGAGTAGTCTCATGCAAACCCGATGTTTGCGCTTTTACACACTCTTATACAAACCACGCCCCCCTCAAGTTTATGGTTTACAAGACGATTTAAAATTTCGTGTGAATGGTATTAGAGCTTCGGTACAACCAAAGTTTACGTTAACAATAACCCAATTGCGTTCAAAAATGTGGATCATAGAAAATTTCTTTCTTTTAATTTTTAAAATAATTTATGTTATGTAAACAGTTTGGTGGTTGGTGTTTTGAAATATTTATTTTATATTAACAATTCAGTTTTACAATTAGTAAAGAATTAATTGTTTCTGCTTGATAATACATTCATGTCACCTTAAGAACACATTACACGTAATAACACAAACCTTTTTCTCTCATCAATATACTTTTATTTCTCCTCTCAAGAATATCTGTTTTTGAAAAACAAAGAAAAATGAAACGAAACGAAACGAAAATAAAAGTATCTCACTGAACAACAGCACTCAAATATATAAAATAAATTACTTTTTCTGTTTTGTGAGTTATTTTTCTTTTCAGAGAATTTATACCATTCACACATAGTGTGAAATGGTATGATCAGTTTGTCTTGAAGTTTGTAACGCAGTAAAGGATGCATCGTAGACCCCATAAAGTCAATCTACCCTTGCCCGTTTGTCCGTCCGTCTGCCTGATAGTGGTCATTTTTTTTACTATTTTTTTTAGATAAATGGCTAAATACCGGTAGTAAAGCTTTTTATTGGTCCTAAGTTACTGAAGTATCTATATTCATATGCATACAAACCTACCACCCACTTTTATGTTTTACAATACTATTTAAAATTTTGTGTGAATGGTATTAGAGCTTCGGTTCAACCGAAGTTAACGTTTTTTCTTGTTTTTATTTGTTTTAATTAAAAAAAAAGTTAAAACAAAAAGAATAAAATTAATGAATAATTAATTGAAAAGAAAAGGAATACATAAACTTGTTACCCAGTGTAGGGGTGCGCGTGGCACCCGTAATATTTAATAAATCTCAATGTCCAAGTTTTAAGTCTATAGCTCTTATAATTGATGTGCTCTGTTGTGTCATAAAACCAGACGGACATAGCTAAATCGATTTAGTTTTCGATGCTGGTCAAGAATATATATTTTCCATGGGGTAAACCGTGCTTTCTTCTGCCTGTTACATACATTCCCATAAACTTTTTGTACCCTTCACCCCTTAGATACAGTTCATAAAAACTGTAAAAATATAGAAATTAGATTTAAACTACAAGAAGGAAGGAAGCCATCTGGTGCGAGTGTTGATCGGTTGGTTGGTATTTTTTAGTTGTGATGGGAAAACACGTGACGTCACCAAAAATAATGTATAATGCCAATGCAAGTTTTTAATATATCTTTATATATAAAAATCTTCTGTACGTGACTGAAATGCTCCTAAACGTGACTGAACTGCTCCTAAACGGCTGGACCAATTTTTATGAAAAGTTTTGTATGTGTTCTCCCCATGAATGGTTAAGATTCACAATTCGATCCACTTCGTGGCACAACAAATATACAGGGTGTCTCAAAAGATAGTTCACATTTGATATGCAGATTGCGTGAACGCAACTATTCAGTGGAAAGCGGGGGGTATGTCAATTTACTCGCTATGGAGCGTTTCTCGGGAGCGGCCCGTGCGTTGTGCGTACGTGAGTTTTACAAAAACGGTAATTCAGCGACTGTAGCGTGTAGAAAATTCTGCAGTATTCGACATGTTCGTTATTTAAATGATGCGCCAAGCCCTAGACTCAATGGAAAATGGGTCGAGAAGTTTGAAGAGACCGGTTCAACGCTGGAAAAATCAAAATCTGGGCGTCCAAGGTCTTCGAGACCGTTCGAAAACGTAGACTGTGTCTGTTCGGGACAACCCGCACCTTTCGATTCGGAAGCGTGCTGTTGCTTTAAACGTGCATATATCATCATTGTTCCGCATTTTACACAAAGATTTAAAGCTGCACCCCTAAAAAATTCAGTTGGTACAAGAATTAAAGCCTCAGGTTGAAATTTTTCCTGGCAAATTGATCTCCAGGAGAGGTGACATAAACTTTTTCCTGTGGGGTTACGTCAAATCTAAAGTTTGCCCCCTTTTACCACTTTTCCCACCACCCTTTTCATTGCCCCTTCCCCTACCACCGTGCCACCTTGCATACCATTAACATGTATACAACATTTCATCCCTCTATATTAAATGGTAGTCTGCGCGTTGCTGTCCTTCCCCTGCCTCAACTACCACTACTCATCCTTCCCAATGCCCTCTTACTCTATCTCTCATTCCCCTATCATTCTTCCCCGGTCCCCGGTCCTCTTTCAGTGTCACTCGGAGAATAGAACGGAAAAACGATAGACAGGTGTACAGACATACATTTTATAATGCTTATGAAAAAGTGTTTATTTTGAAATGCCATGCAAACACTTTAATTTGATTTTTTAGCAGTTATAGTTTGTATTATAGTATGTAAATATTGCAAAAGTCTATTAAATATAGAAGGCATGGTATTTAGAAGTCATTTTTACCCCTCCTTCCCTATGATCACTTACCCTACCTCCCATTCCCCTACCTATCCCTCTTCCCCCTGCTCCTCTTCCCTTTCTATACCTTTCCCAACACTAACCTTTTCCTTCCCCCATTCCTCTACCTCTTCTTCCTTTTTAAAATGAACCCTACCTCTTCTTCCCCCTACCACTCCTTCCCCTGCCCCTTACCCTAACACTACGTACCATTCCCCTCTTCACCCTGCCCCTCTTCACCTGCTATCACTTTCCCAACACTCACCTTTTCTTTCCCCCTTCCCCGATTCCCCTACCTCTTCTTCCTACCTCTCTTCTCCAGTCCCTTCCACCCCTTCTCCAACCACCGAGTAGATGTGCACAATTTGCAGCTATTTTGGCTTAAAACTTAATAATAAACTTCGCTAAAACATAATAGCACTTATAATTCACAAATAGTTTTTACGACGCAGATGTTTTCTAATCTTGTTCTTGATGTGTGCTATAAGCTCGACGATTTCTTATTGGTAACCGATTCGTTTCACGGGCTGCCTCTATTTGATATAGAGATTTAGATTTAGACGATTTAGCGTAGAGTGAAAATTTGGTCACTGGTCGACCTCTTTGGTCTAAAGCCACACTGATTTTGGTCTATCAGTGCATCCGTGTGTGGCTCCAGCCATTTACACGCGGGAAAGAATTTTGTACGTTAGGACACGTATTGTAAGGGTAAGCCACGGAATCTCCGTGGTAAGCAAATTGTGAGAAGCTAACCACTCCCCTTAATTAGTGGCTGGTGCGCTGGGTTTGGTTCCCGTCACCAAAGATACCGTTCGATACCACCAAAGAACATTTTTATAAACAGTATAAATAAAATTAAATTAGAATTTTCGAAAAATAAAACAAGAAACAAAAATAAGGAACAAAAAACAACAACAAAATATAAAAAACGAACAAACAAAAATCAAACTCAATTTTTGAACCAAGAATTTTTACGTCGTTTTAGAAAATCTTTTCTCTTTCCCTCTTGAGACATGCTTATGTTTTGTCTAGTTTCACATTTTCATTTACGAAATATCATAACATCTACAGAAAAAATAGTATACTTGTTTTTCCCACAGATTTTCTATGTTACAGCCAACAAAAATAATTCATTATATTCTTTTTCTTTTTAAAACTAACATGAACATAAATTTGCTGTCATCAACTGTTTGGAATGTGTGGAATGTTATTATATACACTGTTTGACTGTTTAACAAAATGTAAATATAGAAAAAATTTCACTTATTTTTGCCTTATGTCAAAGCACGATCCATTTATGGAATAAACACATTTTGCTTATAGAGGATATACATTGCAGCAATAATGCTTGTATAAAACTATGTTTTCCTCAAGCTGGGCTAGATTATTTTCCCTTTCAATATGTAGTTGTTGATATATCGATATATCGAAGTTATGGTGGCGATATATCGAAACATATTGATATAACTTATCAACGTATTTTTAAAGTTAAGATCGATAAATTTTGGGAGCGTTATATCAATATATATGGATATAGCTATGGCGTAGCACTTATTAAAACCCCCACGTTTGTACGATTTAAAATTTAGTGTGAATGGTATTGGAGCGTTGTTTCAACCGAAGTTAAAATTTATTCTTGTTTTAATAGATATTTTGTTAACAAAAATTGATACATATTACTTAAGATAATATTATTGTAAGAGTGCTCTTAGTTTGAAAGGAATTTCTTTACAGGTGTATTTCCCCAAATTTCTTGAAAACCAAAAATAGAGATTTGAAGCCAACGAAAAAAGATTTATGTTAGACCTATGAATTGGATTTCGGTTGGAGTTCGATTTAAATAGATTTTTGTGTCATCCCCGATAGAGTAGCTACTATATCTACTATCCAAATTTTAGCTGACCGGTGTAAGTAGTTAGTTATAAAATAGTATGATTACGCAACTGTTTAATTTAATGTAGTTGCAATAAATAAATAAATAAATAAACAAAAACCAACAATTTGTAGTTTGTATGAGGTGAATGCTCCAAGTTGTCTAGCTAGAGTGTCTCCGGTAGCGCTTTAATACGGATAACGATGAATTCAAATGATCTGTTCTATGATTTATTCCTAAAGAGTGTTTTAATAAATACAAAACAAAAGAAATTAATTGTTTATTAAATCATTTGCAAGTAATCATTAGTTTATTTAGAATAGGTTATTTCTTGAATTAGCATTTATGACTCGTATATGGTATGTACCTTGATAATTATGTACAATTAAATGTACATAATTATAATTAGGAATTCACATTTGCATACGAACGAATGTATGTACATATGTACATATGTATTTGTGTCATGGGAAAGTGATTGAAAGTGTTGATGTTTCGATGCGGTAATATCTGGCACCAAGGCCGTCTCTGTGCAACAACAATCTCCCTTATATACTTTGGAAGTTTCAAGTTCAAATTCCTTACAAGCATATCATATGATATGTACAATGTATGTACACATATGTATATCTATTTATAGGTATTACTATTATTAAAACATTGTGTATATAGATATGTATACAAGTACATAACATGTACCGGTACATATATATGTATGTATGAATGTATGTATAAATAAATAGATACATTATAAGCCATTTCACGTATATATATATACATATATATGCGTATATTTTCTTGTGGGGAACTACGATACGTACATATGTATATGTGATTGCATCTGAGATAGACGACTTTAATACGGGTTCGTCGATTCGCAAATAGAGTCACACATGTACAAACACACGCATATATATACACACACACACACACACACACACACACACACACACACACACACACACACACACACACACACACACACACACACACACACACACACACACACACACACACACACACACACACACACACACACACACACAGAGAGGACATTTGCACATAATCAGCTCATTATCATTAAATAAGGAATACAAGTTGTTTGGTCTAATGCCTGCGGTACTTGCCCCGAATTTGGAGCATGCACATGACCCCTAACGCACTATATATATATATATATATATGTGTATATACATCGAACATGTATGCATGTATGCATATATTTGCATATCGGTATATACGTACATAGATGCATGCATAAGTCTGCATGTGTTTGAATGCGTAGTCGTAAATAAACATTTGTTTTCATTATAATGAGATGAAAGTCAATGTCAACACAACAACTTCATAGGCGAATGTATCTACTAATCAACTTGTCTGCATACATACAATGTGTTTGATTTCTTCGAATGCATATGTATTTATGTATGTAGTAACAATGGTAGTCGAACTGGTAAAAGCTAAATGTACTTCATAATTAGGTTAAATGGGCTTCCGTTAAAGTTAATTGATCTCTACTTATATAAAATGTACATACTAATGTGAACAATAATAAAATTATGCACGAAAAGCAACTCATTTTACTGCCTATCGATATCCATAGCTGGCTGTGAACTGAATTCGGAAAAGGCGTGACAACTGAAGACGAACCACTTGGTTCAATAAGCATTCGAATCTGTGAGCTTGACTTAATAAAAATTTGTTGTCAAGTGAACATTTTGGATATTTGTAAATAAACGGCGTCGTAAAAGCCTCTTTATGCTGCAGTAAAAAGGTCGTCAACATGTATAATACTGGGTATACGCCTACTAACATTCGTAACAAAATGCGTATGCTGACACTTATCAACGCTAACTTTGATGCAATTAGAGTCGTATCGTACCGAAAGTCGAGGCGTACACCGATATTGAAAAAGGCGGAGACCGCACTCAGTACATTTATGATGTGAAATTTTACGTTAGCTAGCAATTTTGATTTGGCTCTTACAAAGAAAGAGAGAGAGAGAGAGAGAAAAGATGAGATAGTGGGAGAGAGAGAGGTAGAGAGAGGGAGAGAGAGATGATTGGCAGAGATAAAAATGCCTTTACTAAGGACTTAAGGTACGATCAGATATGCTAAAAATGTGTGTGCAAATCGCTGAAAAAGACGCAAATACGTTTGCCGTATGTGTGACCACAAAAATTTAAGTATATATAAATTTGTCGGAGTGAGTTTGGCCAAACTTGTGATTTAATCACAATTTTTGGCCTGTGGGAACACCCGTACACAAAATCACAAATATCGCGTTTGGTAACTTGTAATTGCAAACAAACTGTACGAGCATAATCAGCCAAATTGGGTATGCGTGGGTTTTGAAAAAGATAAGAAAAGAAGTTTAGGCGATTGTTCCTAAGAGTGCTAAAGTTAGCCGTGCTAGTTCTTAAAAACGGGAGAGCTTCCGCTGTATATGATGATATAGGAAACACACTCGATAAAATTAAACTTTGGAAATCACTGAAAATTATAGAAATGCCTTTCCTGCGGAAGGTGTCTGCCATTGAATTAATCAAGAATATTTTTACACCCTGTGTCCATACGGTGAAAGGATATATTATTATTGTGCAAATGTATGTAACTGTAATGGCAGAAGGAGGCTTGGGATACCCTATAAAGTACATATATATATTCTTGATCAGCAGGCGAGTCAAAATAGATATGTTGGTCTGTCGGTCTGACCGTATGTTTGAAGGAACTGATTTTAACGACTGTAAGAGATAGAGACTTCAAGTTGGGATATTTAGATTTTTCCCTCTTTAGATAACTAGTGTAACTATACCCCTAGCCCCATATTAAAGTTATTGTATGCATTTTTTTGGTTTGTTGTTAATTACGATAGAAACGCAAAATTTGGTATATTTTACGTAACTGTAACTACTAACAAAATAAACAGCATGTGTTCACCCCCATACAAACCTTCTAGTTTTAAGTTTTTGTACAATAATAATTAGTAACTTATTGTTTTACACAGTTTTGAAAATCATATCAGATGCCCATACACTGAACAAGACGATTTTTGGCGTTTATCATGACCCCTACCAGCATTTCAGCGGGTATGTTAAATTTAAAACAACCATCGATGCTCCTGAGGTGTGAGTCAATGCTCTGTACTATTGGCATCAAATGTTTCCTAAGACAAATTCATCAAGTCGTAAAAAAAATTCCTCCAACATGTTCACATACCGGTCTGAATTCACTATCACTGTGACCTCTTTTTATTCAAAAATCCATGGTCAAATAATCCCAGTTGAGAAAATTACATACCACACTGTGACTTTGGGAGAGTGCAAAGACAATGCTCGGGAATTGGTGTAAGCCCAGTAGCGCATGTTCTGTTTGTTAACACATCCATTTGGAAGAAGGCCTTAATGGCAAACGCACGTTCATCACTGAACAAGAAATTATGCTGCAGTCGTCAGCTCACGACGTCGAAATACGCTGTTACATTTCATACACTAATTAAAATAATAATTTTTTTTTTTAAATACAAAAGAAGAAAAAACGTAATAATAATAACGAAAATAGTAATTTAATGAGAAAATTATTACACATATACGTATCAACTCCAAAGTTCCTTCTCCGAAGGGCTTATCTGTATACAGATAAATATAGTAATAAATTGGATTGAATCAAATGTTAATGCAAATGAAATTAGGAAGGCCTTAGAGGAAAAGTTTGAGTCAAAAGCAATTATTAACATAATAAATGAAAACAAGGACCCTCAACCAATGTTTAAAGTGGAAGTATCAAATTAAATAAATAAATTTAATGAAAAATGAAGTCCACCAAATATATAAGCTACAGTACCTTTAACATAGCAGAATAACTATAATAGTGCAGTGCACTAAATGTTAGTAGTATGGCCATACTAAAACATAATGTCGATAACTAGTGTTTACGTTAATTGCGGTAATCTGCACTATACATCAAGCTGAGCAATGATGTAAAGATGATACAAATGCCAAAAAGTGTAATAATTGTGGCGGTAATCATACTGAAAATTGCAGGGGCTGTCCCATTTTCAAAGAAGTAAAAACTATTATATCTTCAGAAATATGCTAAAATGCAGTTTAAAGAGGTAACCATTACTAATAGTCAACCATTTGTTACATATGGCATTCCTAATCAATCATACGCAAGTGTCGCGAGACTAAATAACAACGCAGCTCATCCAAAGCGAAAGAAGCTAGACCAAAATATTGCTGAAGCAAACGGCCATCAGTCAAATACTAATCTAACTCAAACAATGTCACAATTCAAGATTCAGTTTACTAATCTGCAAAGTAAACTTCAAGAAATTATAACAACACAAAATCAAATGTTACAAATTTTTGTAGCGCAGAAATGAGCATCTTATCCCATCTATTCGTATGAAAAGTATGTCAATGAGATACAATGGTAAATATGACCGATAAATATCTTTTCTCTAGTGGTTCAAATTCTACTTCACAAATCATAGAAATAGAATTATAATGCTATGAATGCACACTCACAAATTTATTTACCAGCGGCAACAGTCAAAGTTCAGTGTCATGAAAAAAGTATATTGTGCTCTGCTATATATTGTCCACCACGCTTTTCAATATCTTTGTTAATTTTACTTTTTTTAGCGCGGATAATAGCATCGAGTCTGTCCGGAAAGTCTTCACACGATGCATGAATATGGTACGATGGCATTACGCCCCTTTTCACGGTAGATTTGTTGATTTACCTTTACGCCCTGTCCAATGATCTCGAGTGGTGAGCACCCTGTGGCAGTTAACGCGGTCGCAGAGCAATTCTCTGGTCTAAATTGTCTCTTGATTTGCTCTTTAACCATACACGATCGATTTGTTTGTTTACATATTACTGAACCATAACATTTTTTTTATCAGAAAAGATCACATTTTCAAGCTCGTCACTTGCTGGGCGAACTGCCTTTTGTTCAGGTGATAAATCTTGTACTTTTTATATTTTGTAGGGCTTCAATCGTAGTTCATTTTTTAATATGTGCACCATGCTACGAGAAAACACATTGAGTTTTTTCGCCAATTCAACTTTGCTTTGTCGAGGATTATGTTGAATTCTGGCCTTCGTCTTTCTCACCATTTCTGCCGATGTTGTTTTTGGATGTTCACCTCCATGACAATTTTAGATACTACCAGTATCATTGTAACGTGTAATGATCCCATACACAAACCTTTTGTTCACACGTAAATGACGTAGCTAACAAACTATGGCTGGCTGCGATTATCCAGCCAAATACAAGGCCATAACGCTGTTGCGTTTGAATTCCGTTTTTTTAACTGCGACGTAAAACGATATGCTTCCGTAGGCTTGTAAACCACATAACAGACTGACGCTTGACAAAACAAGAGCACGCTGTCATTAGTCGTTTGATTGCTACAGCAGCGTGAAGTTGGTAGGATTTCGAAGGCCAACCCTTGTATTAGTAGCCATATCAACATTGATCTTTCGATTACAAGTGAGAAAAACACTGATGATAATGTGAATATTTTAAGAACAATGATGAGTATGGCTGCAGCAGAGTCCACGCCACAAAACACCTTCTCTCAAAACAATAAATATGTGACAAACTCACATATTGAAAAGCTTGTCGCGGAAAAGTACGGCGTGTAAGAGAATGTCATCAACACAGATCACCAGCATCAAACCTGACCTAAAAAAGGCTGAAATTGCCTTGAAGCCTGCTCTAAAGTGTGAAGAGTATTGCCACCAGCTGAACTTTGTTCAAAATCTGTCAGCTTCCAACTGACAGAGAGTTTTCGATAAGAAAAGAGTCTGGCGACTGGTACCGTACTGAAGAGGAAAAGCTTACACTTTTGCGCAACACCTTAGTAAAGTTTTTCGTCCACATCCTGCTTCAAATGTGTTTCAATTCAAATACAGAATCAATTGTTAGTACAACAAAAATGAAGATTAAACCGAAATTGATGATATTACATAAAAAATGATTAAAGAATTGCCGCTTGAGTCAATTGAATATTTAAAAGCTCTATTTAATGCTATGCTGAAAATTTGATATTTTCCGGTGGAATGAAAAAATCAATTGTAAAGATGTTTCTTAAACACAGGTAACATCCTACAGATCCATTAGTCGGCTTCTATGCCTCTCGAAACTATTTGAGAAAATACTTGTTGGGCAACTTTATCTTGAAGAATACAATATAGTTCCGTCACACCAATTTGGTTTTCGGGAAAAGCATGGAACTATTGTACAACTAAATCGTATTACAAATGAAATTCGAAACTCTATCGACTAGAGAATATATTTATAATGTTCAGCAATTTTCCTCGATATATCTCAAGGATTTGGCAAAGTATGAAGGCCTACTTCTGACCTGCTGGTTCTTAACATCAACGTTTGCCGATGACACAGCTAGACTTAACTGTGATAAATGCCACTTAAGGCGTGTTGAAGAATGGCCTGCAAGCTGGTGAATTAAGGTCAATGAGCTTAAATGCAAACATGTTACTCTCACTCTTAATCGAAATACTTGTTCTCCAGTTAGCGTAAAAAATTTATAATTCCACAAACGTCTGAAATATTTTACCTGGGCTTAAATCACAACTGATGTTTTACATGGTGCACCCATATCACTTAAAAAAAAAAAATGATTAATGAATATTAAGGCCAGCAATTTTCATTTGTAAGTTAATCATAAATCGCCCCAAAGTCTCGATTACAAGTTACTATTGTATATCAGTGTCGTTAAAATTCTTGGACATATGATAATTAATTATGGGGAAATGCTAGTGACAGTAACATCGAAGCCATTCAGTGGCGCAATCTAAGATCCTAAGAACGATAACATCAATGCTTACAACGTAAGAACGCGGCAGATATATCAAGTATTTTTTCTCTATTTTGCCAACTGAAAACAAACAATCCGAAAGGAAGAAAAAAGATAGCAACTAGGCGTAACACACTACCCATCTATACTCTTTATATAAAATTGCCTATATGGCTTTGTATGTAACGCTTTGGAGCAAATTATACTGCAGCGGTTTGAATAATTTATTTTTAAAACAACATATTTGTGTTAAGGAAGAAAATGGTGTACTTATTTTTATATTTTTTTAAAGGTAAATATCATTTTTTATTTAGGATTAATTTTGCGAAGCCACACGAAAACGTCTGAATGGTTTTTTCGTTGGAAATGCAACCCAATACACACGAAACTGTTTGAGCTTTGTATAGGAAACTACAAAAAACACTTATAGCCGTATGACACACGAATACTACGAGCATATTTTTTCCCCTTCATTGTTGTTATAGCCCAGTCATCTTAGCCAAAAATAGGGGTCAACCTTCGGAATGAGAGATAATAAGCTGTAAATTGGTGTAAACCTTTGTTTTGGCGTTCTATATGTTGTCTCAAAAGTCTCATATAATATCGTGTTCGCGTCTTAAGATATTCAAGGTCAAAGGTCGCGAAAATTGAGCGTAAAGAGTGCGGAGCGCACAGTCATATATGGCCTAATGCAAGGTCTAGCCTGAGTTACGGTTAATCGGTTGTTGTATAAACTTAATTTTTTACTACAAAAATATTATTATTCTTATTAAACAATGGCTATTGTTTATGTACTAATTATTAATTATTTATATTTAATTAAAATAAATAACTTCATTATTTATATTTAATTATTTATACTTATTATTTTTTTGTTAGTATCAGCTATCACTTTAGTTTCGACTGTAAATTCATTTCGTACCAATGAACAATGGCACGAAAAGGTCTGGGATTTTTATGTAAACTTTGATGCCCTAGTCGTGTTTATTATTGTGAAATGAATTTTTTAATGAAATGTGAAAAATCTGAAGATAAACAAATCAAATAATTTTGCTTGTTGCCTAAAATTTTGTGCGTTTATTCAAATCAAATAAAAGGTCAAAATTAGTACATTTTCCGCTTAAAAATTTTGGTAGCAGCTTCTCTCTTTCTCTCTCTCCGGCTAAGTCAATCTTTCTTTAGCTCGTCTAAACTTTAGCATAAAGCTCATTACTCGTACAAAATTTAGTCTTGAAGCATCGACTTCAAATCGATAATTATTCACTGCATAATTGTAATAAACGAGAAGATACGATCGTTTAATAAAATATTATTGGGAATTTGATTCCCCAGTGCCAACTCAAAAGGTAAATATAATTTGGGTTTGTCAATACGTTCATATGTTTTATATTTTGTGCGGTGCTACACGTTTTCATTAAAGATTTGGCCTCTAGTGTATCTATGGCGAAAATATTGAGCAAGCAGCGTGCATTAATTGCTTTTAATTTGGAGCACATAAAACAATGTGTCATACTCCACGTGAGGCACGCTCATTAATTATCCTTCAATCGGCATCGACAAATACCTTGACTGTCTTAACATGCGCATTAGTTCTATGGCAGCAAACTCTACACCTATAAAAGTTATGTGGATCTCACTATCATTGGGTTCTACGCAACGCATCGCCACTCCATCGATAATGTCTAGAGAGCCTACTTATAACGCATTATCCTAACGAAAGCGGTACTCTCATCAGTAGATAAGCAGATTTTACTTTCCTATTGGCCGCTCTGTATTTACTTACTTAGGTAGCCTCCATAGAAACTTACCGACCAATTTTTGAATTTTGCATTGAAACTTACTTATTACATTAAATTTCAATATAGTGGTTTCTTATCAACGAACACCTCACATATAGAGATATATGTGTGATTGCTCCACCGAAGTATTTTTTTGCTTTAACTATAAAAGTACCAAAAGTTAAAAAAAAATGGGACTCAAAGTAGCCTAAAACCTGGCAATGACCATATTATCAAGGTTAACCCTGCTGAAAGGTTTTGACCATATTGGTCCAACTTTTTTTTTCTTTTTTCTTTAACTTTGTAATGGTACAACATATCGACTTGCAACTTAAGCTCATGTGGTCTTTTTCTATATAAATGATTTTAGCAAGATATTCAAGTATCTAAAAGAAATTGGAAAGTAGAAAAATGAAAAGTTACAAATTTAATGTTTTGGATTCCGGTTTAGTTTGGTTTAGTAATTTTTCCTAATGATGGAGGAAAAAATAGCAAAAAAGTAGACATTATTTTTTGGCATCTGGACATAGCAAATCGAGTTGATCCTGGTTGTATCGAAATAATATTCTCCGCAGGAGTTCCAATAGGACTGGGTAACGCTGTTGCATAACACTGCGTTTTATTTTTTGCAACATATAATAGATCCATAGTGCTACCGGCAGCCTCTACTTCACTTTAAAAATAGGTTCACTTCGTTATTTTCCGAAAAATTAGGTAGAGACCAAAAATGGTCCGCCAACCCATTATTCGTAAGTTTTTTTCAACCTTGCTGTAGGGTTAAAATGCGTAAATTGAATTGTCCAGATCAAAAGTTAATTAACCGTATTAAAATTTAAAGTCAAAATATGAATTCATTCTAGTTATACGTATATGTATATAATTTATTACCTATTTAAAAGAACCTTAATGAAGTTTCTTTAATTTTAAAATAATATTCTTGAAGTAATAATTTGAATAATATGTTAATGTAAATTCAAATGGTAAGCGTGCAAATAAAAATTTATAAATATAAAATTTTTTTTTGAGTGAGTGAATTGTAAAAGAGAGTACAATGCAGAATTCAAAATTGCATTTGTATCAAAACAACTTAAAAATTGTATAATACTCATAAAAACAAAAATTTAATTCGAGCTTTTCGCCAAATTATAGTGTTAATTTTTCTATTATTCTATTCTATTTTCATTTACAAGAAAACATTAACAAATGCAGACAAAAATAAAATAAAAGCAATAGAAAGTGCTGAAATATTATTGATAATTTTTTCTTCTCTAGTCAGCGATCTTTTCTTGTGCTGATCAGAATATACAAACTTTAAGGGTTCTCCGCTTTCTCCTTCTCTATGTTACATACATTTATATATTTTAAGAAATCCAAATATATAAATTTTATAAATAGTTTTTGTGCGTGTTATAAAAATTAAAAGAAAGAATTTAGACAAGAAAGGCCGTTAGATCGGTGGAACCGAAACTGTAATACCCTTCTTACAAAATATTACGTTTCTAGCTTAATTAACAACAAAACAAGAAAAAACGTTAACTTCGGTTTGACCGAATCTCTAACTTTGAAATTTGAAATATTGTAAATCATAAACGTCGAGTGGGTTTGCTTAAGGGCTACTCAAAAAAGTGAGCGGTACACGCCTATTAGCATATTTGTGTGAAGCGACCATCCATAAGAAGCCATCATATCAAATTTCAAGCTAATACTCGTATTGATTTTAATAAGGAAGTTTTTCATAGAAATGCATAAAAGTAATTGGTGGCTTTGTATGGGGCTACCTCAAAAAATGGGAGTGACACGCTTATTTGTGTATGCATATGAAGCGGACCATATCGAATTTCAACCTAATATTGACTGTAATAAAAAGAGTTTTCATACAAAAACTTGAAAGTGGGCAGTGTGTTTGTATGGGGGCAATCCCTAAAAGTAGTCAAGTAACACACATTAATATATATATGTGAATCATAAACCCCATAAAGTATATATATTCTTGATCAGCTCGACGAGACGAGTCGATCTGGCCATGCCCGTCTGTCTGTCCGTAAAGTCTGATCGTCTGTATGTTGTTGCACATTTTTTTGGTACAGCCTGCATTTAACCCCCCCCCCCCCCCACGTTTATGTTTTACAATAAAAGTTCGTGTGAATTGTATTAGATCTTCGGCTCAATTGAAGTCAACTTTTTTCTCGTTATTCTTTTTAATGAATTACACAGGTCAACATGGCTTAGTTGTTGGAAAGCTAAGGGCCATTTCCGACGTAATTTTCTACGTAGAATCCGAATCCTAATGATCTCAAACTTTTATTATTTTTTATTTATTCTTGACGCCAAGACGAGTCCAACGAGCCCAAGATTACACAAATCGGTCCACCCACTCAAAAGTTATGAATTTGGGAAATTTTTGACGAGTTAATGCAATAGTTTGTTTTTTAATTTGTTTGAATCCTTTAGATAACCAAAATTTTATTGATACAGGATTTTAGTACACAAAAAAACTAAGAAACTTTTGTTCTATAACTTATTTCAAAATGGTCGATTTTGGCGGGAAAAGCGCAGAATAAGCTTTAATTTCAATTGGTTACTGTGGCCAAACGGCTTCATATTTTTCATCGTGAAAGATCTTTTGAATACCTGCTAACATGCTTGTACAACATGGTGCTAACATGGTGCTGTACAATACCTACTTAAAAAATATAGGTCATAATAAATATTGAAAAGTACATTTTGCGATTTTGCCGAAAATTGAAACCAAATTTTCGGGCTCATATTTGGAGTGGTAAAACTTCGCAAAATTGCACAAATTTTGATATATTATACTTCTCAGTGAAAATTCCGGCATGTGAAAGAAGAGGCAAGGAGAAGGGCAGCAACACGCCGGGTACCAGCTCGGCATCAAGAATAAATAAAAAATAAGTTTGAGGTGATAGCCCCCCCACGAGCTCCAATACCGCTAAGGGTGGGTATTTTTCAGCCCCCTATATTTCGGACTGGGATGATCCGATATTATAGGTTTTAACATTTTCTGAAAGTATGTTTCAAGACATTTTTAATGGTATGCACGTTTCGATCGGCCTTACCAGTAAAAACTTCGATATTGCGCGTATAATATAGTGCTCGTGCAGCAGCCACACTGAGGTGGGCTTTCGTCACTTGCGTGGACTACCGTCCACAGTCATACATTTTATTAGCGCATGATTGCGCATTGACGTGTAAAAAACATTTTTATTTATTCATGTATTGAGCCAATGGGTAACTAAAAAAAATTTCGATTAGTTTTTTTTATTTATATATTAAAAGGGTCAGCGGGAGATGCGGATTGATGTAAAAATCTTTATAGAACCCTATTTAGGGGAGCACATTCGGTAGGGGAAGAGGCAGGTGGATAAGGGTACATTGTGGAAAGGGACAAAGGAGAAGGGACAGAGATATATAACGCTATAAAATTGGTCGCTGGTGGACGCTTTCGTTTCAAATCTCAAAATTTTTTTGTACCGAACAAAATGCTGTTGGGGGGACGTTCCCCAGTTACCCCCAGGTTTCTGCGGTTTCTGTAACACCCCTGTGTTTGTTAATATTTCTGCTAATGTGAATATGTACATATTGAATGCACTTCTTTCTCTGCACACTCGTATCTGATTATCGAATAACATGTTTCACATCGACGCCTCGTGAGTCTTCACCACTCACATCCTTTTTTTTTTAACTGATTTTATAGTATTGTGAGCAAAAGTTTTGTATGTGGAACCAAAATTGTATGTAATGTTTCACAAAATATATCAATTAGAGTTACTTAAAGCAGCGTATTAGCTCAAAATTGGTAGCGATAATGCCAACAAAACCAAAAAAAATTTTTTGTAAATATTAGGGTCGTACCAGCGTACGCCGGGTACACTTTTGAAACTGTTTCATACTATCAAATTAATTTTTGCCAGTATCCACATCTACATCTACTGCAGATCATCGTAAACCCCATAAAGTATATATTCCAGACGTCAAGACGTTTTTTTTTTTAAATTTTGTTGGATGTCTAGGTCCCAAGCCTTTAGAGCATCCATATTATTACGCCACGCCCACTTTTTAGGGCAGCTCCCTTACAAACCTAACGGTCACTTTTATGCTTTTGTGTGAGAAACTTCTTTAGTTAAGTCAATATCACCTTGACATTCGATATGGTGGCTTGTTATTGATGATCGCTTCTTACACATATAGACATATACATATACTTTCGTACGTGTTTGGGGAAGCCCCTATAAAAACTCACATCCATGTTTATGTTTTTCAAAGCTATTTGAAATTTCGTATGAATGATATAGTTTCGGTTCAACCGAATTTAACGTTTTTCTTGTTTTTTTTTTATTTCGGTAAATGGTCCGGTTTTAAAAAAATTACAATATGGGTTCCGGTTTCAGTTGTTAATTTGAATTGGTAAATTTCAGTTAACGGTTCCGCTTTTGGTTTTAGACCCTGTATCTAACTGAATTAACAAAACCAAGAAAAACCGTTAACTTCGGTTGAACCGAAGCTCTAATACCATTCACACGAAATTTTAAATAGTATTGTAAAAAACAAAAGTGCTGGTTTAAATAGGGGCTACCTAGTAGATGTGTATGAAGCGATGTAGTAGATGTGTAAGATGCCGCCATATCGAATTTCAAGTGGATATTGACGTTTTCCATACAAATGCATAAAAGTGAGCTATGGGTTTATATGGAACTAACTCACAAAGTGGGCGGAACACGCCCATTTGCATATGTATATGAAGCGGTTATCTACTAAAATCCAGCAAATCAAATTTCAAGCAAATATTGATTTAAATGCAGAATTTTTTATAAAAAACTGTAACGATGTCACAGGCTGGGTTAGATCAGCGGGTGTCCAAAATTCGTCGCGACAGAAATATATACATAATGTCGAGACCAGGCCTGTTTGTCAGCTATACCCTTCTCAAAAATAAGACGATAAAGTATTTCGATATTTAAATTCCAATTTTATTCACAAATTCATTAGTGTTATTCTTAACTTAGGCTTACAATTACCTTAGGTTACCCTACTCTGGAATATCTATTACAGCACCCGTTGCAAGAAGCGCTTCTCTAACTATAGCACCCGTTACCAGAAGTGCTCTTCTAACTACGACACCTGTTACCAGAAGTGCTCTTCTAGCTACGACACCTGTTGCCAGAAGTGCTTCTCTAACTATAGCACCCGTTACCAGAAGTGCCCTTCTAACTACGACACCTGTTACCAGAAGTGCTCTTCTAGCTACGACACCTGTTGTCAGAAGTGCTTCTCCAACTATAGCACCTGTTACCAGAAGTGCTCTACTAACTACGGTACCTATTACCAGAAGTGCTGTTCTAACTACTACAGTACCTGTTACCAGAAGTACTATGCTAAACTACAACTCTGTTCTAACTACTATAGTACCTGTTACCAGAAGTACTGTGCTAAACTACAACTGAAAAGAGCAGAACAGAAAAATATTAGTAGTCCGCAGTATTCTTACCACTGCTGGTTGCGACCGTGCACACCGGTGGTCGAAGACTGACTAACTAATTTCTGCCAGTGCAGTTGTATTTATATAGTTTCTCCGCCAATAACTGCTCATCGATACCCGATTACTTCGATCGATGTCGATGGCGTCAGCTGCGATTCGATATCTGGTCATCAGTAACCGAGTGAATCGGTTGATAACGATTGGCACGATCGATTAGACGATTGTAACTGGTTTGGGGTTGCATCGGGCAACGCAGTTGCTTGAGGTGCACCTGTTGGTTGGTTGGTTTAAGTGACCCAATGTCAGCGACCACCGTGCGGAAACCGCGTAAAATGAAACATGGATAGCAGTCCGACTGAAATGACTTTTCAAATGACGGGGGAGATGAATGACATAACGCGGAATGGTCCATCGTGTTTCAGGAGACAATTTTGCCGCGAAATTGTCCACCGCCTTCGATAGGTGGTGCTTCTTCTCGCCAACCTGTGGTTTCCATTCTCGTTTGCGTAAGTTATACCGATGTGCTTGTGTCTGGGCCGTTCTTTCCAAGTTTCTTCGTACAAGTTCAAATGTTTCCCTTAATCTTCTTTTCCTTTCTTCTGGATCTTCGTGCAAGATTCCTGATCCAGGGGTAACTTCGTCATATAATAACCTTGGTAAACTGGGCTCTCGTCCGTGCTGCTGTTGATGGCCAGAGTTAATTCTGGGAGTAGGTCATCCCACTTCCTCTGGTCCTCTCTCGAATTGTGCCAACATGGTCTTCACAGTCCGGTTAGCTCGTTCTACCGGGTTCTCCTGTGGAGAGTATGGTGCGGTTATTTGTTGTTTAACCCCCAACTGCCGCATGAAGGCTTCCTGCTCGAAAATTGGACCCCATTGTCCGATATTGCCCACTTCGGAACCCCTCCTCTGGAAAGAATACGTTCGCGAAATGCCCGGATAAGTACATCTGTGGTGGCCTTTCTTAGTGGTATCAATTCGACCCATTTTGAGAATCGGTCGAAAAATACGAGTAGCATGTTGTTTCCATGTTTCGAGCGTGGCAGGGGTCCTATGAAATCCATACAAATGGTCTCCCAAGGTGCCTGTGCAATCACTGTCAGCATCTTCCCGGCCTGTTGTTGCTGTGATACCTTTGGCATACTTTTGGCAGGATTCACACGACCGGACCCATCGAGCGATGTCTCGGAACATGCCGGGCCAGTAATAGTTGTTAGTTACCCGGATACCGGTCTTTCGTATGCCCAAGTGTCCAGTTGTGGGTGCGTCTTGATTTTCGCTGAATACCCTGGGTCGTAAAGGTGTCGCCACACATAGCTTCCACGCCGGGCAGCCGAATCTTTTCCGAATGATGAAATGTGTCTGTAGAGTTGCCCATTCTCTATCATATAATCTGGGAAAGTTTCTGTCACTTGCGTCAGTCTGTAGTATAAAATGTTTGGTGAAATCAGGGGACGCGAGGTTCGGTGCCGTTGTTAATAGCCTCTTGAATTCTTCAAACGACTGTTGTTGGGTGTCTTCCCACCGAAACTTCCGTCCCTTTTGCACCAAATCGTACAATGGTTTTGCTAACATCGTGAATCTTGGGATGAACCGTCTATACCAGGACGCCACTCCTAAAAAAACTTCTTACCCCTCGAATCGTTTTCGGGGCTTCTTCAGTTACCGTTGCAATTTTGTCCGGATCAGTATGTATACCTCGCTCGCTCACTACATGGCCCAAGTATTTTAGTTCTTTCTTAAAGAACTGGTATTTCTCCACGTTTATCCGTACATTGGCCCCGTGTAGGCGACGGAGAACTTCCTGCAACTTCTCCAAATGTTCTCGCTTTGTTCGCCCAATGACTATTATGTCATCTAGACATGCGAACGCGAACGGTTCCACATCTGGCCCAATAACACCGTCTAATGCCCGCTGATATGTGGCTGGAGCGGTATGTAGTTCGAAAGGTTCGAAAACCTTCCACTGGTATAATCCCCGTCCCGGTACTGTGAACGCGGTATATCTCTTGCTATCCTCTTCCATCGGTGTTTGCCAAAGCGATGGTGCTGATATAATTGGCTTCTCTTAATTGGTCCAGTATGTAATCCATTCCTGGAATGGGGTATGCATTCTCCACTGGATGT